>JAIUCV010000772.1:0-343344 GCA_026724425.1 Erythrophleum ivorense | reverse complement strand
ATGGGGCCATGCCATCATCATCACTCAAATCAATATCCCCCTCCTCTTCTTGCTGTGCGATTGGTATTTGGGAGCTTCCCGGAACTAGCTTCGTATCTTTGAAGATTTCCGGCCTGCATTCACCATGTCCAAACTAACATGAGCTAAAAATTTAGATGTCATCATCCATACACAACAAAAGAACAAAGCTTTTACCATTCCGGAGACTTTTGGAGGAGACGGACTTGCTCAAAGAATAGAACTTTACAGACAATAGATGTAACTTTGCTACCAGACTCTTGAGCCTTTTCCTTTCCTGTATGGTCAATCACTACAAAGCTTCCTGCAAATCAATGCATCAACAACAGCATAAAACACCATCTCAAACTCCTTCATCGTGTAGTAAATCAAACCATTCAAGAAGAAAACCTCGGAGACAAAATAAACAAAATCAGGATCATATTGAAAGATGTAAAAGAGGGGGCACAGTACCTCGTCTGATCCACATGCTCTCGCGAAATTTGGCTGGAAACAATGCTAACGAGTTCTTTCCTTTTGCATCCATTATCTTCAAGAAAACAACAATTAAGAACTAACTGATTGGAAACTCTCATCGGCCTAAAACTATAGCATGGAGGGGAAGTAAAAATTCAACCTTTAATCACTACACATACATACAAAGTAAACTAAGCTAACTGATTGAGGAAAACCCCGAAGGAAACGCTATGAATGAGATTGCATAAAATTGTGAAACCTCAAATGATATAAAGGAAGCGTATTTATTACCTCAATTTGATTTGAGCCTCTGAGAGAGACGACCTGAGCAATGCTCTGACATTCCTCAAGCGTGAAATCCTGCTCTGACGCCGCTTGTTTCAGATTCCTTCTTCCTCTGTTCATCTCTTTTAACCCTTCAGCTCAATCAAATTCAAAAAAATTCCAAACTCTAGCAACCGAAAATAGCAAAGAAAAAACACCAGAGATCGAGATTAGGGTTTTGCAGCTGTGCCGTTTAACTGAAATCGCATCAGTTCTTCAAAGAGAAGCAAAAAAAACTTTTTGATTCCTTTTCAATGGGTGTAATATTGTCATTTTCATTATAAGGGTATTATTGTCATTACGTTGACTAAGTTACGTCGGTTCAACCGAAGCGCTCGTATTTGCAGATAAACCGGAGTTCGTTTTTTACCTTAAACACCGAGCGGCGAGTCTGTTACTCTTCTCCGGCGCCTGAATTCCACTCCTCCACCGTCTCCGTCGATTCGGGGGTGTCTGTTTCGTTCGAATCCTCTTTCACTTCACAGGTTCATAATCATGTTCTCTTTTTTAATCTCGAGCTAGTTTTTCGTATGAATTATGTAATTGATAAGCTAAGAACTGTTTTGAAATTGCATAAAGCTTATAGCTTTTTGTATGTTGTTTCTATTTTTGGGTTTTGTATCTTGTTATAGATTTGATTCCCGCATTAATGCTGTTTCTGTTTTAGTTTTCTAGGGATGGGTAGGAGAAAGCAATCCAAGCCGCAGCGTTCTGTTGGTTTGATCACCGAAACTGGTCCAGAATCCGGTAGTAAGAAATTATCCGGCGACGACGCGGAGGATTCTCGAGAAATAATGTTGAAAATATCGATAAGCCGTATTATGTGAACATATGTTCAAGTAGTCTAATTTCTGAGCAGCAGCAGCACTTTGATGTAGCTGAAGTTGTTCTAACGAATTTAAGTTTAAGAGAAGGTGTATGCAATAGTAGTAGTACACTCACACCATTTGAGATTGATCATGGTTTGGATTGCTCGTTACGGTTTCGGCTATGCAATGTGACTAATTTCGTTGATCGGATTAAGCTTGGTCACTGGCCTGTGTTGTCATCAAGTGATATAACTTTGGAATTGATTGATAGAAAGTTGTCTGATGATGATGAGGCTGCGTCAGTGATTTGGTCTGCGAGCTTTGACGGTCCAGGTGAAGGGGTTTCAGGTCTTGCGCATTTGGCGAGTATAAAGTTTCTGACTTTAAGGCTTGTGCCTAGTGATCATGGCTTGTTGTCTCCTAGAGTTAGAGTTGAGATGCTTCAGCAGGCTTTTGATGCATGTGATTCGCTTCTTGAAACTACAAGGCAGATATGGAAGAAGAGTATGATTCATGTCATGCCTTGGTTGAGGCCAGAGGTAATGACATCAGAGGCTAAGTATGAGACAGAATCAATCGTGAAGGAGACTGAGGGATCGATGGTGATGGGAGATGAAACTTTGGACTCTAGTAAACAGTCGAGGTTTGATGCTGCTGCTTTTTATGAGGCCATAAAGCCATCAAAGTGAGTGAGCAAAGTTTATTTCTTTCTTTCTTTTTGAGTGTTAGATGTCTGAAAACATCTTTCCAACTTATAAGCAAATTATCGATTCAGGATGGACGCAATGCTTGAAGATGACATAACTGATTTGCTCCCAGAACTTAGGCCGTACCAACGACGTGCAGCTTATTGGATGTTGAAGCGAGAGAGAGGAGATCCAATAACGTTGGGAAACAAGGAAGAAAGCCAATTCATTTCACCTTTGTCTATCTCCGTTGGATTTCTTGACTCTGCTTCAAAAATGTTCTTTAACCCTTTCAGGTTGGTAGCAAAGAATCTAACTAGTCCTTTTTATTTTATATTGAACTATAAGCTCCTCTCAGTGTTCAACAAGTAGTATCTCAGTAAAGTTCCACCATTTACAGAAGAAATCGATTTGATCTCGTCCATTTTCATGCTTTTTTTTAGTGGGAATATCTCATTGGCTCCAGAGTGTTTTGCACCTCGAATTCCGGGCGGTATCCTTGCTGGTAAGATTAGTTTGCAGCTTTATTTGACCTTAACTTTGTCTGGACTTGCTTTATATGAGAGGTGTATCTACTTCTCATATTTTTGCCTATTCCATTAGCTTTTGTTAGCTTCTGTGGTATTTTATTCTTAAATGTAGTATTATATGAATGCTGCAGATGAAATGGGATTGGGAAAAACGGTCGAACTACTTGCTTGCATCTTTTCTCATCGTAAACCAGCCGAAGATGAAATATCTACGTTTGATGGGTCACCAGTTACTGATGATTGTAAAACTGGCTTGAAAAGATTGAAAAGGGAACGTGTTGAGTGCATATGTGGAGCTGTCACTGAAAGTCGCAAATATAAAGGAGTTTGGGTACAGTGTGACATGTGTGATGCTTGGCAGCATGCTGATTGTGTAGGTTATTTGCCTAAAGGGAAAGCTAAGAAGGCTGGTCAAGATGTTGATAAAAAAGTATCTCAAAAGAAGAGCAAAAAGGATGCAGTGAAATTTGTTGACAGAGAAGGTGAATATATATGCCAAATGTGCTCTGAACTTGTACAAGTCACTGCCTCTCCCATCTCTACGGGTGCCACTCTTATTGTCTGTCCAGCTCCTATATTACACCAATGGCATTCCGAGATTACACGGTATCAGATTCTTCTCTACCTGTTTCTTTCCTCTGTTACGTTTCTTTAATAGGAAGACTTTCACAAGATGAAAGTTTGTGTTTATCTCCGCATAATGTAATGTTAGTCCTCTTTTCCTTCTTTTGTCTGTTCTCTTGTATGTAGCCATACGCGCTTGGGTTCTCTCGTAACATGTATCTATGAAGGTGCGAGGAGCGCCTCACTCTCTGAAGAACCTATGATCGACATCACTGAACTCCTCAACGCTGACATTGTTTTAACTACATATGATGTCCTCAAAGAGGACTTGACACATGACCACGATAGGCATGTTGGTGATCGGCACTGTCTTAGATTCCAGAAAAGGTGCAATTCGTTTTTATTTGGATTCTTTATCTCTCGCATGTTTCATTACATGATGAGTTTGTCAAACCTGCTATATTGAACAAAATATGTTATAAAAACATTTCTTATAATTGCCTAATATGGATTAATTTCATACTCATGTATTCAGCCGAGGCTTGTTGTTTTATCTCCTGGTTTCATGCAACTGAAATGCTTTCGGAAAGATTGGTAAAGATTTTGTATTGTGATAGGTACCCTGTTATTCCGACTCCACTCACCAGAATATTCTGGTGGAGGATTTGCTTGGATGAGGCCCAGATGGTGGAGAGCAATGCAGCTGCTGCAACAGAGATGGCACTAAGATTATATACCAAACACCGTTGGTGTATCACTGGAACTCCTATACAACGCAAACTTGATGACTTATTTGGACTACTGAGGTTCCTAAAAGCAAATCCTTTCGATGTTTCAAGATGGTGGACTGAAGTTATAAGAGACCCATATGAGGTCTGAGCAGAACAAATAGTTCATTTTCTTACCTTCTGTGGTTTTTCTTGTCTAACAACCTTCTTGCTTTGTTCAGAGGCGAGATGCAAAGGCTATGGAGTTTACGCATAAATTTTTCAAACAAGTGATGTGGCGTTCTTCAAAAGTCCATGTCGCGGATGAGTTGCAAATTCCACCTCAAGAGGAATGCGTCTCGTGGCTCAAGTTTTCTGCAATTGAAGAACACTTCTATAGCAGGCAGCATGAAACTTGTGTGAGTTATGCCCGCGAAGTTATAGAAACTTTGAAACGTGATATTCTCAAAAGAGGTACCATGAGGGTGCGAATAGTGTCTTCTGCACTTTCCACCTTTGTCTTTACTTGCCTCTTAAACTTCTCTCTCACAAGTTTGACGCTAGTTTATGTGCTGGCTGCTAAAGTTTGTATCCCACTTATGATCATTTACAGGTCATAGCTCTTCTGATAATCCTTTAATCACTCATGCGGAAGCTTCAAAGCTGTTGAACTCGCTCTTGAAACTGCGCCAAGCTTGCTGCCACCCTCAAGTAGGGAGTTCTGGTTTACGCTCATTGCAACAAACTCCAATGACCATGGAAGAAATTCTAATGGTGAGTTTGCAAGATTTTAACTTTTCCATCTTCGTTAGTTGTTTGTACTAATTGACATTTTCTTTAGGTCCTTGTGAAAAAGACCCAGAGCGAAGGAGAAGAAGCTCTTAGAGTGTTAATTGTTGCTTTAAATGGGATTGCTGCTGTTGCCATGCTTAAGCAAGAATTTTCTGAAGCTGTATCGTTATACAGGGAAGCATTAAGTATAACTGAAGAGCATGCCGAAGATTTTCGTCTTGATCCATTGTTGAATATTCACCTTCTTCATAATCTAGCTGAGATATTACCAATGGCCGAAGGAAGCCCTGAAACTAAAATAGATGTAAAAGATGATGATCATCATCGTGCAGCGAAAAGGCGAAGGATCAGTGAGCTCGACAGTTTAACTCATGTTACTTCTGAAACTGCTCCAGACAGTGGTTTAAAGAAGGAAGGAGAGTATCACGAAGAGCGCAAAAATCTGGATATAGTTTGTAACACATTGAAAGTTAAGTATTTATCTGCATTCAACTCAAAGCTTTCTGCAGCACAGCAGGAGTTCATAAAATCATACAATCAGGTAAAAGACTCAGTGTAATGCTTTCTAATGTAGTATCAAGATCAGGCATCACTTATTTTCCTGGAGCTCACAGCCTCACACTATGTGACGAAATTCTAAATAATCAATTTTCTTTTTAAAGGTTTCGGAGTCGTTGAGAAATATGGGGAACCAACGTTCAATTTGGTGGTTGGATGCTCTGCAACTTGCTGAAGAGAATAAGGACTTCTCCAGCGAGTTGGCCAGGAAGAATGAAGAGGCCATCCATGGAAACTTAAACAATACAAGCTCCTCCAGAGCAACTTCTCGGTTAGTGTATTAAAATTGAAGTCTCGTGACTCTTGTTGTTGCGAGGGTACTTTTTCCATCTTTCAGTTACAGAATTTGTCTGTTGATTGTTATTATGGGGCGTATTATCTACATGTGACGAATTAAACCAAGTGACCTGAGGAACTTGTTAGCTTTTTTAAAAGACTAGATTGGTTATCATATACTTTCAGTAAAGAGGTGAAACTTCTTAGCAATACATTAAAAACTAACTTGCTAAGTTCCCTTATTCCAGCTTTAAAACTATACATGGCATGAAACTTCATCTGCAAACTTGTATGGATGCGCTGGAAAGCTCTAGAAAGACAGTGTTAGATAAGCTTCTACAGATTGACCAGACTATGGAGAAACCAAAACTGGAGGATATTGAGTGTATTGGTAACTGCAAGACTTGTCAGTTGAAGGATGATGGCCCCACGTGCGTTCACTGTGAGCTAGATAAACTATTCCAGGTTTGCTTCTTTTGCCTGTGCACGCTATATCTATATAAGCTGTCACTATCATCAGTCATGTATTGAAAAATCTTGACAGGAATATGAGGCTAGGCTATTCCGTCTTCAGAAATCTCGTAAGGGAGAAATGGAACTTGCATCTGCTGAAGAGTTAGTAGATCTGCAGAAGAAGAGATCTGCCCGTAATCTTTTCTTTTCTGGTTTGTCATCGAGAAACAAGGATCTAAATCCATCACATGGTGACAGCAAGGAACCCACCAAAAAAAGAAATGCTGGTGACGCTGTGATTGTAAGTTACTTGATCTAGTCTCAATTTGGTCTTTTATTCCGGAGAAGAAAGTATAACCACATTGTGTTTAACTTTATTGATTTGTTGTTATCTGATTATATAGTTTTCAAAAGCACCATCTGAGATGGAAGTAGTTCTTGGAGTGATAAGAAACCATTGCAAAACTTATTTAGACAGGGAAAGCAAATTGGCAGCCACAAAACATTTGCAAACCCTTGAGGTATTTCTGCACCAGGGGAAAACTAATCCTTCATTTTCAAGTTTCAACTGGATTTGACATTTCCAATCTTGCTTATCTGATAAAGGTGATGAGGAAGGAATATGTACATGCAAGGCTCTTGGCTAAGGCTCAAGCTCAACTCCTACGTGCCTATGATGAGATTAATATGGCAACAATGAGACTACAGCTTAGAGAATCTGAAGATGACACGTCGATTTATGCTTTGAGCATGGATGAGTTAGACGCTGCTAGCGTGCAGAACACGAATGATAAATTTTTGGCTCAATCCTCGCTGCTTACTATCAAAGGGAAACTTCGTTATTTGAAGGTAAATCTGTAACTTTAGTGTTGCTATTGGACATCCTATTTATATATCATGAAAATAAATCATTAATGTCTGTGTTGCTAACGTTTAGTGACGCTTGATGGGTTTGAGGCTTTGGATCGCTTGAAAAATCTTTCTTGCTTGCTTCTCCTTTCTTTATTTGACTTTGTATATACTACACTAAACAAATCTTTTCTTTTCCATTTCAGGGTTTGATAAAATCCAAACAGAAACAAGAATCTGAGAGTCCAGATCATTCCTCACCGGTTACTGCTTTAGTTCCTGTTGAACAGGAAGGCGAAAACCTTATAAAGCGAGAGGAAGCATGCCCGATTTGTCATGAAAATCTACGAAGTCAGAAGATGGTTTTCCAGTGCGGGCACAACACTTGCTGTAAATGTAAATACTTGACATCTTTTGTTTGCTTGATCACTAAATTTTTCTCTCTGTCTCGTTGACATCTTCTTCTTTGTGGTCTTCCACGTAGGTTTCTTTGCCATGACCGAGCGGGGATCATTTCATGAAAATCTGCAAAAGTGGGTGATGTGTCCAATATGCAGGCAGCATACAGATGTTAGAAATGTTGCATATGCTGATGACAGACAAAATGGTTCTTCGTCAGATCAAGATCACAAAGAAAACGAAGCATCATTGGCTGTTCAAGGTTCATATGGAACAAAGGTTAGATTCCTTAGCTTTTAAGACCAGTGCACACGAAGTACGTCTTTTACTCATCTATTGTTTTGGGCTAGATCGAAGCTGTTACTAGAAGGATCTTATGGATCAAGTCAAGTGACCAACAAGCGAAGGTTCTTGTTTTCTCCAGCTGGAAAGATGTTCTTGATGTGTTAGAACATTCCTTAGCTGCCAACGGCATCACCTTCATTCGGATGAAAGGAGGCAGGTAATGCAGCGACAATTCCAATCGGGAAATTCATTAAAAGGGTTGCATAAGGTTAATTAAGGGGTTTGATTCCATGGAAATGCAGGAAATCACAGACGGCCATTAGCAGATTCAAGGGGACCGAGAAAGAAGAGGCAAAATCGATCCAAGTGCTACTGCTTTTGGTGCAGCATGGTGCCAACGGTCTTAATCTTCTAGAAGCACAGCATGTTATTCTGGTGGAGCCGCTTCTAAATCCTGCTGCGGAAGCGCAAGCTGTAGGGCGTGTTCACCGGATTGGACAAGAGAACCCTACTTTAGTTCATCGTTTTTTGGTTCGTGTATCTTCTTTACAACTTCAAGATCTTGCCTTAGGTGATTCACTTTGATCTTGACCTCTCTTTTTTTGCGTAAACTAGGTAACAGGCACGGTGGAAGAGAGTATCTACAAGTTGAACAGGAGTAAGAACACAAGTTTAAGCTCATTCAGCAGCAGGATTACAAAGAATCAAGATCAACAGTTTTTGACGCTAAGAGATCTTGAATCACTATTTGCTTCACCAGCTGCAGAAGCAGAAGAGAACGAAGAAAACATGGGAGATAGACAGAAGGATCTGAGAGATCTACCGCCCTCAGCCGCTGCAGCTATAGCAGCCGAGAGGAGAATGAAAGAAAGTAATGCATCCTCATCGACTACAAACACATCATGATTGTGGAAGAAAAGGCTGCAGAGAGATTTGGTTCCAGACAAATTGGTTGTTGGGAGCCATCTTGTTGTCTGTACATAAGTTAGTGAAAAAAGAAGTAGTCCAAAAATACACTGCTTTTCTTTTCTGTTGTTTACATTCATTTTGGATACGTAACCTCTCAAGCTTTTAGATAGGCATAGGCAAGGAATAAGAGTAAATCTTTTTTATTTATTTATTTTATTGTAATTGCAACAGACATTGCTGCATTAGGGGATCTTTTATCTTGTCCTCGAATGTGTGATTGATATATGATTATAGACTTTCTAGTGCTTTTAGGTTTAGGAACTATAGTAACATACATTTTTTTTTTACTAGTAAACTTTTTGCTGTGAAGTTTTTGGAGTGAGTAACAATTCTTGGTTAAAAATGAAGGCAAGTATCCCACTGGTTATTATTACAGAACAGCCAAATTCCTCGACAAGAGTTGTAGAGTTCTCCGAGCTCTTAATCATCATCATATATTCTGATATTCATAACTCTCCTTCATATGATCCCTAACCTTATATACTTTCACAAGGCAACAACAACATATGATAAAAATGCAAAATGAGCTCACTTTTCTGATAATTTGGAATGTGTGCTTCTTTTTTGTGTTATAACATTTTGAGAAGACAAAATGTCTTTACAATGAAGACATGAAACAACAAATCTCCAGAAAATAACCAAAACTTATTCATCTTCATCGTAAAGGTGCGATAACAAACTTAAAAACTGGAAAAACTCTCACTGTGCCTTGAATCTTGGTGATTTCTCACTTTTCTTCAGGTACAGGTTTGTCAATGAATGTCTTCTTTATCCAACCGAATGGCTGTGATGATGATAAAGATTATGTCAGATACAAAACAAACTGAGTTTTGAAAGGGAAAACTAAAGAAAACGTCACGAGCTTAAGGGACAATCTCTTCATAACACCAAATCAAAGATTGACCAAAAAAAGTCAATGTCAGTAATGAAAGAGAATAAGGATGTAATGTTTGACATAATTCGTTATTCCAAACTTTAACAGAAAGATCGAAACAACAAATAAACTAGAGATGGTAATAAGTGAAGCTTTCTGCAAAGTATTTAAACAGGAGAGGAGACTAATCAGAATGAAACTGAAATCAAAAGTTGGGCATTGGAAAAAAGATGAAAAAGTTTGATCACCAATTCGATTATAATAGATATTAGTATCTACGACAAAAGAGACTATTACATAATCGAATCAAGCCTTTCATGAAATGCAACGATGCTATTCTATATCGGTGCCCAGAAAAACATCTAACGAGATAGATTGCAAGTTCAAAATTTGAAAGTGTTCATGAATCACCACTTTATAAAATTTTCAACTTTCGTCCAATTTCACCGGAGACACAAAATAAGCTAAAATGATAGATCCCAGATCAGGAACAGGATCCGTAAAACCCAATTTAAAGGCACAGATAGCTTAATTCTAGGGTCGCAAAAACAAGAGATGCAGAGAAAGAGGCAGATGGCTTACTTGGACGACCCAGAGGGCACCGGAGGCGGCGACGAAACCCCATCCTGCGGCGGCCTGGATATCTATCGCTTGGATCCTTGGCTTCACGAGCTTGAGCATACCTTCTCCTGCCATTACTGCTTCTTCGATCTCTCTCGTTCGCTTTTAAAATCGATCGAACCCCACCAAAATCGTTAACGAAATTACGAGAATCAATCAATGAGACGAATTTTTGTCATTAAAAAGGACTCTAGACCTAGTCACACGTCACTTTCACACTTCACGCCGTCCTACGTGTAAAACACTTGAACATCGTGCCGTTTTTACTGTTTTGTTGTCAATAAATCAGATAAGTTAAAAAAAAAAAAAAAAAACACTTCCATTTACTAAGATGATTAAGCCATTTTAAGCTCTCCAATGTAATTTTGACCCAAACATAAGAAATCTCATGTAGCAATGCTCTCAAAGAGCTCTCAATGCCCAAAAACTCAACAATCAAAACATCATTCTATGTTGAGGAACGAAGAAGCTTCGCATTCCTCTTCCTTGCCGTGTCCGGTTTAGTGGCCGGTCTCCGACCTTTGTCCGGACCACCGATGACGCCCCATTTCTCAACCTGTGTCTGCCTCGCTCTTGCTCTTTCTTTCTCAGCTTCGGATTTCTTGGAGTAACAGTAAGGACAAGAAACTCCAATCTCATACTCTGGAGCTTTCATGTCTTCATCACTAATCGGCTGCTTGCATCCGTGGCAGAGTTTATGTGTGCCTTGAGCTAAACCATGTTCAACAGAGACACGCTTGTCGAACACAAAGCATTCTCCTTCCCATAAACTCTCTGCTTTAGGAACTTCTTCAAGGTACTTTAATATCCCACCTTTCAAATGATACACCTGATCAAGAAAATGTTTCATCTTTTTTATTAAACGCTCTAAAAGCTCACAGCTCAACGGTTGATGTTTGTATTAGGTTTTACCTCTTCGAAACCTTTGCTTAGAAGAAAGCTTGAAGCTTTCTCACATCTGATTCCTCCAGTGCAGTACATTGCAACCCGCGGTAGCGTCTTTGGTTTTCCAGCTTTGTCTTCTTCATCATTCTCCACCTTTGGTTGCGTTTCATTGCCATCTTGCTTCAGTGCAAATTGATCCTCCACCCAAGATGGGAAGTTTCTGAAAGCTGTGGTACATGGATCTACAGCTCCTTTAAACTTCCCAATCCTAGTCTCGTAGTCATTTCGCACATCAATCACTACCTGGAAACACAAAAGCACTTTCACAATTTCAAACATCTGATATCATAGCTATACAAATCAGAACATTTAAACAAGAGGAAGCAGAGACGAAATAGAAAAACGGTAAAGTTATCAAATCTTCATTCAAATATCACTTTGTTCTTGACTAAACTTGCTAAAAGAAAGAGGTCTCACAGTTTCTGGATCACTGATCAATTCGTTCCATTCCACAGGGCTCACATATGTTCCAACTCTTTCAATTGGCGAAACAGTGGGCATTCCAAGTGTAACAATCTGCACAGTTAAAGCAACTCTTGAAAATCTACAAAAACTCCAGTCTCAAATTGAAAGACGAGAGTGTGTACCTCTGTCTTGAGTTTGACCCTAACATGGTCCCATCTAAACGGAGCATCGTCACCAGCTGCAAGAGGAGAGCTGCTGCTATGTCCATGGTGGATTGCTTCTTGTTCAGGACTCACAGGTGTTTCCACTTGCCTCAAACCATTCAATCGAGCATCCTTCTGTATAAACGCCAACACTCTCTCCACTGTTTCACGACTCCCACAGATACTTCCATTGATCCCTTCTGGTGCAAGAATGATTCCACCTGAAACACGCTGGTGATACAACAACAACGACAGGCCAAACGATTGATTATCGCTTGAAATGTGTAAAACCAAATCTTCTATTGCTCAATACAGCACTCTTAAGTCAACAAGACTGAGAAAAAGGCTTAACCTTTCGTGTTCAGAAAGACGCTAAATATCTACAATTTGATCGAGAAGAAGAAAGGGCATACCAATTCTTCGCAGAGATCCTTCAGAGGGTTTCTGAGATCAGCATGGTCGGGAAAATCAGCGAATTTGTAGAATGAAACAACAACGAGCGAGCCTAAATCCGACTCGCTGGAGTCTGGTATGCTCGAAAAGCACTGCGAAATCGTAGCAAAAGCTCCTGCGCTCGAACAAGCCACCGTGGACTTCTGCGCTTGGGATTGAGGGAACAGTAGTAACTCGGGTTTGGAGTTTCCGCCGACTGAGCTCGAATTCACGCCGCCACCGGAGAAGAGAGACTGAGAGGGAGGAGGTGATGAGAGCATCCTAGCGGCGGCGAGCGACGGCCGAAATCTCCAGTGGCAACACCGTAGCATTGGTATTTTTTTTCAATCAGAGCAAAGTCCGTGGGCTTAAACCAAACCGGAGTAAACCCAAGATAATTCGATCCTCAATGTTTTTTTAATTTTGCGAGATATGGATTCACATGGATCGAATTATTTTGCAGGGTTCCAAAATTTTTATCTATGCCAAGTCACGACCGTTGTTGACTCAAAAGTCGAAAATGCTCTCGTAATATATATTCCATTTATAATTCTTATATATGCCAAAAGGCTAACCAATTTTGGATTAACAAAAAAAAAGTAGGGAGATTTAGGTATCTAACCATACATGGTTTATCTGATTTTCCTACTAAATTGAACGGATAAGAACATGACAGGAAAATGCAAAAGCTCGACGGATCACGTAATAGTTACAGATCGAAATTTGAAATACCTGATAGTATACCGAAGCTAATTCGATTACAGCTACTGAGAATCGACTACGACTTAAAGATTCCAGAACGATCGGAATTTCGAGCCGAGAATCGACTATGACTTAAGGATTCCAGGCTCGGAATTTCGAGAAGAATCCAAGGAAAAGTTGCATTTGAAGCAGGAAATTCACACATACCTAGATATTACCGACGCTTCTTCGAGTGAGTCTCCGCAAATAATCGCAAAATTGGATTCGAGTGAGTCTCGGCAAGAGATACAGAAGCTTCTGCAACTCTGAGAGAGAGAGAGAAAAGAGCGGAAATAAAACTTCGTCGTACTGACCAATGTCGTTACAGTCTCTGTAACTATATATACAGAGCTAACGAAATGATAACGGAACCTGCGTGGGCGTTGGGTGATCCATCTGTAGAACTAGTTTTGACGACGTCTAAACCGTCAACTTAACCGGGAATGAGATCGAGAATACAAGCTTCGGCATACTGGTTTTGTAGCAAACGATTTTGTTCCAATCAACGCCATAGAAATGATTGGAAGCGCTAGAACATAAACCTCTCCATGCTTTTTTCCCTTTCTCAATGATTTCGCCTTCTTACCCATCTCTCTCTCTCCTAACTTTGTTCTTTCTCTTCCTCAGTTTGCAATATGTGAAGCTGCTGGTGGTGTTGGGGAAAGTAGTGGTGGTGATGGACGGGGAGGAGGGAGCAGAAGCGGCAACGGAAGACCAAGTCTTGACATCGTTGTTCATGTATTGTTGACGTTGTTGCTTCTTGGAAACCAACTCGGCTTGTGCAACCACCAAGAGAGGCTTGAGCTCCATCTCCATTCCTGGAGAGAGAAATATCAAGTTTCCGAGAAATAAATCATAAGAACATAGAGATTCCATCAAACAAAATCAGGAAAGTGCTCTATCTGATTTTCCTACTAAATCGAACGGATAAGAACATGACAGAAAAATGCAAAAGCTCGACGGATCACGTAATAGCTACAGATCGAAATTCGATTCCAATTTCACATACCTAATAGTATACAGAAGCTAATTCGATTACAGCTACTGAGAATCGACTACGACGACTTAAGAGAATCGACTACGACTTAAGGATTCCAGAACGATCGGAATTTCGAGAGTTATTCCAGAAAGCTATATTTATCCCATTCATTCCACATAAGAAAAACAAATCATTTTGAAAAAACATCCCGCTCCAAAAACGTACATGAATGAATAAGATACATTTTTTCTTCCATTCTATTTTCTTTTATCCCATCGAAATTGATTCCATTTATTTCTTATATTCTCATATTTTAAAACCAATTACACCCTAGATTCTCTACTATATTTGACTGCAATGACAATGAATAGCATACTAGATCTTGAGTGTTGTTAACTTTGAGTACAA
Source organism: Erythrophleum ivorense (assembly GCA_026724425.1). Classification (NCBI taxonomy): domain Eukaryota; kingdom Viridiplantae; phylum Streptophyta; class Magnoliopsida; order Fabales; family Fabaceae; genus Erythrophleum; species Erythrophleum ivorense. The sequence continues at coordinate 329,061 of JAIUCV010000772.1, read as the reverse complement.
TGTTATGTCATTATTTTGCTTCTCTCTTCTCGTTCTCGCTGAAACCCACTTCCAGACAACCAACAATAGTCAGGTCACTACTCTTGTGTGGTTTACAATGAGTCCCACAGAACACACACCGCACCGTTTTGAAACCCAAAACAAAATCGTGGAGATCAAGCATCAGCACATCAGTGAAAAACTCGTTGAATTCACCGTGGAGACTTATCCAAGCATTCTTTGTTACTGAATTGAAAAGTGAAAAATTATCGTGGGCCATGGTGAAATGAATTAAAACGGAGACCTTCGTGTGCCGTTTGAATGTAGAGCGAAAACGGGGCTAAATTATACTCGAAAGCAAAAGATAATTTGAATTAAGAAACAGATTACTGAATTAAGAGTCGAAGACGAAGAGGAAAAGGAAGAGTGGGAGTCAGTGGGACTGAGAACTTCTGGAAGAATCTTGGTTAATGATAAGTACGAAAAAGTGAGAAAAAAAAAAATTAAAGCAAAACCCCTTTTCTGAATAAAATTACTTACTAATACCGAATAAATTTAAATCCATTTAATGAGGTTTTTTTTTTTTTTTCCATTTAATGAGGTTCATACGGACTTTCACCGCCTGTTTAGGTGCTTCACACTACAACAAAACATGCCATTTACAACGACAAGATTCGTTGTAAAATCGATGGTAATCGACCATTACATCGAGTTTCCATCGATTTTCAAATCGTCGGTAATCGATCGACGTAAATTCAAAATCGTCGTAACATCGTCGTGAATTGTGACGAGAAATAAATCGTCGTTAACTCGATGTACAAAAGTCGATGTAAAATCGTTGTACAATTTACAACTGATTTACAACGAAAAACTATTTTAGTCGTTATATAGATGTAAACTTTACGATTAATTTACGACGTATTTGTCATTTCCATTTGCGACGATTAGAAAGCGTCGTAAATACCCGGTTATCTGTACCGGGTCAATTACAAATTCGGAAAACCAAATTGAAGGAAATACGTTGGAAAGTCGATGTAATGATTCGATGATTAATCGTAGTTAACCAGATGTAACTACAGTCGTCGTTAAATCGATGCAAAAAAACGATGTAAAACCGATGCAAATTTACGACGACTTAACCACGAATAGTCGTCGTTAATCAGATGTTACAAAAATCGTCGTTTAATCGAGGTAAAAAATCGTTGTAAAACCGATGCAAACGTTGAAACTTACAACGACTTAACGACGAAATATTGAATTTTTTATTTAATAATATACGAACTTATGCGTCGTATTTACGACGATTCAATTTAAATTTATTAAAAAAAATATATAAAATGAAATAAAAATATAAATATATATTTTAAAAAATTATAAATTTTTTTTTATAAAACGAAATAAAATAAAATATATTTTACAAAACTAAAAAAAAAATATTTAAATAAATTCCGTTTCCGGGGATTGGGCCGTCATGCTCGCCGATGCCCGTTGCTCGTCCGCCTCCGCTTCCGCTCTTGCTGCAGCTTCTCGCCTAAGTCGTTTTTCTTCCAAGAGTGCGGCAATCTGCGGGTTTTCCCGAGCCATGAGCTCGAAAATGGCGTCGTTATCTGAACGTTCTTCTTGCACAACCTGCACAACCTTCTCAAGACGTGCAATCTTGGCCAGCAGTTGGGTCCGCTCATCATCGTCGGATCGTCGGCGTGGCGGAGCAAGTGACGAAGCAACAGGAACCTTGTGAATTGATCCCATCCCAATAGTTTTACCCCTATTCTTAGGGGCGACCTGGCATTTTAAACATTGAATTGATATTAATTAATAAAGTTTAAACATAATAAAATTTAATTAATTACCAATAAATTAATATTTACCTGTACGAAGATGCGGTCAATTTCGGGAGTGCTCAACTCCACCGTCATGGAACCGCCGGGAGATAACTGCTGGGAGCGTTGTGTTTGTTCTTCAATGACCCTTGCGTTCACGTCGTTCCATATCTCCTCTGCTCTCGGAGTTACAAAACTTCCGTCTTTCTTCTTGTGGGTCCTCTGAAAAACTTCCGTCAATGGAGGGAGCACACCTCCATTCTCCGCAGCCTAAAAATGAATTTAATTAGTTTAAATATTATTTATTATATATAAATAATTAAAAACAAAATTAAAGTGCGATATTACCATTTGTAAACGCCTTCCGGCAAAAGGCGTCTGACCGGAGGTGTGAGGGACGACCTTCGTTTGGCCGTCAGGACCAACCGTTAAACGGGAAGCAGAGCACTTCATAGCCGTCTCTATGGATTCTGGCCTCATCCAGAATTGAACCAAGCCGTTCCACACCTCAAGCTCGATATACGTATGTGCACTATGACGATCGTTCTCGTCTGCCCACCATACTTCTTTAATACATCCACCTAATCGGCCGACTGATGAGAATATATCTGGTACACCTTCCACTGGATATGACCGACCAACACCACCATCGTCATATCGTTTAGGAGCCCTTTTCCGTGTGCGCACTTTTGATGGAAAATAGAAGTCAGTGAAATGAGAAGTTTCTTGAGACAAACTTCCAGAAACTATCGATCCTTCAACCCTTGCAAGATTTTTGGCTTTTCCTTTCAGGTACCCCATAAATCGCTCAAACGGGTACATCCACCGATAATGAACTGGCCCACCAAGCTCTGCTTCGTAAGGAAGATGTACAGCTAGATGTTCCATAACATCAAAAAAGGCTGGTGGAAATATCTGCTCCATATTACACAACACCATAGGAATATTTTGCTGGAGTTTACCAATAACATCTACGGTAAGAGTACGGGTACAAAGATCTCGGAAGAACGCTCCAATCGCTGTATATAAAATAAGAGACGATTTTGTTATTTGAGAACGACAATATATAGATTATTTAATAAATGCATGCATATATATATATATATATAATATATTGTTACGTACCTCCAATTGCCGCATGTACTTCTGGGTGTAGCAGTTCCGCAAATACAAAGGGAAATAACCGTTCCATAAACACATGACAGTCGTGGCTTTTCATCCCAGAAAACTTTTGTCCTTGAACACATTTAGATAGATTAGAAACATACCCGTCGGGGAACTTCACGTCGGACGTTGCCCATTTGAACAAGGACAACTTTTCCGCAGCCCCTAACTGAAATATAGCAACTGGTACTTCCCCCTGGTGAGAAATATGCAATTCACTCCGTGAACAAATTTCAGGCAAGTCCAATCTTGACTTTACACTGTCTTTCGTTTTGCCTTTTACGTTCAACACCGTATGCATGATATTATCGAAGAAGTTTTTTTCAATGTGCATAACATCGAGGTTGTGTCTGAGAAGATGAGAGCTCCAGTATGGAAGGTCCCAAAAAATACTCTTCTTATGCCAATTGTGCTGTTCCCCGTATCCGTCAGGCATATTCCCTGGGGTGTGCCAGTTCCCACCACGTCTAACTGTACTCTCTGCACAATAATGATCAATTTGCGCTTCTATAGCCTGTCCAGATAAAATCACCGGTGGAGGAGCACGAATAACTTTGTTCTTCCTAAACAATTTCTTGTTTCTCCGGTATCTATGGTTCAACGGTAAGAATCGGCGGTGACAGTCAAACCAGCTTGTCTTTCTCCCGTGTTTAAGTTGAAATGCATCTGTTCGATCGAGGCAATACGGGCAAGATAACCGCCCATGCGTAGTCCACCCCGAAAGCATTCCGTATGCAGGAAAGTCGCTTATTGTCCACATAAGCACAGCCCGCATCGTAAAGTTCCTCTTGCGCGAAATATCATACGTTCGAGCTCCGGTATACCACAACTCTTTTAATTCCTCTATCAAAGGCTGCAAAAAAACGTCAAGAGAACGCCGGGGATGCTTCGGGCCAGGGATCAAGATACTCATAAATAGAAATTCTCTCTGCATACACATATCAGGAGGAAGATTGTACGGCGTTAGTATTATCGGCCATAGAGAGTATTGCCTACCAGACATGCCGAAAGGACTAAATCCATCCGTGCAAAGACCCAAGTAGACATTTCTTTTCTCGCTAGCGAAATCTGGATGCACCGCTTGAAAGTGTTTCCACGCTTTAGCATCAGAAGGATGCCTAATCTCTCCTTCTGTCTGCGAATGATCGCCATGCCATCTCATCAATCCTGCCGTCCTCTCAGACTGATACAGTCTTCGCAATCTATCTTTTATTGGTAGGTACCACATCCGTTGGTACGGTACCTTGTTTCGCCCACGACCTTGTGGCTTGTATCGTGGCTTATGACAAAATCGACACTCCTGCAACTTATCATCATCTTTCCAGTATAACATGCAATTATCAACACAAACATCTATCATCTGAGAAGGCAACACAAGGCTAAACACCAACTTTTGTATCTCGTAATACGAATCAGCAGCTACATTGTCATCTGGTAAGATATCCTTAATTAGATCAGCCCAACCGTCCATGATAAACTGACTTAGATTACCATCAGTTTTAAGAGTCATCATCCTTGCTGCAACTGACAATTTTGTGTGCCCCTTAGTACATCCATCATACAATGGCTGGTCTGCTGCTGCTAAAATATCAAAAAACTTTCTTGCATCTGCATTGGGTTCTTCATACGCTACATTATGAGGATCTCCAAATGTACTTGCGGTTTCAGGAAATGCATCTGTTACCATTTCATGCATTCTATGAACTTCACTGCTACCGTAATTAACATGAGGATGTTCAAGTACGGGATCCACATTTTCCTCAAAATGCATTCCTTCGTTGATATAATTACTACTGCTACTACTAGCTGCATTTCCCCCATGACCTTCCCCATGGCAATACCAAATATAATAATTCTGCATAAATCCTCTATTCAACAGATGCGACCACACTCTTGAGATAAGCAAAAATTTCCTATTCATGCATTTTGGACAAGGACAATACATGTACTTATTACCGCTTTCGATCGTAATTTGCAATGTGCTGGCCTGGTACATGAATCCCTCAAGCCCATCTCTGAACTCTTTCCTCAGCAACCCGTCGGAATCTTGACGATTGTACATCCATTCTCGTAGCTGATAAATTGACATTTTTTTTTTTTAGATTTTTCAGTTTTTTGGGAGAAAGAAGTTTAAGTAGCTGAGAATGAAATTTTTCTTAAGGGACCTCACGGTTTATATAGAAATTTTTTTGACATTAACCACGAATTTGCAACGAGCATCCCAACCAATTTCCAACCCATTTCCAACGGTTTTATTTTTTTTACAACGACTTAACATCGAATTTTAATGATGTTAAAAACCGGTGCGAATCTTTATTACGCGTTTTAAACCATGTGCTCACCTAATTCATCTGTTGTAAAAACGTCGGAAGTTTACAACGATGTACCTTCCAAAATAAGGTTACACTTAAAATAGTTGTAAATTCGATGTTCATTAACTACATATATTATTCGTTGTGAAATCGTCGTAACTTTACCACGAATTAACGTCGATTTAAGTTATAGTGGTCACTTCGTCGTAAACTCGATGCAATTTACGACGATTTTACGACGAGTTGTTTTCGTCCCAAGTTACGACGACTATACGACGAAATTTATTTTCGTCGTAAATTAGTTGCAAAATGGATGTTAATTACCGACGATTTGGCATTCGACGCAAATGGTCGATGGAAAAGGCATGTTTTGTTGTAGTGTCATTTTTATAATTTAAATTTATTTTTCGTTTTTTTTTCTAATTCTTACTTATCTTTTTTTTTTTCTCTATCACTCCTCGAATCTTCTTCCGTTTCAGATTCTCAAAATGTCACTAAAACTACGCTTACATAAAATTAATTTACTGTTCAGATTGTAGAGTTGGAGCAGAGCACCCAAGATACTAAAAGATATGCATTCTTTTTCTTTTTTCTTTGGATTATACATACTTTTAATATGAAATAATTAATTTCTCTATGGCTTAATAGCTAGTAAACCAGATAACAAAGGTAAAACACTTTTTTTTTTTTTGTCAACACAAACGTACTTCATTAGATTAGACTACAAAGTACAAGAGAGGGAATGTTACATCCTCAACGAGTAATACAAAGTACAAATGAGGGAATGTTACATCCTCAACGATTAAGACAACCAACAATAAAAAGATAGAACTTGAGGCAGATAGATCCCTCCATGAGTCTTCAAGATAGGTTGACAGCGAAACCAGAGCCAAGCCCGGATGCGTCGGTGAAACTTTCGCGGCATAGCCGGAATGTTGGTACTTAGTCACTTTGCCATGTGACGTTAACACCCAATCCTCACTTCCGTGATTTGTCGAGACAAAAACGGCTGCTTCTTCAGGCTCCGTACAAGCCGCTACACAAGAAGGCAAGACAGTGAAGTAATTGGAAAAGTTTTCCTGAAACAACTCCAAGGAAAACATCCCTACACATGATAGGGAACAAGGTGGTATTAAGCTCATCCCATGAAAGGAGGAAGATGGAAGTATGATTCTCTCCTCACAAGAGGAGGATGATAAACTTGATCTCTCCCACAGGGAGGAAGATTGTAGACAACTCTCTCTAGTAGATAAGGCGATACTCTCGGTCTCGAGACCACAAAGAACCGCTCCAATTGCAGAGCATGAAATATTACAAGGGCTAAACCCAGGAAAGATACAAGGGCCAAGCCCATGAAGTGGTGAGAGGCAAATACCCATAAATGGCATGATGGGCCCAGCCCATAATAATTGCTTGCCGACGATGGAGGGAAGAACGGTGGAGAAGACCATACGCAGGTAGAAGCCGGCGCCGGAGACCCGTTCAACTGTTGCGGTATCTATATCACTGGAAGGAGTATGACACTCAAGCCGGTTCAGAGAAGCTACGAGCGGTGGAGTGAGGCGGAGGGAGCATATACGCATCCCGGAGAGAGGGAGGATCGATCTTCGGGGGCTACCCGAGAAGGTTTCCGGTCTGGCGGTTTTTATCAGAGCCACAGTTGTTGCGAAACCTTTGCACAGATCAGAATAGAAGAACGAAGGATGAGAGAGGTTGACAACCTTTGGGTCGAAGGATGAGTGAAGATTGAGAGTGTTTGGATCGGGCGGATCTGGCGGAACCGGTGGCTCCGGAGGGTGGAAACAGGTTACCGACGTTCGATCTAGCGGCTTCGGCGGAGCGGTCGGATGGAATTGAGACTCAGACCTCAAAAGTCCTACAGATTCCATTGTTTGCTACCGGAGAGCAAGATCGGGATCGGAAAGGTGAAAAACTCGTCGGAAAAGGTGGGACGAGGGAGAAGTAGCGGCGACCAAAGGAGGCGGCAGCTTCAGGGGAGCAAGACGTGCGGACAGCCGGAAGGGAGGCGATGTCGGAGGCTCATTCCGATGAGGAAAGAGGTGTCGTGCGGCGGCCTCGTAAAACGTGCCTGGGAGAGAAATTAGGGCGAACTCTCACAAGGACATCTCTAACATGTTATAAAATTTATACAAAGGTAAAACACTTATTCCGTTATAGTTGAGACAAATGCATCCAATGTTAAGAAAAGTGGATTTGACTTCATATCAAGTTATAACGTGGCTTTAGATTATAAACCAAACATAACTGAAGAAGCTTTGATTTGCATGAGGTTGAAACCAAAGTAGACGAAGTGTAGAGGATCAATAGTCAAGCCGTAGATTATATTCCTACTCAATAGATGAATCCATGCGTCTAATGTCATGATCCAAATAACTATAACCAAGAGATGAGAATATGATCAATGTTATAATTACTTCCACAAGCCTAGAGACAATTTCAGCAACAGGATAATGTGGTGTAGCACACTCTCCTTCATGTTGATCTAAACACATATGTGATTGTAAACTAAACAGTGTAAACCCACAAGTATCAGATTTTTTAGTAAAAACAAAAAACAAAACAGATATTTAATACTTTTCATCTATGATAATAGAACTTCAGTGCCGATCGAGTTATTTAATTTCATTTGTCAAACAAGTCACATTTCTACATTTAATCCAAGGAAACCTATATGTCGTTTCTTATAAACTCTCCGAATTATTTTATTTATATGGAATTTCGAAACAGGGTTCTATGGACCAACAACGCACACGTTTTCAGCCCGAATTAATACACTTATAGATGAGAGTAATATAACAAAACGAAATCAGATAAGCAAAACTAAAAAAGAAACAAATTTGATTGGTCTTTCTTCTATAATAGAAATGCGTCTGATTTAGGAGACTCTGTCTGTGCGTGAGGGAAAAGAAGCTTCCTTTGTCGTGCCTCAATCTCTGACCTTTTGTACGTAAAATCATTTTTATTGTGGGCATGAAAATCATATTTAGCTTTTTTTTTTTTTTTTTTGAAATTTCCTAAATTAGTTTCTCAAAGTCTTCCAATATAATTGTTGTCCTCATCATACGAAGCTTCCTCCATCTTTTTATTTTCCAGCTGAGTGTAGATATTAAAGTGTCTGGAACCTTCATGACAATAGTACCATTTACACACACAAAAAACCATTTATCTAAAGTTTTACAAAAATATGTTCACAACAATCCATTAATTTTTCGAAGGAAACGTATTTGTGGGGACAAAACCCAAAGACATAGTAGTAAACAGATGTAAGTAATTTTTACGGATATCATAATGGCATAATATATTAAATTACTGTCATTTTCAAAACGAATTAAATAGTTTATATATAATGGTTAGTGAAAAGATATACTGTACTAACTAGATGATAGATACTACATAGATTATGGGAGACTTATATTTAGTCATGCTATAACAGGTTAGTTTCGATGAGCAGACAGTTTTGACTATTAAATTTGACGATATGTTTGGCCGGAAGTTCGTTTTTTTTTTTTTTTTTTTTTTTTTTTTTGGCAAGGCTCCGTAGCTTCCACTAGTGATTCAGCTAATGATCGTGTCCAAATTAAACCTATTTTTTCATACATATATATTTACGTGTGTATTTAAAACTGTATAACACAATTCAAATCTAAAACAGAAAATTAAAAAAGAGTACTTCAAATATGCGAATATAAGAAAAGAAATGGTTATCATAGAAAATAAATAATTTGATATTTGGATAATTGTATCAACACTTCAATTGAATCTCAAATATAACGGGTTTTTTTCTTCTTCCAAATACCGGGTAAACTTCAATATAAAACAAAATTATATAGTTATAAATCTGTAAATCTTCAAAAGTCGGCCTTTAACAAACAAACAAAAAAAATTCCAAGAGTCGGCACAACTATAATATGCCTAAACGAGCACACATGCTTTTGTATATGTTTTGGGAGCCATGTCGTGTAATTTAGGACTAAACGACCTTTTGAAGCGACATGTAGACACAATAATTGAGCATAAACAACTTGATATATGTGTGTGTAATTTAATATTTTTTATAACGATTTTTTGTTGTTAAAGGATATTTGTTTTGTATAACGATAAAAGTTACTGTCAAAAGATATAATTAAATAAAAATATATATACCTGAAATCAAACGCACCACTATAAGAAAAAAAAGAAAAAAAAAACACGCACCACTAGAAATAAGACAAAATTCGCTAGGTTACAACAATTTGGTTAATGCAGAAAATTATAGACGGGGTTTGGTTCGAAACAATATAGTACATTAAAATATAAATAGAAGAGGCTGCCGTAAGATATAGTGGGACTAGTTCGACATTAAATAAGGATAACTATACTATATACTACGAGTTGGATCTAGTTGAGTTATTGACGGGTTTATACAGTTCTAACCTTTGTTTCTGCTGAATTTTAGTATCAGAGGAATATCAAATTATTTTGTCCAAAGCCAGGAATGGCTCTTACAATCAGTTTTTCCCTTTTGACATGATGATTAGTTAATTATTCTTGAGAAAATTCTCCTATTGAGTAATTGCACGAAATAAGATTCAACCTACACATTTAAAACTATATTCTGCGTAATAATTACACTAAGACATTTTTCGTGACAGATCATTATCCTATTCCAGAGTTGTCTTTAACGATAAGTAGCAGTCCTTTAATCGATCGAGGCCTCTTGATAAATTATTTCTAATAGTACAACTCAGCTTAAGATTATATTAAGCACAAAATGATTTGTTTTTCATAAATTAAATTATTATTCTTATAACCATTTGTCATTTGTCAAGATCACTTCCCTAATCACCGTTGACCTTTTCACATCATCCCCGAAAGAAACAATATTTTAACTGTTTTATATTGATGTTTAAAGTTTAAACATTTGAAATATAACTAGTGTCTGTGTATGACTAGCTCTCCATTACATAATTAATCATTTGAGATATGTAAAAGAAATGGTGAATTTTGTTGAGCTAAAACGATGTAGTAAAACAAAGCTGCTTGGACAAAGAACATATATATTGGCTCAAACAGAGAAGTAACACTTAGCTTTGGGAATACATACTCGAAGTGGTTCAGTTCTAGTTTATTTCCAGCTGATATACATTACGTTGATCTTCAATATATTTAGATCTAAGTGAGAGACGTGTGTCGTTGTAATTAAATCCTATATGTCATTTGAAGTTGAACTAAAATGTGTTTTAGTAAAACTTATTTCAACTATTTAAGTATTTCTAAACTTTCAAAACTATTTACAGTGAAATATTTATACTATTAAATATGCTATTTAATTATTCGACATTGGTTTCAGTCTAAAATTCGTATATATAATAAAGGTCTAAGTACTGCCAAAATGATCAGGACCAAGCAAGCAGTAGGGTGCTGACATATCTAAAGAGCGACTTGTGATTTTAATGCCTTTAAAGCTCTCTATTTCGCAAAATGATCCTACAAATATAAAAAGAAAAACAAACAAGGTTGCATTATTATATTTAGATTAATCTTGATTACTACATTTAGATCCGAACAAAGCGGTCTCACTACAACTGATATATTTAGTTTTATAACATTTAGTTTTTATTAGCTAATCTAATCCATTACAGTATTCAAAGGTTCATCAAACAATTGGAATATTCGTTAGTTTCCAAATGAATCATTCTACTTTTGTAAATGTACGACACTACTACACACATGACACATCAATAATTGGTCTTATATATGTAAATGCTTAGCATCAAAAAATTATTTCCCTTTGAACTATCTGTCTCATTATAACTCTAAATTAAAGATATTGATTGCTGACAACATGTCTCCTTTTTTTGTTCTCTTCTTGAAAGTGATTTCATGCCAATGAAAACAAATTAAATGTCAAATAACTCAAGTTATAAAATATTAGCTTTATAATTTAACAAAAAAAAACTAAACATTTTATCCAATAAACCTAACCGAGTTGCTTGAGATCGTTTTCATGTGATTTTAATGTAAACAATTCCGGGAAGAAAGGAGAATAAATAACAGCCACCAAGTCCTCAAACGTGTTACGGAGATGGGTGACGTTATCCCACCTCATAACCGTGACATCAGCAAACCTTTGGTAAGCCAATGGCTGTGTAAATAAGCTATCAATTTCCCGTTATACCCTCAAATCTGTTTACAATTCATAAGTAAATCTTATCCCTTTCCCATTATACCCTCTAATCCCATTATAATTCATACCCTCTCTCTCATCTCTCTTTCCTAAGCATCTTCCTCTGATTTTATTTCTCTCTCTTTGATCAGACAGAAAACCCCAGAAACAAAAAAAATCTATTCTCTTCTCTCCACTATATTACACACCATTTTCTCATCCTCAAATCATCATACCAAAAAACCTAAAAAAATTTACAGACCCATTAGATTGTTGTAACAACAAAAAAATGGATTCAAATAGTAACAACGGTACCAAATCGATAAAGAAAAAAGTTGTCGACCAACTCGTCCAAGGCTACGAATTCGCTACTCAGCTTCAGCTTCTCCTCTCTCATCATCACTCTAAAAACCACATCGACCAGACCCGTATCCTTACCGGCGGTCCGGATCCCGTTGATGAGCTCATCGCTAAGATCTTGGGATCTTTTCATAAAACCATATCGGTTCTTGATTCTTTTGACCCTGTAGCCGACGTCTCCGTTCCTATCGCCGTCGAGGGTTCATGGAATGCCTCATGCGGCGATGATTCGACAGCTCCGGCGAGTTGCAACGGTGGAGATTCCGGCGATAGTAAAAAAAGACTAGGTGTTGGTAAGGGTAAAAGAGGATGCTACACTAGAAAGTAAGTGAAAAAGTTGAATTCAAATATCAATTTGTTGTTTTATACCTTATATTCGTGTTTAATGATTTAATCTCCTTTTATGTGGATTTTCTTTTTTGAAACCCTTTTTTCATTTATGTTTGCTATTTTTGTCTATGGTTTCTATCATTTAAATGTTTTAGTGCCCCATATTGAAATGACTTATCGTAAAGGTTAAAGTATACGAATTTGGATTTCTTCAAAAAGGAAAAAAAAAAACAATCACTGTGTTTGTTCATTGTAGTGAATCCTGATAGAGAGTTGTATGAATATGATTGATTGGATTGGACAAATTAAAGCGCAACCGAATTTGATTTGGTGTCAATTAGTGTTGTGATTCCATTATACGAACAAGACATATACTATTTACCGTGGATTTGTATTACAAGAACATATTAGCCAAAATGATTTAGCCATTAATTAACTAATCTCTTACTTATAATTTCCAGGAGGAGATCGCATACTTGGACAGTAAAAGCTAGAAGAATTGAAGACAGATATGCTTGGAGGAAATATGGACAGAAAGAGATTCTTAACACCACATTCCCAAGGTCCTTACTCCACACATATATGTGTATATATAATACATATATAACAAAGATCCCAAAACAGAAACAAATCGATCTAATCAAGAATCTACATGCAACTATTATGTGAATTATGCAGTGGTCTAAATCATTATTCTTTTTAATGTTTTTCAGAAGTTACTTTAGATGCACACACAAGCCAACGCAAGGATGCAAAGCAACGAAGCAAGTTCAGAAACAGGAGCAAGACCCTGAGACGTTCCAAATCACATACATTGGATACCACACATGTACTGCCACGGACCAAACACACGCGAAGACCGAGCCTTTTGATGACGAAATCATCATAGATTCGGACAACACAATGGCTGCAACCATGGCTCAGCATGACCATGCCAATGCTAAAGTGCAAGATCAGGAGAACAACATTAGTAGTGTGACGGTGGTAGGTGCAGGCAATGTGAAGGAGGAAGAGAATAACAATGGTGAGAATAAAGAGCATTGCGAGGCTTCTTCGACAGGTGAGGACTTTTCACTGGTTTGGCAAGACATGATGATGTTTGATGATCAACATCACCAAAACAACTATTATCGTGGTGATACTAGTATTCCTTCTCATCATTTGGCTTTCGACAACGATCATTTTTCCTCTTTATTTGATTCATACTGCGCATATGAAGGAACAAGTGCTATATAATCAGGCTTGTGATACTTTCTCCTTCTCTCTCTTTGAGTATTTCTAGTGGAATGCAATATTTTTGTTGTATGTTTCATAAAAACACCATATGACATATATTCTTATATAGCTTTCTAAGTTTCTCTTGTTACATATTTTTCTCACTGACTAGATGTATGTGTGTGGTATTCTTCACTAATTTTTTGTTTCACAAGTTCATTTTGGATAAATTATATAGGTTCACACAATTAAAGATTGAATAACTTCAATGCTGGATTACCGTTTAAACTGAATTAGAATAAGCCAAGCTCCAGCAGCTGCAAGTCTGCGACAATCCCTCTAGATTATTGTTTTGTCGATTTGATTGTTGCTTCATTTAATGTTGGATTCGAAAATTTTAAAGCCATATTTATATGTGATACATGATTACCCTAAAGAGTGTAAAGAGACTTATCCATTCAAATTGCGGCTATGAATGTTTGGTGCTAAAAAGGAAGGAATTGGGACAGATGCATCTTGCAACTGTCGTGCTTAATTGTCTTTTTGTTGTTGCCTTTACATAAGCCGCCGTGTACACTAGGGCATTATAAATGTTTTGTTCTAAAACACAAGACAAAATTCGTTAAGCGGTAATATCTTCAGTAAGTTCTTATAAATATGTATATTTTTTTGCACGGTAAGTATGTAGATACTTTTTTCCAGTTCTTTGTTTATTTTGTTTTCAAATTCCTATTTATAGTTAAATTCATTCAACATCTTTTACATATGCCACAGCTTACTGAGTTACAAAAATAATTGAGGATAAGTGTCTTCTCCGTGACATAACAAACACACATGATGAACAAAAGGGCAAAACAAAGGCTCATTCATGAGAATAGTGACGGTGAAAGGACCGCCACTTCCACTTGAAGAGCTTCTTAAGACACTGAAGACACTCCTTTTCTAATTATCTGGATTCCTTACTTCGCAAAACGACAACAACAAAAATAAAAAAACACTACCAAGTTCATGATAGTTTTTGAGATATTGACAACAAAACAATTTTCACACTAGTAATGATTTATTTTAATTGCGACGAAAGTGCTATATTGTATCGAAAATGCAGAATGCCTTTTCTGTACTTCTTCACACGGACCAATGTTGCTACCTTGTACAGTTGTACCGGAAAAAGAGTGTGCACAGAATGAAATTCTGATTACCGAAGGCTCTATTTCAGAGCCACGTAAATCCCTTTAAACTAAACTTGAAATTAGGGCTGCCACTTAATGTTATCGGGTCGGGTATGGGTAGGTTCCAATCGGGTCCGGGTCTTTCGGATAGATTATCTCGGTATTCATATAGGTACCTTGTAAATTTCGGTTCGGTAAAGATTCGGGTCCTTTTGGGTTTGGGTATGTTTGGATCCAAGTCTAGAGAACCGAAATATACCCGATATTTTTTTGTTATGGTTCGGGTTGGATATTCCGATTATTTATCACTCGAAAAACACAAAATATACCCAAAAACCCGAAAATACCCGAAAACCCGAAAAAATATCAGTAAATCCGATTTTTCTTTTTTAAAAAAAAATATACTAGAAATTATCGAAAAACCTAAAAAATTATACATATAATATCAAAAATAATACATAATACTCATAATTCGGGTATCCAATCGGGTATCAGTTCGGTTCGGATATTATCCAATACCCACAAATATCAAATATTTTACTCAATAGGTGATTTGATTTATACCCGA
Organism: Erythrophleum ivorense; assembly: GCA_026724425.1. Classification (NCBI taxonomy): domain Eukaryota; kingdom Viridiplantae; phylum Streptophyta; class Magnoliopsida; order Fabales; family Fabaceae; genus Erythrophleum; species Erythrophleum ivorense. Next base: position 313,978 of record JAIUCV010000772.1, on the reverse strand, counting down.
AATCAATCGGGTATGAGTATTCGGGTCGGTACTATTCGGGTTTTCGGGTATTGAAGAAAAATAAAAAGCTCTTTTTTAGAGATTCGTACGAACAACCCAAACGAATTGGTTCCCATTTAGATCCCAAACTAGAATGAATCACGTGTAGTATGCAAAAGATTAACACTAAAAATAATAATAAATTAAATTAAAACATGTTCTATCTCTGTAGATGTACGTATAACGTGTCCTATTTGTCTCCGTCGTCGTCATCCAGTCGCCGGAAACGGTGATGATGATGCTGAGGTGGATCGTTGAAAGGAAATTCAAAATCCATGTTGGCTCCGATCCCGCCGCTACCAAACATAGCGTCGTCCATGTCGAGGACGGCAAGACCGTAGTCAACGGAATGGCTGGTGGTCACGGTTGTAGATGAAATTGGAGTGGTGATGGCGGCAGCGGAAGCGGTGGGAGCAGTTGAGTAGATGTGGCAAGTGTGTGAGCCACGGTAAGTGACTCGGAAGGTGAAAGGATCGTCGTTGAGTCGTTGGACTTGTTTCTTGGCCGGGCAATTGTATAACTTTTGGTGGGTGCATCTATAATACGCCCTGCAAAATTATTTAAACAATATACATATATTTATTTTATTTTATTTTTATATATAATTAGGTATTTAAAGTATTCCATTCATAGAAGCAAGAAGTTATTAATTAATTAACATGGACCAGGGCGAAATATTGATTTATATATAATTTGATAACGAAAGCTGAGAAAGATGTTTTCAACTTTCAAACTCAAGTTTAATAATATGGTCATTTGGTCATTCTAATAAACTTGGTGATTAAGAATCAAAAGAGACTGGTTACAACATGTGATGTGATGTACATGTGAAATTCTTGGTTAGCTAACTAACTTAAGGAACCTGATCCTTGTGACGTTAATTAGTTTCATCATATAAATATGGATCTTTATCTAGAATCTTTGACTAGAACGGACGAAAAGCCTAATTAGTCCATCGTTTCGGCCTCCAACTAAACCTGGGTTATTAATCAATATAGTTAATTAATAAAGTTAATTACCTAGGAAACCTAGAACCAAGAATCTCCTTTTGGCCGTATTTACGCCAAGTATGGTTATCGTCAGGTGGCAGATCTGTGTTTCCCGTCCTTAACGCCGCCACCAACACCGTTTGTTCTTCTCCTTCGTCCTTCCTAATGTAATCATCTGATAACATTTATACTTTGCAAGAAAAAGAAAAATCATATAATATCATTTAAAGGTCGAAACTTGAGAGGTGGATTAATCAATCACCATGTTTTAAAAAATAAAATTTAGCCTAGTGAAAAAATCAAAAATTATGATATGCATGCTTTTACTCTTCTGATAAATTCTGTTTACGTTGCCAAACTTGTTGTATGCATTTTAATTTTTACCCAATATCACAATTTGTACTTAAGACACTTCTCAGAAATACTATAAGAATCTTAAAACCCCCAAAATAGGAATATCTTATACATGAATAGGGATATATTCTAAACTTTTTTTTTATAAAAAGAAATTGTTGACTTTTAAGAACTTTTACTAAAGCTAAAAAAACTTATACAATACTATTTTTTTTACCGTCTCCGCTGCCTTGGCGTGGAAGAACCACCACCGGCCCGGGATTCTTCCCCAGCCGTCAAATTCCTTCCTTCGCCACCATCAACGGCCATGAGCTGCGTCTGATAAGACGTGGACCCGCCGCACCTTAACCAGTACTCCTGCATCAGAGCCGGTTCAATCTGCATTAACATCTGGTCAGAACCGGACGCAGTCATCACCGGTTTAGATTGGTTCAAAGCGGTCTCGGAGTTCTTGATCTCTAGTAATATCTTCAGCCGCTCGTTTGCATCACCGAACGTTTTTGCAATCTCGTCAAGAGAGGCCGATAGAGATTCCGGTGACTTTTCCGGTAAGCTTGACTCAAGCTCCTTAACCAGATTCAGTCCGTGGAAGATCATTGACATTGCTTCTTCCATTTGTAACCCTTCTTTTTGGGTCTAAATGTTAAGCATTTGTAACTTTCCTTTTTGGAAGAGTGTATATATTTTTAAATTCATTTGCACACAAATTGCATATATATATAGACGAAGAGATACGTAAATCGGTAAATGAGTGTAAACAGTTAGCTTCTATGTTGGTTCCAATTTCTACTGAATTCTGAAAATATGCAGATTATTCAAAGATTGTAATATTATTTTCTTAAAGCGACATAATAACATTTCTTATAATCCTTTTTTTCGTTGGGTTAGCTAAAATGGAATTTTCTTAACCTGACATGTATTTTATGTCCAAGAATCAAGAACAAGCTTTTAGCCTATTTCACAATAGGAAACAACAATTATCATTTCAATAATAAAACTAGCTAGGAACTATTTGTTTAGTAAAATCCAAAATCCCGACCGAAGATCTGACTAGTGGTAACCCATTGACCCGGTCGGAGATATTCGATATAGCAATGGCGCGGGTTCGTGTTTTGTTAAAACACGGCATACGAACTGGTAATACGATTGACCAGGTCATGGTCTTCTATGAATTTAGACACATTAATATTTCTTTGTTTTTTTATTTATTCAAATTTCAACTTACAAGATTTTCTGAGAAGTCTAGACGACGACTTATGGTTTCAATGCCGAGACTGTTGAACTTTTTCTTCTTCTTAAAGCGGAGAGACATAAGTTGAGAAATTTCTAAGGCGCTGACGCAACTTTTTGGTAAATTTCGTGCAATAGAAGTTTCTGTCGGGGTCCAAAACATAAAACTCATTTTAAAACCGAAGCAAAAACAATTAGACAACAAAAAGAAGCGTACATATTATACGGCCCAAACAATTGAATCGAACCTGGGATATATTTCAGCCCACGAGATAAAATTTTTACAGATCTAACTCCACGGCGTCTTGTGAGCAAATAAACTGCACGCATTGTAAACTCGAAATACGAAAACGGCGATGGAGTAACTCCGTTCAGGTTGATCATAATTCCGACGAATCACAAAGCGAATAACAAATCTACGAAATTCTCCTCTTCTGGGAGAAACAGATTGAAGAAGAAGAAGAATCATAAGAAGAGAGCTTTCATTATTTTCCGTTTTGCTCCACCGTCGTTCTTCTGATTCCTTGTAGATCCGTTCGAAAGCAACAACGTTCTTCAATTGTTGGATTGAGACGTGTAGAGAGGTGGAGATATGTTTAAGTTCCTGAAGGGAGTAGTGGCTGGATCTGGTACGGGGCTCAAGGATCTGCCTTACAACATCGGTGATCCTTATCCTTCTGCTTGGGGTTCATGGAATCATTTTCGTGGTACCTCCAAGGTTATTCTCCAATCTCATTCCTCTGCTGTGCACGCGCGTGTTTGTAATTCTGCGCAGATGCTGCAGTTTTTTCCTCTTTGCTTGCTTTGATCTCAGCAGAATTATGATTTCAGATTCTGCAGACTAGCTGTATAATCGAATTTGATTTTGTTAAGTGTTTACTTTAGTGTCAAACGGTTGTTTTTTTTCTTTTCTTTTTCAGGATGATGGATCTCCAGTTTCAATATTTGCTCTTTCTGGGAACAATGCTCAAGATGGGCATTTGGCTGCTGGAAGGAATGGTGTCAAGCGCCTTCGTACAGTAAGTTCTCATTCATTTATAACATGGTTTAGGCTCAATCCTTACAAACAAGATTGTTTCTCTCTGAATATTGAAGGTAACTTCTCTCGAGCACTTAGAACTCTAATTCATTAAGTACTATTTCATTTTGCAGGTGAGGCATCCGAATATACTTTCATTTCTTCACAGCACAGAGGTTGAAACTAATGATGGTTCTACTACCAAGGTTACGATCTATATAGTCACTGAGCCTGTTATGCCGCTGTCAGATAAGATCAAGGAGCTAGGCTTGAAAGCCACCCAGAGGTATGAACTCTTCTTGTGAGCATCTAGGCAGAAAATAGGCAAATGATATCGTGTTGTAGCAACATGTTAATTTACTCCAACAAATTCTGTCACAGTTGTGTCTGTCTTTTTCCTAACATTGGCTTTGTCACTTGACCTTACCATGCTTGACATGGTATAGTTTGCTCACCACTCAAATCTTGTTGTGACTTTGAAATAATTTCTTTCAGGGATGAATATTTTGCGCTGGGGCTACACCAGATAACTAAAGCTGTGAGCTTTCTGAACAATGACTGCAAACTTGTGAGTATTTGCTTATAATATAATATTTCATCTATTAGAATATGCAACCGACGGCTACTATATTTTCTTGGGTTTTGTGGATATAATCTCATCCCCTTTATGTTTTACTGTCTCAAAAGGTGCACGGAAATGTCTGTCTGGCGAGTGTAGTTGTTACTCCTACTTTGGACTGGAAACTCCATGCTTTTGATGTTCTATCAGAGTTTGATGGGACCAATGAATCTGCAAGTGGACCTATGCTGGTACTCCTCATACACTATCTTATCTATTGGGGTTGTTTCACTATTTTGAATCTTGTCAGTTTTAAGCCATTTCTTTCATTTTTGTTTTCCCTGCCTTGAAATTTTTGAACGTGCTCTGTTTTGTATTTATGTGTTCTATAAATTTTTATGATAAAAGGCTCTGATTTGTAAATACCTGTTCTATAACTTCATATTTATGATATCCTTGGTAAAACGTACCTTGCAGTAGCAAGGCTCAGGTTTTAGTCCTTGTTTGTGCCCAGGGTAGGAACCCTCTGTTGGTTTCTTTTCACCCTTTCTAAACTAATTTTCTTGTCCAGCCATTTGAATGGTTAGTGGGAACACAGTACAAGCCAATGGAAATGGTGAAGTCTGATTGGGTTGCTATTAGAAAATCTCCACCATGGGCCATTGATTCATGGGGCTTAGGTAAGATCCTGCTGTAGTTTGGATGCCTTGCTAATTTCAGTCGCCGTTATACTTGCCACAACTCTTTCTTACGATTGTACAAATAGCTGGCTAGCTTGAGCGCAATTCTTTCATTAGAGCCTGGTACTTCCTTTTTTGAAGGTTGTCTTATTTATGAACTCTTCTCGGGCTCTAAGCTGGGAAAAACAGAGGAGCTGCGTAACACTGTCGGCATTCCTAAGGTTTAGTTTCTCATCCCTTTCAAGGAGTATATCTTCTTTGCTTTTTCACAGTTTATGGATCTAACTCCAGTGTATTTGGAACTTAAAATATGGGCGATGTGTTTTTAATCAAAACGCTTCGTGTTTTTCCCCAAAATTTTGATTTGTCTTGCTGTTTACCAGTTTGCAAGACTATAATTTCTAAGAGCTGGCTTTCATTTCGGTTGAATGTTTCTTTTCTCACAGTCTCTGCTTCCAGATTATCAGCGACTCCTCAGTTCTATGCCTTCTCGCAGATTGAACACATCAAAACTTCTAGAAAATGGCGGTAATCTTACTGTCTTGGTTACAAATTTTGTCTTAAATAATTTATTGTCTCGCTTCTCGGCTTGTTTTTTATGTTTTGCTTTTTGTGTTGTATTATCTCTCATAGTTATCTTTGTCCATCCCGCATCTCTTGATTCATATTTTTGACATACTTGAATTGGCAGAGTATTTCCAAAATAAGCTGGTGGACACCATACATTTTATGGATATTCTTAACCTGAAAGACAGTGTTGAAAAAGATACTTTCTTCCGCAAACTTCCAAATATTGCTGAACAGCTTCCTCGGGAGATTGTGCTTAAGAAGGTATGAATCTGAATATTATTGGGTTACTAGGACAGCCTTTTGAGTTGAAGGCTCTTCACGTTTTGTTATTTGTCTTAACCTTCTGGTTGATGCAGCTTCTTCCTTTATTAGCGTCTTCCCTTGAGTTTGGTTCAGCTGTTGCCCCTGCATTAACCGCCTTGCTTAAGATGGGTTCATGGTTGTCAACTGAAGATTTCAGTGTCAAGGTTGTTCAGTCGTGCTATCTCTCTGTTAAAACGCTTTTAACTACTCAATTGGTGTATATGCTCGTGCATTTGATTTATTTTCCTCAACTACTCCCTTCTTTGACTCTAGGTGCTGCCAACAATAGTCAAGCTCTTTGCTTCCAATGATCGAGCTATTAGAGTTTCGCTTTTACAACATGTTGATCAATTTGGAGAATCAATGTCAGGGCAAATTGTCGATGAACAAGTATGATCATTATCTCTTTTGCGGCCTAAAAAGTGTATGGCACCAGTGCTGTCTAGTTGCAAACATTAACAATGGGCTGTGTTTCTACTAGGTATACCCTCATGTTGCTACTGGATTTGCGGACACATCTGCTTTTCTTCGAGAGCTGACTCTTAAATCAATGCTTGTTTTAGCTCCAAAGGTATCTGCTCCTAACCCATTTTAAGCCGCTTCATCTCGTCTAAGACATTTAGCTTGTCTTTATTACCGTTAAACATTTTCTTTCTGTTCTTTTTTTGGATTAAATTCAATTCATTTATTGTGGCTGCAGCTTTCTCAGCGTACACTTTCCGGATCCCTCTTGAAGTACCTTTCAAAATTACAGGTTTGTATCCATCACTTAATAGGTTTTGACCGATTTCATTAAAATACTACCATCTTTCCATACCTTTGTTCATGGCAATCATTTGGTTCTGTTTTTAGCTAAAGTCGTGTATGCTGTTGATGTAGTTTCACAGTATTTAAGGTTTAATTTTACATTATCCTCAGGTGGATGAAGAACCTGCAATCAGAACCAATACCACTATATTACTCGGAAATATTGCCACCTACCTAAATGAAGGGGTTAGTCTCCACTAGCTTCGTTCCTTTGTTACCACCTTTTTTGGATATATTATTTTTGTTTGTGCCTGATCATGAAACAATAATGCAGACAAGGAAAAGAGTTTTGATTAATGCTTTTACAGTGCGTGCACTGCGTGATACATTTCCACCTGCTCGGGGTGCAGGTATTATTACTGGATCCTACTGATTACGTAACTTTGTCAATTGTTTTGGTTCTTTGACAATCATTTCCCTTTCATTTGGTCTGGGATATCTCACTAGATTTTAACTCAACGCAGGTATTGTTGCATTATGTGCTACCAGTTCTACTTATGACGACACTGAAATAGCAACTAGGATTCTTCCAAATGTTGTTGTGTTAACCATTGATCAAGACAGGTTCCTTATTTAATTGCATGCCGATCCTTTTTTTTTTTTATGTAGTATTTTTTGTTTCGACAAAATGTAAAGCATTTTCTCTCATTTTCCTTAATAGTGAGGTTCGATCGAAGGCATTTCAGGCTGTAGAACAGTTTCTTCAGATACTGAAACAGAACTATGAGAAGGTAGGAATAATGTCTCTGCATAAATCTTTCCTTGAGATGTTTCTGTATTTGGAGTCTTATTGACATTTGACTGAATTTTCTGGGGTGTTAATAGACGAGCGCTGGAGAGATGGGAGCCACCGGAGGAGCCTCAGCTATACCGGAAACTGCTGGTCTGATTGGGTGAGTATAGTCAAATCAGATTTAACAGATGATGAACTGTATATGAACATTGATCAGAGTGCTAGGTACTAAATGGACTAATTTATTTACTCGTATAGATGGGCTATGAGTTCTTTGACTCTCAAGGGTAAGCCATTAGAACAAGCGCCTCTTGCTTCTTCTTCTTCAGCACCATCCCTAGCTTCAGCAGCCTCAAATGCTGCAAGCACAGGTACAATTTGAGATCACTTGCCTTTTGTTATTTTTTTGCCACTACTTTCTCATTTCCTATTTTCCTTATTTGTTGGAATTTTTTTGTCAGCAACGGAGGCGCCGAGTGTCAAAGCCAGTCATCATACACGTTCCAACTCGGACTTCACTGATCCACCCGCACCACCATCCCCAACATCAACTGATGGTTGGGGAGATGTTGAAAATGGCATTAGCGAAGGTCATGAAAGCGATAAAGACGGTTGGGATCTCGAACCTCTCGATGAACCAAAACCTTCTCCAGCTCTTTCAAACATTCAAGCAGCTCAAAAACGACCTGTGTCTCAGCCTTCTAGACCCGCAGGTACCAGTCGTTAGCTGAATCTCTTCGCATCAACACATTCTGTTAAACTTTCTAAAATCCATGTGCTTATGTGTTAATTTCCTCGCTCTTTATAGCTACAAGCACAAGACCAAAGATTACCGCGGCGAAAGCAGCTGCGAAAACCGAAGATGATGATTTGTGGGGATCCATAGCTGCTCCTCTACCTGCAACTTCATCAAGACCATTGAACTCGAAAAAGACTGTACAATCTGATGATGAAGACCCTTGGGCTGCCATTGCTGCTCCACCACCAACAACCAGAGCAAAACCGCTTTCTTCTGGTCGTGGCCGAGGAACCAAACCTGCAGCTCTTAAACTTGGTGCCCAACGCATTAACCGAACCTCATCTGGAATGTGACGAAGCACTAGAGGAAGAAGATAAACAGCATACAATGTACATTTTTTTGAAAGAGATCGAACCAAGCAACACAACGAATTATTTGATTTGTAATATCATTCATTCTAAACCCCAAGAGTGTCTCTATTTTTACTCTACAATGACAAAGAGAGAGCGTTTCTTATGTGTTTCTGAGAAATAGAAATGATGTAAAAAGACCATCAATTGGAATGTCATCTTCATCAGTCATGTTACTCTTCAAGATTTTCAATAGGTTGAATATCTCTGCCGCCATTAGAGAAGACGAACCTCCTGAAAAGAAAACATGACTACTATTGCTTATTTCAATCCAACTGCAACCAGGTTTCTTCTGCCAGCCTTTCTCCTTCATCTCACTCAACAACTTTGCTGCTTCTTCCTTCAATCCTGCTTCCATGTAAAGATTAATTAGCTGAACGTAGTAACCGCCTCTCTCCGGTTCCATTCTCAACAACTTCTCAACAGATAATATCCCAAACTTGACATTATGATGGGTTCTTGATGCAGATAAGAGGCAGAGCCATATACTACTGTCTGGTTCAATAGGCATTGCTTTTATGAAGCTGTAAGCTTCCTCTAGGTGACCAGCGCGTCCAAGAAGATCCACCATATTAGCGTAATGTTCCATTTTTGGTTCAATTCCATAGTCTTGTTTCATGATCTCAAAAATGTTTTTGCCTTCCTGCACAAAACCAGAATGATTGCAGGCTGAAATCAGAGACAGGAATGTCACATCATCGGGCCATTCTCCTGCCTTCTTCATCTCCTCGAACAGACTCAATGCTCTAAGACAATCACCATGGGATCCATACCCGTGTATCATTAGGTTCCAAGTGATCATGCTTTTATGCTGCATTTCCCTGAATATATTCTCAGCATACTTCGAAAACCCACACTTTACATACATGTCAATCAAAGCATTTTTCAGGTGTGTATCCGAAGGAATGTGGAGTCTTATTGTATAAGCATGGACACTTTTCCCTTTACGCAAGCTTGCAGTTGATGAGATTGCCACGAGGACACTTGTGGTGGATACTGAATCTGGGAAGACACCATGATTGAGCATAAGACTGAAAAGTTCAAAAGATAGCTCTGGAAAGTTGTTTCGGCTGTAGCAAGATATCATTGAATTCCAGGAAACAACGTTGTCCGGTCTCATGCTAGAGAAAACCTTTAGAGCCATTTCTGGTAAGCCACATTTAGAATACAGATCAATAAGCGAGCTGCCGACAAAAACATCCACCACCTGTCCAGTTTTAATCATGCTGCCATGAACCTGAAGGCCAAAACTCAGTGTCTCTAATCCAGCACAAGCATTTATAACACAAGTCATAATATCAGAATCAGGTTTCAATCTATCATCATCATCTTTCATGGACCCGAAAACTTTCAGAGCCTCTTCGAATTTCCCATTCTTGCAAAGTCCTGAGATCAGAGAGCCCCACGCGATCATATCTTTTTCTTTCATTGAACTGAAGATTAAGTAAGCATCAGTGTCACATCCACATTTAGAGTACAGAGTGAGTAAAGCACTCTCTATCGAAGGCGTACTTTGTATCGGTCTCTTAAACAGTTCCGCATGGACTGATTTGCCATAGTCATACAATCCCAACATGCTGCAACAGGATATAACATTCGACAAGGTAAAATAATCAGGCAAGACACTTTTCTGCCTCATGAAACCGAACAAGTCCAACGCACAGTAACCATAATCATTATCTGTATAGGCTGCAACCATCGCGTTCCATATCTCAAGTCTTTTATCCATAACGCAGCTGAAGACAGTTTCTGCCTCACCAATTATACCACATTTTGAATACATTGACAGTAGAGAAGTAGAAACATAGGGGTCATTGTCAAGCCCCATCTTCACTACGTCGCAATGGATTTGTCTCCCGGAACAAGAATTCTCACTCCGACTACACGCACCAAGAGCTCCGGTAAATGAAGTGGAAACAAGCTTGACACTGTTGTTCTTTGCTTGCATATACAACTCCAAACTATTTTCAAAGATCCCACTATCAACAAACCCAACAATCATCACATTCCATAGAACCACATTTGATTTATCCTCAATCTCCAAAAACACACGCCACGCGTCTGTCGATAAACCAAACTTGAAATACATATCAATCAAAGCAGTTTTCAAGAAGGAATCACCAGCTAACGAGTTCCTCAACATATACCCGTGAATCTGTTTTCCCTCTTCCCGCCACAATTTGCCTTCTTTACACAAAACGCTTACAACTATGGACAACGAGAAAGCATCAGGTCTTACGCCCAACACCAGCATTCGACGAAAACGATCAATCCCTTCCTTAAATTTTCGAAATTTGAAGTACCCATCAATCAAAGAGTTCCAAACTGTGACATCTCGAGCAGGGACTCCACTCCGAGACCAACCGTCGAACACTTTGACGGCGTAATCTAAAGATCCACATTTCACGTACATGTTGACAAGCGAGGTTGCAATGAAAGGATCGTGACGCCAACCCAACACGACGACCGAAGCATGAATGGTTTTGCCATAGCCGAGGTTCGTAAGAGAAGAGCAAGCTTTGAGAAGAGAAGGGAATGTGAAAACGGAAGTCCACAAGGGAGAAGAAGCATCATGCTTAGTGTATAATTGCAGAGCTTGTAGACACTCTCCTTTCTGAATTAAAGCTCTGATTCCGGAACTAACTGAAGTCGGAGAAATGTAAGAGTCAGATATACAAGAAATCCCCCGACGAATTTGAACGTCGTGAAGCTTTAAACGCATATCAGTATCGTCGTCGTTATCTTCCGCTTGTTCACCGCAAAACTCGTTTTTTACTTCCAACTAAAGGATTTCAAGTTTGTTTGCTGGATTTTGATAGTAAACATTTGTTGTGAATCTTTGCTTCTAATACATGATGAAAGATTTGAGCTTTTCTGGTTAATACAAGTAAACTTCTCAACAGATCATATGATAAAGTTCCGAACTTTATAAATAATTTCAAAATTTTGATGAACAAAACTATTCATTCATTACAAAACGTATGCCATGGTTTATGGTGGAGACACGAATTTGATTAAGTCCTTTGTGTACTTCTATTGCCGCCAATCATCTTATTTCTCTTCTTTGGTTGTTGCCCTCTTTGGCGTTCGTCTCTCTTCCTCTTCATCTTTTCCTTATGGTGTGACTTTCCAACCAAGGAAGGTTGCTCTTTAAGGGCAAAGCTCTTGGCGACATGACCCAAATGAAGCTTCTTCACCACAAAGATGCTCTTGAGCTCTCCCTTGTGAGCTGCATATCCCCTAACCCAAGAGACAAACGCATTCTTCGCCAGCTCCTTCATCTTCGGCTGCAAATAACCGCCACAAACAGGGAGAGTTTTTACTTACTTCCATCAGAGCACCAAGCTTTGATAAGACAAGAGAGGAGAGAGAATCCATTGAAGAGAGTCATACCTCGCCGTAAGTAAAGAATTCAAGAGCTCTCTGCAGAGATATGACCCACGGATGCGATTCTAGGGATATGACCTTTTTGATGCGAGGCATATTGCCAGGCAACGGAAACTTATCAAGTACTTTAAGAAGAGGGTACTCTGCAAGTGTTGCACCATGTTTCTTCAGGTCCTTAAGATAGTCTATCTCAACCGGCTGTAGAAACAACAAGGCTTCTCCTTTTTCACCTATACGAGCTGTTCTACCAACTCTGCAACCATGAATCCCAAACACCTGAGCTCAGTAAACTCAAGGGTACTTTGTGTTTAAGGTAGAAACATCAAGTGGTATGAGAACTTACCTATGGACATACTCGGTAGCTTCCCCGGGGCAGTCGTATTGTATAATACATCTTACTTTAGGGAAATCCAAGCCTCTAGCAGCAACATCTGTACTCAAGAGAAGGGCCTGTTTCTCTGCTTTAAAGGTCCCAAACGCAGATCTTCTATCCTCCTGCTCCATACTTCCATGTAACCGAAACGTTTTGCACTTAAGAAACAACTGTTTCGTCTCTTCCTCTTCTTGTGTCTCAGAATTTGGTGGCCACTGGAATTCACTCAGAAGTGAGTAATGGAAATCTACAGCAGCACGTGTCGAAAAGAATACGACCACCTGTAAGAAAAAGAGCCAAACAAACCTCAATCAAAAATAACCAGACTGTTATATGACAAGAGCTTTGGACATGTTCGGCTTGAGATTTACCTTCTGAGAAGCTTCTCTCTCAAAAAGGTTCTTGAGAACAGAAAGAAGGGCCACAAGCCGTGCACCACATGGCACTGCATGTAATAAGATCTTTTGTTACACGAAAGAAGGAACATCGAACAATAAAAAAAGGTTACGTGAAGATAAAATGGTACCTTTAACATATTTCTGCACCAGCTGCGATGGTATTCCGTAGTCCTCAGACGAAGGGTTTGCGGATTTGTTTACATGAATGACCAAATCATCCGCATCAGAATCAGCACCGGAATCAGGAGAGCCAGGAGCCTCAACTGGTAGATTTTGTTGATATTTGCTACTGTCAAGACCAATCATTACCGGATCATCCAAACTAAGTTGTGCAAGGTGGTTAACTTTTTCATTCAGTGTTGCTGACAATAACAAGTTCTGCTTCTGAATACCCTTTGGAACACCATCATCCGTTTCCTCTTGCTCGTTTTGTCCAGAACCTAGAAGCTTAATTATCTGTTCTATCTCCTTCCCATAGCCTAATTCGAGAATGCTGCCATAATTCAAAGTAAGAACCAAATAAAGAAAGCACAATATCAAGGAAGAGAGTTTATACTTTCAAGTTACAGCAGTTATACCAATCAGCTTCATCAAAGATGACCCAACGCAGATTCTTGTGTACGAATGAAGCTGTGTTCTTCAAATGGTCAAGAAGACGTCCCGGGGTTGCAATTAGAATCGATATCCCTGCAATAAAAAAAAAATTATCTTGGATTCAAAGCGATCATCTTGGTTGGTTCTCACATTAAAGCAAACAATAATGCAAGATCGCACCTTTCCTCAGCCTAGCCTTTTCTTTAGCCTTTTTCTCCCCTCCCATGACATAACCAGGGACAATCCAATGGAACCGGTGCAGCAGCTTCTCCAAGGTTTCGTAAACCTGAAGGCACAGCTCTCGAGTCGGCACAATCACCAAAGCTGCCACATACAAGTATCAAAATCAACACTAGACCTCCTAACGAATCCCCAAATTCTAGCTAGACAATAAATATGCACATACCAAAAGTTCCATGAGTACGATCAACCTTGGGAGAATAACCCTGCAAGTGATGGATGATTGGTGCCAAATACGCTATGGTTTTGCCAGTTCCGGTTGCAGCATTCACAAGTCTATACATTTATTTATATTCCAGGTTAAGGAAAACAACACCTGGGCTACGAATGTAATCAAAATTCACGCAAAAATAAAATAGAAAAAGGATACACATCTCGACCAGAGAGAATAACAGGAATAGATTGAGCTTGCACATGCGTAGGAGCTTCAAAACCCATCCTTTCTGTAAAATTGCAATGATAAATAACCATTAAAGCTTATTGATGAACAGGATTAAGCTCATTAAACATATATCTAGTACGTATATGCACAAAGATATAGGCAGAGAGACAAGTAGAGAGAACCTTTGAGCTGGTCAGACAGCTTGGGGTCAAGGCCAAGCGAAGAGAAGGAACAAGAAGCGAACAAAGCGTTCTTTGCTTTGTTTCCATCTATAACTTCTTGCTGCTTTCTCTCTCTCGCCGATTGTTGGGTTCTCTTCAACATCTTCTTCTTCTTCTTCGACAAAACAAACTAATTCGCTACTCGCTACTTCTTCGTCTACGAGAATTCAACAACGAACACAGCAAGTGCAAGGGTTTTGCCACTCTCTACACGACGTCGGTTTGGGCCTCTCAACATTAAAAGCATTTTATATTCTTTTCCCTAGATTTTAATACCAAAAGCAAACCGAAAGAGATTTCAATTTTCAAGTTTAACCGTACCGAATTAAACTAAACTTTAAGACACTATTATTAATTCAATTTCTTTTATCATGGTTACGTTTGGATTAGACCGGTTTGGTGTACCCGAATTGATGAAACACACACCTATAGTCCAAACCATGGCTCCTCCGGAAACAGGACACTTAACCATTCAAATTCAACGATCGCATGACTCAAACTCTAGCCAAGTGACTGGGAACAACATTTTTATAGGTATGAGAAAACTTTACATAGATTTTGTAAATGTTTATGAACAATTCAGATTCATGAGATTCAGGCCTAAAATTGATTACAAAATTCACTTCCAATCATCTCTGTCATTTAGCTATATCTCTAAACAAATGCAAAGATCTCGCCGCCTAAAAGCCACCCTCTGTGAATCTATGAATTTCAAAAAGATGTTCCATGTCATACTTCCTCAACCTGTGGAAGGTTCATGAGCTCAAGAACGGCTTTAGTCGGGGTCAGCTCGTTATCTATTATCTTAGCTACCGCTGTCAAAACCGGCAGCTTCACATTGTATTTCTGTGCTAATGCTATTACTGCCCCAGCGGTTGCTACACCTTCTGCAACCTGTGCAGCGGTAGTTATTGATTCATGATTCAACCGAATATTGGTTATATATATCATAAGGCAAGCGAGACCAATGAGAAACACACCTGATTCATGGAGCTTAGTATGTCATCTAGCGTCTCCCCAGACCCTAATCTTACTCCAACTGTTCGGTTTCTTGAGAGATTCACGAAACATGTCAGCATTATATCCCCAGTTCCTGATAAACCGGTTATGGTTGTTGGCTTTGCACCCATCTTCATACAAAACAAGACAGCAATACCCAGATAATGCATTTAACAAAGGCTTAAGCAATCATTTGTGGTGAGTTTTTCTTGGACAGACCACATTCTATGAGGCCATTGAATTTACTACCTTTGTGGCTAACCATCTTATCTCTGAACAACCTTGTGATACAAGAGCTGCCATGGAGTTGTTACCGAGATTCATTCCATCAACAATTCCTGCAGCTATTGCGAGAACATTCTTCAGGGCACCCGCAATTTCCACGCCTGTAACATCACTGGAATGATCAGAGGTTACAAGCTGAGTGCACAAAACTCCCTCGAAGAAAATAAAGAAATCAACCATTAGAGCTCAGTCACAAGACATGAACAACTATCAAGCAGGTAGGCAAACGGATACAAGTAGGGGAAATGGATCTATGGAGTCTGGTTTTGAAATGTTGTACCTGGAAGTACTTATCCTCAAGTAACTAGATGCCAGAAGCTGCTGAACAGCATTGGCCAACTTCTTATCTTTCGAGGCTACCACCATTGCTGCAAGCAAACATTTCAAAGCTTTCAGCAATAGAAAGATTCTATTGCACTAATTGAGTTACAAAAAGAAAACGTGAATCGAACTCGAACCAGTGGGTAAATTGTTCATCAGCTCCAGAGCAAATGACGGGCCAGAAAGTGCAACGAAAGGTTGCCGGGGATTCTTAAGCGCAGTGGGAATGATCTGAGACATCATCCTAAGAGTATTAAGCTCCAGACCTTTGCTAAGAGATATAAAAGGCAATCCTGGATCGACATAACCGGAAATCTCCTCTAGAAACGATGAGCTAAACTGCAACAAGAAGCCGCATTACTCAGCAGAACATAGAAGCCAAATCAAGAAAACAAAAAAAAAAAAAAACTCAATGGGGTTGAACCTGCACAGGTACGGCATGGAGGCAATAATCAGCATCAAGCAATGCAGCTTTCGCATCAGTTGTGGCAATCACATTCTCAGGTAACTTGTGCTCCGGAAAGTACTTACTGATAACAAAAGCACAATTCGAACTCATCTACATTATCTCTGTGAAGTGAATTTACTCAAGCATTTGTTGGATAATAGAGCTATAAAGTACCAATTATGATGGTTCTCGTTGATAGACTTGCAAACAAAAGAGTCGCGCACAAGCATGTTAACCTCCAATCCTTGTTTCCTTCTAGCTACATGCGCAGCCATTGCCGTACCAAACGAACCTCCACCGAGAACAACAACCTATAAAGACCCCCCAGATTCATTCAAAATACTTCGAAACGCAAATGAAATCGAGAAAGAGACTGAAGATAATAATAAACCTTGCGAGTGCGCTCAAGAACATCGGTATTGGCTTTGGCGCGCAAGGAACGGGACCATCGAACCAGCTTCTCCCACGCGATACGAACCACTTTACGCTGGTCCCGGTTGCTATTGACGGTATCAGGCGGGTCAGTGAGCGAGTCAGGTTCGGGAAAATTTGGAGAAGAAACGCAGCGGACGAAGATAGCGTTGTGCTTAAGCAGAGGTGGCGGTGAAAGCTTCCCGGAGAAGTGAAGGTCCAAGCATGCAGGTTGTACCGAAGCCGCCATTTTCGCAGAGAGGCTTGAGAAGACGAACCCAAGAGAAAACCCAACCAATCGGAGAGATTGAGAGGGCGAGCGAGCGAGAGAGAGAGAGAGAGAGTGAACAGAAATTTGTTCGTCCTTTGGCAGTTATTTTGGGCCGTAACAATATCAGCCTGTCGAAATAATTAATTTGGGCCCTTATCTCATTTGGGCCGTATGTTGTTTTCACCTTGATATATCCGTCCCGTTTCACTTGGGTTATGTATTTTTAGAGCCGATGTTTCGGTTCATTTTGATTTATTCAAATTGAAAACTACTAGTCAAAATTCATCAAGATAAGTTAAAGTTAGGTAAGATTTTGCCATTTTGGTTAGTTATCAAACAAAGGTTAGGTCAGATTTGGAAATGGACACTGATTCCGCGATTCATTATCCAAATCTTCGATACGTGAACAGCTCAATTAGCTCCGCTAGTTCCTCACCTTTTTCGGACATAATTATTGAAATCTGATTTTTGAAAATTAAAATTAGATCACTTGTACCATATGGAAATGGAGGAGTATATTCTAAGAGAGTCATATGATTATATTATACCACTAGAGATCGTGCGATACATGCACAAACCAGAAAACAGGGGAAACCAAAAATAAAACATAAACAAAAAATTGTTGGTAGGTCAGATCTTTGAGGTCCGTTTAAACTCAGGAACGACACGTGTCATGAACCATGATGTTGAAAGCTCCCATGGAGACGTACAAGTCTCCGAAGGATATACGTGAGGACCATTTCTCCTCTGTATAGAGAGACTTTCGACTTCTCTATCTCTCTGTCTCTCTCTTCTCTTGGTCTTCTCTTGGAGAAGAAAGAGATTGATCATCTTGTCTCACCCGGTCAATCTTCAGTTGTCCTTCTGGCAAAAATTTCTATGCTTTTCATAAGATTCCGCTGAATTTTCCCGTTTTTGAGGTAAGTAAAACAAACAGAAAACTAAATATTTTTCTTATCTGAGCCTCGTCGTGATTCAGTTGAGATTATTTGTGTCTCGTAGAGTTTCGATTGTTCTGTTTCAGTTTTAAGATCTAGACCTTTCTTGCTGCACAAGATTCCGCATATACTTATTCTTTCTCTTGACGCAGATTTGATCTGAATCCTAGAAACGATGGCAATCCTATGCAACAGTGGCCGTAAAAGAGACAGAAGAAGAAGAAAAGAGAAAGAGAAAGATAAAACGAAAGCAGAGAATCATCAATGTTGTTGTTGTTGCGTGTGGGTGTGGCCTCCATTTTCAATGGTTAGAGGAATAAAAAGATGCTTATTCCTCTCATGTTATCCATTTATTCGCTGCTTAGGGTTTGAAGAGAGAAGACATTGTCACCATCTTCATAACTTCAACCATTTTCTATGATTCCTTACACCTTTTTTTGTGTGTGTAATTTGTATATAGGGATTTGAAAACATTTCTTGATTTTCAGATAAACATGTAAACCCAAAAAAAAAAAAAAAAAACCAAATAAGGAATCAAAACAATGAAATGTTTCTGGTTAGGGCTACATGTTATCTCTCATGGTTAACTTCTGCAGTTCATGAGATGACACTTGAGTTTTTCAACATCCGACAGTTTGAGAGGCTTCTGCATAAACATTTGAGCTCCACTCGCTAAACATCTGCGTTTATGAGACCAAAGCAGAGCAAAAGAATGATTTTACTTAATTACTTCCATAGAAAGAAAACAGAAACTATAAGTTGTTAAATCAGATCTCATTTGTTCTTACTTGCTGATGCGAGTAGGAATGTTCTCTGATGACACTATCACAACAGGAACCTCTTTCAGATACGATGATTCCTGCTACATTAACACATGGAGGATTGCTAAACAGAACTAAACCAATAAAATCTCTGGATTTTACTTCCGTGAAGTGAAGTCGTTTAATATTTTTTACCTTAACTTTCTTGAGTAACTCGAAACCTGTCATTCCAGGCATACAGTAATCTGTGATGATTAGATTCACCTTTAACCCCTGGAAAAATGGTTAATTTTTCTTAGTTCTTTTATAAAAATAGACCTAATTAATACAAAATGTGTCTTGAGTTAAAAATCCATAGATCTTGAAGGTTTATATGTTTTTATTGCTTACGTTGGTCAATGCATCGATATGCTGATTTTGATCTCCCAATCCCAAATACTCTAATGCTCTAATCGCATTCTCTGCTGTTGTCACTGCAAAAAAATTCACATTTTATAGACGAAGAATACAAAAAGTAAATGAGAAAAAATAAAAATAAAAAAATTGGGAGGCGTAAGAAGATGGAACCTTTGCAAGAAGAGACCTTGAGCAACCTCTCTACGAGTTTACGGTCGATGAGATTATCATCTACAGCTAAAACATGAAGCTCTTCATGACCATGATGATCATCATCATCCATTAAAGACGAACAAGAACCACCGTTCATATCGTTTGTTCCTTAGAATGTCAACTGTCTAGCAACTGAGGAAGAAAACAACTTGACAATAAGCAAAAGAAGCAAAAGACTGGCTCTTAGCATTAATACAACACCCTTGCAGACATTGCTTTAAATTTCTCCACCACCAATAATCCCATAAATTTCAAAATAAGAAAAGACAAAACATACATAGATGAAGAAGAAAGTGACAGATTCAGAAGTGTGTCTGTGTATGAATCATGTGAATCTGGTGATGGTATTTATGATTCTGGTGGGTGAAGAATTTTCCATTATTATTACCAACTAATTTAATTCCTCGTAATAAGAAAGAAAGAAAAAACAGAGAGCATGGGGAAGAGATTGCATCAAAGAATATCACGGATATCTCGTGATATACACTGATATCTTATTTTAGGGTTTTTAGTTTCCAGTATCAGTCATTATAAACATTATAAAGTTCCAATGTATTAAATTTGTCTTTTCGTATGGAGTTGCTTACTTGTTAGGAGTTGGGACATATTCATTGAATCGTGTTGGGATCTTTCTTTTGGACCACTTTTTTAAATGCAAAAAAATACGATATGAAAACAGATTTTATTTTCCGGTAACAATGCTTCTATAATATCAAGAACCGATTTGATATGATTTTGGAATCGTATATGATCTTTTGTTTTGCAGACAAGTAGAAAAGATTTTGTGCGTGTTTGATTTTAAGAAAGAAGTTGTGTTTTGGTATAGAGGACTGATTCTATGAGAAACTGAATAAAGAAACTTACGTGGGTCAGTGACAGTAGTACGGATCTGCTAAGGATCTTATAAGATGATCAGATAAAATTTTAAATACAATACGAATAATATATATTTTCTGTAGCAAATGGGTCACTACTTTAAAAGGAATCTAATAAAATGCAGTATTAGTATTATTACATGGCCATTCTCAAGAAATGAGAGAAGTTTGAGGGTCAAAGTCAGAATAACCAACGTCGAATAGACAGAGACCTTCAGATGGAGCTGGAGGAGCTGTGGCTCGTCTGCATGAAGCTTCCATCAGCTTTAACAATGCATCATTCTCCGCACCAGCTGCAGCTTCTCGGATTGTTGTTGCCACAAGAACTCGAACCATCTGAACAGTTACAAAGACATTGTAAATGCAAACAAAAACTACTAGATGAGGAAAGTAGCAGGAGAACACTTAAGAGGCAAAAACAAAATTACGCGAACAAGTAAAGCAAATTCGACAGTAAACTATCTTATTGTATACAGTGTGATTCTTCACTTTCTAAAAGTTTAAAATACTTGTTGTTTTCATAGAAGCCAAGCTTTTGCAACTTAAGTGTAACTGAAGCTAATATTAGGCTTAGGGCAAACACCTTGCGGAGAAATCTGTTAGCAACAAGCTCAACGCACATCACCCTTCTTCCTTCCACATGCTCCTGGTACAATTCATCATAAAGACGTCACTCTTAGTTTCACGTGGGAGAGCATAATGTGCTGACTAATTTCACCTTACAATCAACCAGAACTCGCAAGAAGGTTCAATCGAAAACCACGATGCAAGTCTCATATTGTCTATCCTAGTATCCTTAAGTCCTCAGGGTTACAAGTACTACCGAAGGAACAAAATCTTACTTACTCCACAAAAATGTTGAACAGCTTATATCATATATACAAGCCTTTTGCTAAGTCTTAAATGCTTATGTAGAAACTATGGCGTGAAGTACCATAACTCAACAAGTGGCATTAGAGTGATAGACTGCGGAGTAAATATTGACATCTAAAGAGAGAATAGAGCCAAACACTTACAGAAGAGGCCAATCTAATTTCGGCTGCCCGTGCATGGTACATGAGACATTCTGTAGGTGGACCTCTGCAACGTCAAGATAACTCAAGTAAGAAACCATTTAGACTACAAATTTCTGCCAATGTAAACTTTTTCGAAACAACTAGAATAAGAGTATCTTTTCCCTACTCGTTTCTTGCAGCTTTTGTATCACGCGCAAACATCTTGTAGGACAATACTTTTCCTTGAAGCTGCTGTAAAAGTTGATCAACCTTGCTTACACTGAAGTCACTTGGTTTCTCTACTTCTTCAAGCCCATTCACCTTCCCGGTTTCCTCAATTCCAAGCTCATCATCCTCGCTCAAAATTCCTCCTTCTGCTTTCTCTTCACTTAAGAGCCCATTTGTTTGCTTTCCGTGGTTCTCATCAAAGATAACATTCTCACTCTCCTTGCCATTTTCACACAATGACTCAGCATTATCCAAGGGAAAGATATACAAGTAGCGCCTCCATTTTGCAGAGAAATTTGGGTGAAATGCTCGGGAAACCTGCAGTTTTTCCAAATATGCAATCAAAACATTATCCAAGGGAAAGACATACAAGTTCCTTACACATGCTTCAATCAAATTTTGCCAGAAAAACCTAAAAAGGGAAACAAAACCATCCTGGCTGGAAAGTATACCTTGGAGATTGACACAACCCTAAGTTTCCCACAAGCATCTTTATTGATAGCATCTTCGATTTCAATGGTTTCAATGTCTTTTCTCCAGGTATCTAAGAGAAAAAAGACAATCAAAAAATTAATCAGGTTGACTAGCTGGGACAAGCATGTCTTATGTTAAGAAACAAAATACACAATATGAGTAGTCATGCAGAACAAAGAAAAGCCATGAAACTACATTGTTTAGGAATATGAGTTTCACGTACAGAAAGAACAAACTTGATTAAGAGCAGACACTCCTTTGTCGGTTCTTCCAGCAACAAGTACACGTCCTTCTAATGGTTTACATTTCTTCTTGAGCAGTAGAGCTTTCTTTTCATCAACGAATTCCCCGAGAGACTTCTCTACTACACTTTAAAAACCACAAGACGCTAGGACAATCATTTGCAGGAAAAAATGAGCAAGTACAAGAGGGACTAATAGTCTTCAAAACTGAGGAATGTTTTATCCTTGTAAACTTTAATGAATCATTCTCCTCAAAGTAACTAATACACGAAGATTCTCAATGTTTTGAACTTCTGATCAATTAACAAACAAACTGAAAAAGGAGAGACCTTACTTTTGAACAGTGTGAAGGTCAGGCTGTTTCTGCCATCCATCAAAAGAAGCTCCATTGTAAGAAAGCACTATCTTAAAATTGACTCTTTCCCACCTCCCTGTCCTCCCGTCTTTTCTAGTACAAGTCTCCAATTCAGCTTCAAGAGGCTTCCCTTCGGTTTTCCCATCATCATGGACCAAAGTTTTCTGAAGGAACAAAAAAAAAAAAAGATACTTAATTTGTGGATGATGCAATACAAAGCCATCTTGACACAAGTGCTGCTATAAAGAAACTAACTTTGGGCTCAAACAAACGCAGGACTGAAAGTTTTCCTTCCACTGCATTTGAGTACAAGTCAAGGACATGTTGCCAAGGCCTATCATACATAAACCGGAAGGTCTCTCTGCCCAAAGACCACATGAACACACACAAAAAAATAAAAAAGGTGAGAATTTGGTGTAATGTGTTCTCAATTCAGTGAACCTTTACTGGTCGACAAGAGTCATTCTTCGTGATCACTATCAATCAATCTCAATGGATCGTACCTGGCGTTCCAGCGAGCTTTGCTGCAGGCATCGGCGTGGTGGTAGTGAGCGTAGGCTCTGCTCGCCATCGTGAGATTGGAGCTAGCGGTAGCTCTTTGGGCAGATTGGTGTTGGTGCTGGCGACTGTTCTAAAATATCGGCTTAGGCGACGGTGAACCGCGGCGAATTCGCAGGACAATCGGCGGCAGTTAGGTTTGATGGATAAGAAGATACCAAACTCAAATCGGTGTTTTGTCGGTTTGATACGGTTTAAATCTGGTTGAATTCGGATTTTAGTCAATTTCGAACCGGTGTTCCTTTTGTATATCCTTATTTTTCAAATTCATTCTGGATTCAATTTCGGGGAATTTAATACCCTATCCGTACCAAGTTCAATTTGTTTTCTAACTTTTTATCGGTTTGGTTTATATGATTGAGAAGGAGGTTAGGTGGACTTGCGTAGCTTTGATCCAAAAGAGAACGTAAAATTAAAATCCACTAGCCGAAAGATATCAAAACGAAGATTCAAACATTGTTGTTTGTCAAAATGGTTCAATAAGAACAAAGTTATAGTCTTATGAATTCGAATTGGGATAAACAAAATAAACATCTTTTCTTTTCCAACTGAGTTTGTGAGAAGACAAAACTACTTGACGGTAGCCTTGGGGATTTTTGAGGTGCAAGGTCCAGCGGAGGTCATAAATGGAATGCCTTTGTATGTGGCGACGCCATTTTCATCAGTGTAGAGATGCTGCAAATGCGTGCCATTAACCAAAGTGACAGTGAGATTGATTGTTTAGGTGTATAATGCATAATGCAAGCCCATTACTCGCATGTTTGGCTTGTTTACAAAAAGGGCTTGGAAGCACATACCGGTGTTATCTTCTCTAGTTGCTTCTTTTTCGGGTTCAGTACATCTTCTGGCTTTCCTTCGATCCTAGATGAAAGTTACAACAAGATGGTCCTTGAGTTTGCAATGAACAGAGATAAACATACAGTAAAGCAAAACATCTTATGATTTTAATTAATGGCTGAAGGGGAAACAACATGTATTGAAAGCAATCAAAAGAGGTTTGATGTTAAGTCGTTTAGCATTATTATACCCTGAAAATGAAACACGCTCTCCTGGCTGAGCCCCAACAGGTGGTAGCAACGGTTCTACCTCCGAATGATCTTCATTTGAAGCACAAAGAACCTGTAGCAAACAAATCAATGAGCGTTTTGCAATATTTTGATCATGAATGGATTGATGTAGATAGAAGAAAGAATTACCAGTCCCTCTGACATCACATCTCTTAGCTTTCCAGGTTTGACATTTGTGATGAGTGCAACAAGGCGGTTCTTCAATAACCATAATGCAGCAATCAAGAAACCAAAGTTAACTAAGCTTTAAACTTTCAAGAAAAACAAATATTTTAATCATTTGTAAACTAAGACATCACTGTACCGCTAGATCATCTGGATTGCAGAACTTTGCTAAGCCACTAACGACTTGTCTCACTTTACCTTCGCCAACATCTATCTCTTCCACCAGTAAACTGCATTGTCGATACATAAAGCAAGTCTTTAACATATTCGCAGATGCCTGATGAAACCTTTACCAGAGCCATAAGATACAAGTGTTTTATTGACCACATACCTATCTGCCGATGGGTGTTTCCATGCTTTGCGAATTAGACCGACTTGAATATTTAGCAAACTGACACTAAGCTCTGCCTCTTTGTTAGCTGGTTCTGGTTCAGCAGCTTTCTTCTTTTCTTTCTTTGCATCCTTCTCTTTTGTAGCCTTTTTTTTTGGCTCCTAGACAAACCAAAATGTGGAACCACAATATAAATAGACTCACAATCAGATAAATCCAACCTCAAAGTTGAAATCAGTACCTCAGGCTCAGTTTTCTTTGTGCTTGGCTGAGCTTCGGGCTTGTCAACAGGCTTTACAGCTTCTGCAGCTTTTTTTGTATTAGGATTCGCATCCACCTTGGTGACACTTTTTGGTACCTAAGAATAAGGGAAGAACATCAAAAAACCATTTTCTCATCGCATATGGAAAAATGTGATATGCTACTACAAAATCTGAAACGAAAGTTGAGTATGAAAAGATAATTCACCTCGAAGTCAAACTGTGGTAACTTCACAGGAATTGGTCCAAACGATGTTGACAAGTCTTCTTTATTCTGTAATAGCAATAACGAGCAGCAATTACAAATACAGCAGATAACCACAAGTAGAGATAATGTGAAAGGAACTGTGATTATCTTTAGGGTAAAGAGGTATTCGTCCATATATTTACAGACTACCATGACAAAATAGTAATAAGAATTTTATATGTTGATCCTACCTGGATGTAGTCCATCCATCTTACGACATGTGGTAATTTCTCCTTGTCAGAATCTGAGAGGTCAAGCTGGGAACAGCAAGTCAGAAGAAAACAGTTAGTCTTCAAAGTCCGATTTTAGTCAATAGTTTATGAAAGTGAAATTCTTCTTTACAAGATAGTATCATAAGAGTCATACCACTGAAGAATGCAAAGCTGAAAACACAGCAACATCAGCTGCCGACGGAGTCAATCCATTCCCCAAGAGCACCGACTTGGTCGCTAACTCTGCATTCAACTTTTCAAGAGCTGCAAAGCAATCCTTTGAACTCGCTGGGACACCTTCCGCAAATTTCAGCCACTTCAAAACCTGGAATAGGCAAAAAAATGTGAAACGATGTTGCATTGTGCTAAACCAAAGCCAGATAATACTCATCATTTACAACCACAGAGAAGACATTGCACTGGAAGTCTGAAACTCAGAACAAACTAATCCAGCCTTCTCAAAATGTTGAAGTAACGAGAAGGCAAACCAATGTATGTCTTTAGGAACCAAATTACGGAAGAAACAAATTTACCTCGTCGTTTAGTGCAGACACTTCCTTTCCAGATGCTTTCAAAACATTAGAATACAGCGTCTGGACATCATTCTCACCAGCCCCGCCAAGAAAAGGTGCCTAAGCAAATCAATTCAAATTACTGTCAGAAACAGAACCACAATGAGGGATTGGTGTAAATTCTGAATGAAAGATAGACATGATCAACACTATTGTACCATCTAATTCCATGGAAACCCAAATCAAGGAAACCATAAAGCCTAATTTCTAAAGTTTCTTCCTTTTTTCATAATGATCTTGATGCATGCAACAATACAAGTGTAAACGTTAATAAACCATAATATGGAAGACAGTCTAAATGAATTCAATAACCCAATTGGAACAAGACGATTTTTCCCGACTAAACAAATAAAAGAAGGACCATACACACTCTCAGCTACTAAGCAAGATCCTAAACAAAATCAGGAAGAGAAAGATGAAGCTTTTGAGATGACATCTTCTTCACTTACAGGATCCAAGGAGAAGTGTTTGCAGAGAGCTGATACTATCATCTGTTTCGTCTTTGGATCCATCTTTTCAACTTCTTCTCTTTCTCTATCTTTCCTTTCGCTTACTTGGTTTTGTTTTTCCTTCTTCTCTTTTTTTGGGCTCTTTGCTGGAATAAAACATTCGATAGGGTTTTTACTTGAAATAACGGTCTTAACGGACTTCCAACTAACGGCGTTATCTCCGTTTCTTATGGGCCTGATAAATAAACCGGTCCACTAATCTCTACTTATTATGGGCCCATCCTATCTAAAATCTACCAATCTAAGAAAATTAAATTTTCCAGATTCTCTGATACCTCTTGCATTCTCCAAAGCCCTAGTGTCTTCGTCTTCTACGACGGAAGATTCGTGGAAGCACGGCATGGTTTAACTGAAACGCCGTCCTCTGATCCCAGTTATCCCGGCGACTAGGTCGCGTCGAGTTTCAAATCAGCCGCCTAGGCGATTTCTGATTTCTTGCGGCGATAATGGCAAACAGAACAGATCCGATGGCGAAGAACATAAGAGGGACGAACCCTCAGAATCTGGTGGAGAAAATTGTGCGCACGAAAATCTACCAGCATACTTTTTGGAAAGAGCAGTGCTTTGGTCTCACGGCGGAGACACTAGTCGACAAGGCTATGGAGCTCGACCATGTTGGTGGAACCTTTGGTGGTAACCGGAAGCCCACTCCGTTCCTTTGCCTTATATTGAAGATGCTCCAAATCCAGCCTGAGAAAGACATTGTCGTGGAGTTCATCAAAAACGACGATTACAAGTATGATTTCTAAACCAAAGCTTTTTGTATTTCATTTCGCTGTAACCTAGATTGGATAATGCAATTAGCCTGAGCTTAGCTGTTTCTGAATCACAAATGTATGGTGTATCAAGTAGATAGTTCTGCGCTTTCTTTGGTTTTGGTTGTTCCCCAACAATTTGGATGTTTATAAAGGTTGATTATTGAGAAGATTTACTCTCTTGGTTTCTGCAGATACGTTCGTATTCTTGGTGCTTTCTATCTCCGTCTGACTGGCACGGATGTTGATGTCTATCGCTACCTTGAACCTCTTTACAATGACTACCGAAAAGTGAGGCAAAAGCTATCTGATGGGAGTAAGTTTCAGATTCTTTCAGTGGATCCATTTATAACATAACTTTGATTTGATTTGTTCTCTAACGAAATTTTTGTATATCTTTGGGTTGGAATAGAGTTTTCGTTGACACATGTGGACGAAGTCATCGAGGAACTTTTAACCAAGGACTATTCTTGTGATATTGCAATGCCTCGCTTGAAGAAAAGGTTTGTTTCTTTTTTCATTTGGGTGTAGCTGAATCTTAGCTTTTGGTTACTGCAGTATTTGTAAGATGGTTAATCTTTCACTGTGATGATAGGTGGACGCTTGAACAGAATGGGTTGTTAGAGCCAAGGAAAAGCGTTTTGGAAGACGACTTTGAAGAAGAGGAAGAAAAGGAGGAGATTGAAGGAGTTGCTGATGTATCCGAAGATGAGAAGGTCATTACTTACCATCTGTAATAAATTATTCCTCATGTTTTCTATATCTATTTTGCAACATTATGCTGATACCATCTTCCTCCCTTTTTTTACAGGATTATAACCGTAAGAGTCCTGAAAGAGAAAGAGAGAGAGACAGAGATAGAGATAGGAGACGTGACAGTCATAGACACAGGTATCTACATTCATTCCAGTTGCTAGATAGTGGATACATTTCGTTGCTCTCTGGAAATGCTTGTGGGTTTATTTGGTTGCTTATGATTGTGGAAGCTGTCCGGTCTAGCTGATGCTCGCGCATCATGTCTAGTATTCAATCTTGTGAATATCGGTATTGTCTCTGTGGCATCTCAAGCCATCAGCAGTTAGAATAAGCTTCCTAAATTGAAATCTCTGAGATCCTGCCAGGTTTCACTCTACTGACAGTGTACAGTGAGAAGTATGACGGATCAAACAGTCTTACAATAGCTTAACCCTGCTATTTGGTCATTGCGTTATTAATGGCAATGATCCAAGTAATCACAATAACAGTCTTTAAATCTGTGTCATTATGGTTGATATTGATTGAGACCTTTGTTTGTAATTTCATGAATTGTAATTTGACCATTGTTTTGTGACTGGCAGGGATCGTGATTACGATATGGATCGAGACTATGACAGAGACTACGATAGAGAACGTGGGCGTGGTGGTCGAGACCGGGATAGGGAGAGAGACTATAGAGACCGGGATAGGGAGAGGGAACACGGCAGAGATAGAGAACGAGACAGAAGAGACAGGGCAAGGCGTAGAAGTAGAAGCAGAAGCAGAAGTAGGGATCGTAAGAGACACGAGACTGATGATGTCAGGGATCGGGAGGAACCGAAGAGAAAGAAGGAGAAGAAGGAGAAGATAAGGGAAGATGGAACGAATCATCCAGATCCTGAAATTGCAGAAGCTAATAAACTGAGATTATCTCTGGGATTGAAACCTTTGAAATAAGCAGCACCAGAAGGAGAAGACTCACCGGAACTTGGTTCAGATATCCAACTAAACCGGTTGCTACTTTGTGATCCTACTTATAAGTCTTAGTTTGTTTAGTATCTTGGATGTTGTTGCAAGTGTTTTGTACAATTAGAGAATCTTTGCTGGTGAACAAAATGGTTGTTTGTGCTAAACCGGATAAAACTACTCATATTGGTGTCATATCTATTGGTTGTATATGTTTAAACCGGATGCTATTTCCGGTAATTTTAGTAAACCGTATCTTATACTTGTACTATGTGAGCTCAAAACAAAAAGCCCGCAATGCTTACGTGGCAGTATAACTCATGCTTGAGTAAACTCAAATTTTGTGGAACCCACAAAAAAGTTTCCGGGTAATGATGCGGTTCCATAATCATTAAGACATTAACCATCACGGCTCGCGTGCTTCTAATCTCATGTCCCCACCCACGACGTCGTTTTAATTACCTTACCTTCATTTCCGGAGAGCGATCGCGTTCCGAATATTCCGGCGTATGAGCAATGTCCGTTAACGACAGTATCGATCCTCAATTCCTTTACCATGTGGAAGAAGAATCTTTGCAGTTCCGTGTCGGAGAGTCCGCTCACAAGAGCAGGGAGCTCGAGACCGACGGCGATCGCCGTTTCGCAATATCCGGGATCCAGCAAAATTTCGGTGGAAGTAGAATTGAGAAAGATGAAATGAGATATTCCGATGGAGATGACGACGAGGATAACATTTGTGTCCGAACACGTAGTAGTGATTCCGGTAATAATCGTAGCTCTGTAGCTGCAGAAACCAACAGAGAGAGCAAAAATGCAGGTATACACACTCTGTATATTAGTTCAAATTTTTTTTGTCTTCCGATGTTCTCTTACGACTATCGCAAACCAAAGATTGTTGAAGCTCTGAGCTCTGAGTAGCTTATCGAATCCTCTGCTAATCAGTGGTGGTTTTCCTCAGGTTCTGTTGGTTGGGAACTGGTTGTGAGAGAAGATGAGGAGAAGAAATCATCGATTGATCGCCATGAGATGGATTTGAAGGTGATGAACACTAATCCAGATGGTAAAGTATCTAATTCCCACCATAACAAGCAGGCAAAGCCAGATTTTTCTTCTGTGGAGAAAGTGGTCACTAGTATCAGCTCTTGGGAATCTCTTAAGTCCATCCTCTCTGATCCTGTCACGTAAGTGTTAGGGATCAAATTATGTTTTGAATATCTGAGTCGATGTCAATCTACTTTGATGATTATTGTCGTGTGATGGAAGGCACATACAGTATAAAGGTTAGTTCTTTATTTATTTATATTCAGAGAGATGATTCTCTATCTGTGTTACTTTGATTTGGATAGTGGAGCCTTGATGAGTGATGCTACAATACTGCCGTGTGGACATTCTTTTGGAGCCGGGGGACTAAAAGAAATTAAAAGAATGGTAACTAATTTCTTAACCAATCCGATCAAGATCTCTTTTTTTTTTCATTCATTTAATAATCCGATTTTTGGTTGAAATTCTTGTCAGAAAGCATGTTTCACATGTTCTCAGCCCACTCTCGAAGGATCAGAAAAGCCAAATCTATGTGAGTTTAACGACATTACTAGTTTCAAACAAAAGACTCAGTAGTACCTTCGTTTCCTGAACAAGTTAATGGGTTTGTTCAGCTCTCAGAATTGTGGTTCATGCTTTCCGTCAAGAAGAAGAATCAGATCATATCCACCCGCAGAAGCGAAGGAAAGATAAGTCGGATCAGGTTTGGTTTCTTTGCATATGCAAACCATGTAACCTCATTTACAATATAAGCAGAGTTTCTTCCTTTTGATCTGCAGCAAAAGAGAACTTTCTGTATTCCAAACATGACGGAAACTCCAAAGAGTAGTAGTAGTAGAGGCATACAATTTCCTTTCTCCATTGGTGATCGAATTATCATAGAGGTCTGAGATCTTCCACTTTAGCACAGTCAGGAAAATACTACTGTCACGACTTTTAACAGTCAAGAAAACGAAATTTCTTATCGTGTAGGGAAACAAAAGGACGCCTCCACGGTTTGTTGGACGGAAGGCTGTTATAATGACCCAATGCTTAAACGGATGGTTAAGTCCTTTCGCTCTAGCTAAATATTTGCATTCATTTAGATGGATGTAAACCGTTTTTTTTAACAATATAGATTTATATTTTTTCAGGTACGTTGTGAAGACAGTGGACAATGCAGAGTCTATTAAGTTGCAACATTGCTCACTTGCCAAGATTTCAGACAATTCGCCTGCGGAGGTAACAGTAGCTGAAATGGCGCCGTCGTGGCTCTAGCTCATAGAAATCACTTAACCAGCTTATGTAATTTGTACCTTGAGGAGAAATTATATACAATATTTTCATTATGTGATATATAGTAACGAGAACAGCAGTTCTGTGTATTAAGTCCAGTGTTTTTATATTCATATACATTGGTGGAAAAGGTAGCTTCTAAAGTTGGACTTCTCTTTGTTAACTCAAGCCCATGTTGCTTTCTCCTTCTTGGATCTTCTCACTAAGACCTTAACACCACATCATCATCGTTGCGTCGTTTGTTGCTTTCCATAGAAACTCATCGTTGTGTCACACACATGACACCTTGTGTGACACTTCATGCATCTTCTTCATAACACCTTGACATAAATCATCATCTTCATCTTATATCTAAAACCTGTAACAAATATACTCTACGCCTTTGTGTTTTGATATTGATCTATTAGCTCTCTCAATGTACAACTAATAGTACAAGTTCTTAGAATATACATGTTTATTGAAGCTAATTCTAACTTTTAATTTGGGCATCAACTTGAACTTGTAGAGTCTCACACCACCTTTTATGTTGTCATTCTTTCACATCCGTGTAAATTGATTTGGAACTTCAAATGAAGTGAAAAATATCCATTTTGGGTGTTTTTTCATTCATTCTTACAACCTTTAGAGCAAGGTATCTTCATCTACGACAAACCCAGATTCATAGATCGTTACCACTGGACCGAAGAGCGAAGGAGAAATTGTCGATCTATTCCCCTGGGTATTTTAATTTAATGCTCACAATGATATTTAAAAGACTACAAAGACTAAATGGTCTTCCATGGCTGTGGCTGCTTCCCCTTCCCCTTCCACCACCACCTTCCCCAACACCACCGACTTTACATACTGCAGACTAAGGAGTAAGAAGGCCAAAAACACTGATACTTAGAGCGTATAATTTTTTTTTTTTCAAGTCATAAGAGCAATATTTGTTTTGATATTGATCTAATAGCTCCCTCAATGTAGTATAAGTTCTAAAAACAGACATGTATTGAAACTAATGCTAACTTTGTAGATGAGGAAATGATACACACGAATGACAAAACATAAATCGCCCTGTTATTTACACTATAGTCTATAAATAGTAACCATTACAAAAGTGCTAGTACAAAAGACAATAGGCGGTGTGATGATTAGTCGAGAACCGGTTGAACAAAACAACACAAAAAGGATTTTAAGAGCCTGTAGCACTCGGCGGCTTCATCATTGACAGAAGAAAACTGCAGGTGGAAAAAATGGAAGCTGCAGCCGCCTGGACCGCCATACTAGTCTCCTGATTCCCGTCTTTCCCAAAACTGCAAACGTAAAATTGGTTAAACCAGTCTTTTTTTTTCTATGCTCCCAACGGAGACTTCTTGGTCTAAATTTCCTCACCTTGAATCTGATGATTGGGAACTGAAAGGCGAGTACTCGTCCATTTGTCGTTCCATTTGTCGTAGACCTTCGTTGCATCGTGATTGCATTTCCTTCACTTGGTTTAACGAATGTTCCTGCAAATTTCAAATCCAAAGTATCATTACATCAGACACCACTTCAAGCCTTAAGAAGCAACGTCTATAATCATTCTGACTTAAAGGCAGTAGACATGCACCCACCAAATCTCTCTCTTCATCATAAAGAGCTTTGTTGATCTGATCAAATTTTGCAGACCACCTTATCTGATGCGTCTCTGTTACTGTCTTATCCGAAGAAGCAACACCAGAGGTATTTATATTACTTTCTTGGATAGAGGAAGATTCTGTTGACGAGACGAGATGCGGTATCTCTGTCGTCAAAACACTTTGAACTCTGTTCCTACTATCCTGCACAGCTGCAACAACAGCATAAGATCTCACTCTCAGATCAATACAACGTAGTTAACCAGAGAGGCCTTTATGTGGTTCTTCAAATAAGTAAAATGCAAACCTGAGAGCCGTCCGGTGAGGTCTTGGTGAAGAAATTCCAACCATTGAGAAGCTACTGTAGCAGCTAAAAAGCAAACAAACATTTTTCCTTTTAAGCATTTCTTTCCGTTTCCACTTCTGCATATGAATTAATCATCATGCACAAAAAAGAAACGAAAAAAACAAACGAAATACCTAGCATTTTATCCTTCTACCACTTCTAGACTTACTCTAATCAGTAAACATAAACCGTTTATCCACAAAAGTCTTCATTTTTCACGATAGGACTTAACCACTTATTACTTCAGACATAATTAAAGATCCGAGGAACAAGTTTAATCTGAAACATGATAAAAGGCACTGACCTTCAACAGCAAGAGACGTGGCTTGTTCCGGGTTTGTAATGGAATTGGCATTATCGATTACCCCGGTAGATGGTAACTTAAAGGCTAATGCTTTATCTTCTCTGACTGAATCTGAACATCCAGAACAAACAGAGTGATCAAACATTGATTGTGAATTGACTAACATGACATCGTAATGTAGAAAATGGAAATGATAGATAGATATAGATACCTCTTACATTCAAATTGGCATTTCTCTCCCCATCATCAGTAGCATTTCGTATCAAAGCTTCGATAATCGAGCAGACCTGCTTCTTACTCCTCACATGGTTAATGATCCCCGGGTTCAGTTCTGTAAGCAATCCACTTGGCGCGGTAATATTCGCAAACCTATCTATCTGCTGCTGTTCCTTCCTAGGGACCTCGTTTCTCTTCTTGAAAGAATCGCTTCTCCGCTTATTCTTCTGTTGCTTTTGCACAGGTGTTTCCACAGGAGTAGTGCTCGACACTGCAGAGCTAGGTGCCGGTACTCCACCCAAAGGTCCTGAGAGAAAACCGTTTTTCTTCATTTCCATCCATCGCCGCATCGAATCTGACTTGTCCAATGAACCCGGTGGTGCACTACACATCTGAAAAGGAACTGAAAGAGAAGGATCTGACTCTGCTGCTCCAACTGGAATTCTAGCAGATTCATTAGTCTCCTTTGGTTTCAAGACGCTGCTGTTCTTTGACACGACATCAACCTGTCTTCTTTGTGACTCCTCACCGTTATTGTCATCTTTTACAGGATGATTCTCAAGCAAAGCCTCCTTCCCAGATTTAGCAACGCATAATTTATCATCTTTGTTGGCCTTAGGGGAGCATGTGGAAGGTCTTGTATCTTTAGCCAAAGCTTCCTTTTCTCTCACTACACTACTTGCTAACCCTTTAGCATGAACCATTTCAAATATTCCAGAAGGTGGTTTACTGCTAAGATTTGGTTGCTGAACAATTCCAGTGTCTTTATCAGATTGCAAATCACTGGTTTTAGTATCTGTATAATAAGCAGGAATTTTTTTATACAAATCATCCAAAAATTCAGTGATAAGATCATTTCTAATAATCGAAATCGAGCATATTCGCTCTTAAAGTTAACCAAATCCGAAGAATTACCAGAATCCAGATCTCGCAGTTTCACACGTTTAGACCCTAAATCATCCTTCTCTTCCAATCCATTTCCGTTACGCTTTTCGCCCAAAAGCTGACAAATTGGAAGATATACAGAGACTAAGAACAAAACCCATAAACAAGAACAGCAAAATCTGACGAAGATCAAAAAAGTCATCGGGGGAAAGGTAAAGAGCCAAACCCCAGAATTCGATGGCGGTTCCTTAGAGGAAGCTCCTCTCTGTTCCTCCATTTCCACACCAGAAAAGATCTCTCCTTCCGAAAACCCAGATGTCGAATTAGACGGAAAGAGTCCACACCCAAACGAAAACGAACGATTTCTTCCAAGAAAAAACGCGTACGGAAATGACACAAATAGGGATTGGGGGAAGAGAAACTGAAACTAGAGAGAGTGAGATTTGAAGAAATGATTTAGGATTGGGAATCGTGGTGTTGAGTGGAGTGAGATGCAGAAAGGTTTAGAGATAAATCGAAGAGAAAGAAGAAAGGATTTTGAATTCAAATTGGAAGTGAAAGGTTTTTGTTATAAAGGAGGGCGCATCCTCGCGTTTTCCGCCGCTCAACCTTCGAGCCTTTTATATTCTTGGTAACCATCAAGTAGGGCTCTGTTGTCTAAACCGTATTATCATTAGCAAAAATGCGAATTTAGCTTAATTGTCTAATTAGTAAAGTGTGTCTCCACCAACTCGATTGCTAATATTCTTCTGTACCAATAAATATTTCCACTTTTGCATAACTCTCTGACTCTTAACTGTCATATCTTTTTAACTTAGTGTATCAAAGTTTAAATAAAATATGTATAAAATTCCAATACTACACAAAAATGTAAAGGATAGAAAGATTACAAATTTGATCTAATCATATAAAGGCCATGATATTCTAATCTTAGTAAGTTTTATTATTCATTCAAAATACAATGAATCCAATTTTTTTTTTGTTACGAGTTTAATTATTTAAAAAATGATTTAAAATGTTCTCACTATTTAATATGAAAAAATTGTTTAAACTAAGTTTTGTTTTTCTTAACACATATCTTAAACTAAGTTTAAGAGATTATAATATATATCTGTAAAAGTAATTCTTTAGCATTTTATCTTAAATTGTATGAATGCAAATATATTGATTGAATCGGTTTTGAAATATGTTCAAATAGACATGAATGGTCTAGCTAGTCATGGTGGAAAAATATACTGACTGCAATTATACAATTTAATTAGACCAAATGCAAATACCGTACACATAATATTTCGTAACAAAAAATATTGGATTCATTGTATTTTAAGATATGTTTTAAGAAAAATAAAACTTAGTTTAAAACAGTTTTTCATATTTAATAGTGAAAATATTTTAAATCATTTTAAAAATAATTAAATTTGTAACAAAAAACATTGGATCCATTTTTGCAATACTCTTTTCCTCTTAACTGTGAAATCTTTTCAATTTTATGTATCAAAGTTTACAAAAGATCTATATTAAATTTCAGTAATACCAAAAATGTTAAGAATAAAAAGATTACAAATTTGATCCAATCATATAAAGGCCATGATATTATAGTCTTAGTAAGTTTTGTTATTCATTTAAAATACAATGAATCCAATGTTTTTGTTACAGAATTAAATTATTTTAAAAATGATTTAAAATGTTTTCGCTCTTAAATAGGAAAAAAGTGTGTTAATTAACACATATCTTAAACTTAGCATTATAATATACTAGGGATAATCCGCGCGAATTTTACTTTGTTATTACTGATATGGTTAGAAAACATTTTGAGAATATCAGATTTTGTAGTTTAATTTTGTATTTTAGAAATGGCATTCATAATAATTAAATAAAATTAGCAGTGGGAATAATTCTCATTTCGTAATGTCCCGTCCTGTTCCGTCATATCCCATTATGTCCTATCCCGTTTCATCCCTCCAGTCTCGTTCCGTTCCGTCCCGTTCCATCTCGTTCTGTCACGTCCCATTTGTTCCATCCCATTATGTCATGTTTTGTATATAAAAAATGTCATGCTCATAGTAATTAAATAAAATTAGGAGTGAGCATAATTCTCGTTTTGTCATGTCCGTCCGTTTCGTCCCATCCCTCCGGTCCCGTTTTATCCTATCCCAATTATGTCTTATCCCATTCTGTCACTCTGATCCTATCCTGTTTTGTCCCATCCCGTCTCGTCCCTTTTCGTTCCATCCTGTCATGTCTCGTTCTGTTCCACCTCATCTCGTTCTGTCCCATCCCATCTTTTTCTATCTTTGCTTTGAGGTCCGATAATCTGTTTGTGTTGATTTAAGGTCGATTTATTTTTTTCGGAATTGGTGGCCCGAGCGATGACCCATTGGACAAAATAATAAGAGAAAAATTGTTTTTTTGTCTTTTAAAAGTGTGTGCTGATGTGTCACATTTTAAGAGTTTCATAAAATTGATGTGTCACTCTAAGAAGAGTGGACATTTAACTTTATATATATATATATATATATATATATATATATATATATATTTTTAGCATTTTATGCGTGAAAATAGTAAGTTATATGTTAGTCCGAATTGTATGAATGCAAATAGATTGATTGAATCGGTTTTGAAATAGGTTAAAATACACATGGATAGGCTTAGCTAGCCATGGTGGAAAAACATATCGACAACATACTGCAATGATACAATTTAATTAGACCAAACGCATATTTAATGACGTATGAATTGTGCATTTACAGTTTAGTATTAATGTGCTAACGAAGAAACCAACAATGTAGCTTAGTTTTTGTGCTTCATTAATTCATAGATATATAGTAAATCCGGTCAATCCATCTAACATTATTGTCAACTTGTGGGAAGAAACTTGGGTGATTTTTGAAGTTAGTTCTTAGGAACATCCGGTTTATAGAATTCGTTTTCAAGTTCTATATAACATGATTGATTTGCCTAGACGAAACTCTTATTAAATTAGTTAATGGATTAATGGATACAAAAACATTTAGTGCTTTGCAAACGGCGCCGTTTCGGAGAAAGTTTTGGGTTTCTTTTGTTTTTTTTTTGGCACATCATCACCTTCGGACAGAAAACGTGAAATCTGAATCTCTCTCTCGCTGTCCGATTCCGACAGATAGACAGAGGGTGAGGGCGCGAAACAGAGAGAGAGAGAGCGAGAAAAGGACGATCCAAGATATGGAGGATCCTTCGAACGCTAAATCAAACCAATGCCCGCCTCTGGCCAACCCAACTCCGACGCCGGGGCCATTCCGGGGTCCGTATCACCGGCGAGCGCATTCGGAGGTTCAATTCCGCCTCCCTGAAGATCTGGATCTCTCTGAACCCTTCGGCGGATTCGACGAGCTTGGATCCGAAGATGACCTCTTCTGCTCATACATGGACATTGAGAAACTTGGATCCGCATCCGGATCCGCTTCAGATTCGGCTGGACCATCCGCACCTAGGTCTGATAACCCGTTCTCCGCTGAAAATGGAGGCGTGGGAAGAGACGAGGCTGGGAATTCGAGACCTAGACACAGGCACAGCCTCTCCGTTGATGGGTCTTCGACTTTGGAATCAATCGAGGCTAAGAAAGCCATGGCTCCTGATAAACTCGCCGAGCTTTGGGTCGTCGACCCCAAGAGAGCTAAAAGGTTTCATCTTTCACCCTCAAAATTCGAGACTTTTTGTTGTCATTTCTTTGCTTGATTTTGACTCATTGACATGATCTGATGAAGTCGAGTTCCTGTTAGATCGTTAAAAAGAAAAGTTTATTCTTGGTTTTACAATTCCGGAAAAAGGCGGTTTCTTTACGGCATTTTTTTTTGATGATTATAAATCTTTTGATGTTGATGTGATGCATTAGGTGTTTGTTCTTTTTGAGGTTTTTTTTTCTCGTCTTGGTTTACGTGTTACATCACCTTTTCTTTGACTCTGATCTCGAATCTCAACGATAAACTGATTTTTAACTGAAATTTAGTTAGCTTCTACTATGCTGCTTTTTCTAGGTCTTTTTGGCTGAGAGAGACCATGAGGGACCCATAAGTATGCTTTTTTTGTGATTTAAATCCCAAGTCGAATTCTGTAGCAATGCCGACTCTTTCATGATGATGTGATGGCCCCCAACCTTTTTTCTAGACTAGCTGCTTCTGTTTGATTGGTCGGTTCGAGCTTATTGTTCAATCTTATTTTTGGTGTGGTACGTACTGTTTGAGCATGTTCCATAGATTTGATAGCTCATTGATCTACCTTTTTACATTACCTTTTAGTAGTCAACTGTTTGAAATAAAGCTAAAGATTTCAAGTAGCTTTGGTTCGGAGAAGTTTGAGAATTAGCTTTGTTTGGTATCTGATCTACAATAGGGTTAATTAGCTTTGTTTGCATGACTGTTCTTGTGACTTATATTGTAACAAAAATGTCCGCAAAGAGCAAACTTTCTCTATGTTGTTCTAAACTCTTTCAACATTCAACATTCTGGATTAATTTGATGCTCCAACTGTCTCGTGCACTCATGCGCAGGATAATTGCTAATCGACAGTCTGCTGCTCGTTCGAAAGAGAGGAAGGCACGGTATATCTTGGAGCTCGAGAGGAAAGTCCAGACCTTGCAAACCGAAGCTACTACACTTTCAGCACAGCTCTCTTTGTTTCAGGTTTCTTACAGTCCTACATTTGCACCTAAGATTCTCTTCTTTGCAACATTTTGTAGTTCTCAGTTTCTCATCTACTAGCCTAATAATTTGCTTCTTACAGAGAGACACAACTGGTTTGTCATCTGAGAATACAGAGCTCAAGCTTCGTTTACAGGTCATGGAACAACAAGCTAAGTTGCGAGATGGTATGTTAAATCCGTCCCTTTCCCTCCTCTTATAATGATTGCTTCGGTTTTAAGTTACTTTATTCGATTGATTCTTCTCTACGCAGCACTGAACGACCAACTGAAAAAGGAAGTTGAGAGGCTGAGATTCGCAACGGGAGAAGTCTCTGCCGCTGATGCATATAACCTCGGGATGGCACACATGCAATACTCTCAACAGCAACCAATACAACAATCCTTCTTTCAGCATCATCATCATCAGCAACAAACAGATGCTCAAAACCTTCAACAAATGACTCATCAGTTTCATCTCTTCCAGCCCAACAACCACCAAAACCCTAACATTAACTCATCAGCCTCTCGTCACCAAAACCCTCAGCTCATGCATCACGCTAATTCAGAGGCAATGCGTGAAGACCCTCTTGGCCGGTTACAGGGGCTTGACATTAGCAGCTGTGGGAGAGGCTCAAACTTTGGTAGGTCTGACGCCGTCAGTGAAAGTAGCAGCACAATGTGAGGCTGCCTTTTTCAAGATTCCGCTTTGTCGATAAAACCTATTCTTTTACTCTCTCCTTTGAAATCTTTAGATAAAAAAGGTAACATGTTCGTCACCGTCTGATTCATTTTTTTATTCTGTAAAAACTGGTTTCTTTTGGGGGGGAGGGGGTTTGGGGTTTCAATTTAGAGACCACAGGTGTTTTAACTTGTCCGATTTCTCTGTTTCCTGATTCATCTTGTTCTTCCTTTGGAGCTACCAAAGTCGAACCAGATATTTTTCTGTTGTTTTATGTTTTCCTGCCTCCGTAGTTGCTTCTTCAACCATCCCTGTAAATGGTGGTTGGATTTGGATTTGGCTTTGCTTTGCCTTGAATCAAGACAAGGCAATTGATTTTATTATGCATGTCTCTTACATCATCAGTTTCTGTTCATTTGTTGTTTCAGTAAATTTATAATTTGTAGCAAGTTTCTGTTTGTTGGCTACTTTCACAGTTCCATGTTACTTTTGCGTCAAGCACAACGTTCTTGTTACTCCCTCCAATAATAAGAAACCTAGTGTCTGAAATCAAGATCTCTTGTTTTCGCTGTTCTTAAACTGCATGCAGTATGACTCAATTACTACAACTACAACATAGTTTCATTAGAACATGCAGATTTTTGTTAAAAATTCTCAATTATTAAGCATAGAAAGTTAAAATCTAAAACAGGGTTGCAAGTTAAACTGGGTCAAGTCACAAATAACAAGAACCGAACTAGTCATGTTGAGGCCACTTAGAGGGTACCCTAACTGCCAAACAACAAAATTAAATTCTCACATGAGAATCTTTAAACTATATCTTGAGTTAAGCTGAACACTTAAGTTTATCTTGTGTCGGCTCAGAAGTTGGGTCATTGAAATGACGTTCTCTCTTTAAACAGTGACCATTCTTTAGGGACGAAGTTATTATCAGTCCCAACAGTTTCGGGGCAACAAAGAGACAAACGCCTTGTGATGGTCACTTAAAGTGTGGTCCCTTCAGTTTCTCTTTTGGTACATTTTTTTGGATAGACCTCACGTGACCATTTTGTGGATACAATTCAACAGTTTTTTTTTTGCTTTACTCGAATTCTTGCTCTTATCCACCTTCAATATAGTCATAGACTCATATAGATGAGAGTAGTTTGTAGATATCATTTAATCATTAACGTAAGTTTTAAGTTTCTTTTTGTAACAAAAAAAAAAAGACTAAATTTACATTCGTTCAGTTAAATTCATATATTAGCTAATTAAATGTGTCCACTGAGAGTGGCTCCCAACCTTTTACTACTAAACAAACGAACTCAACCACTTAAAGATTCTTTGTCAAGAACATCTTACCCAAAAAGGAGGTAGTTTTCAAAAGTAAGAGATAATCCCATTATCTATCTAAAATAGTATACATGTCATACATGTACCAGCTCGTGTTGACTATTCATATATATAATGTTTCCTTTTCTTCATGGAATTTTATTTTTAAAATACTTACACGGTTGGTTACACCTGCGCTAGCCATTAAAAATCATAGTGATTTTCGTAACTAGTCCTATATTTGCGACAAATTCGATTACAAAAAAAGAAAGAAAGAAACCCTTGTGTTTTTTCTGCCAAAAATCAAATTACATTTTTAGGGAATCATAAAATAACCTGGTTAGAAACGAACCATTTATGGCTGTGTTAAGCTGATTACGATTTAGACTGAGAAGAGTAGCTAATCAAATGCATAAAGGGGCCACGAAAAAGACGTATCATACTATCATAAAAATGCATGAGAGGGGAGCCTCACACGTCGAGGGCCTCTTGCATGTGCTTGTAACATGGTAGGACCATCGACTAACCCACTTCTTATTATTTAAAAAACATTATTAATTAGTGGCCTCTTTGGTCAATCCAGATCATTTTAATAGCTAAGCAAATTAAACTCCAAATCATAACTCCCAATCATAATCTTAACATTCATACCCAAAAAAAAAAAACCAAAAAAAAACTCACAAATGTAACAATATTTGGAATATTGCTGGACACAAAATACATGGAAATTATTGTTATGGTGGTTATCGTTTTTGTTAGTTGAGAGCTTTTTTTTAGTTTCAGTTACACACACACACACACACATATATAGTTTATATGGCGACTGCATATTATCAAGGTTAGTGGGAGTTTGGATAGGATCATCTTCAATTACAAAAAGAAAATATTTTTGAGAACACTACTTTTTCTTCAAAACTAAAAAAAAAAAAAAAAAAAAATTCCTTCAAATATTAATAAACATTCAAAGTGAAAATGATGGTTTTTTTTTATAAAACCTAAAAGTTTTCTTACGTATGAATTCTATGATGGATAGTTTATATTTATAAAAACATGCACCCTCATCTATTGTAGAAGGAAAATAACTTATAGAAACATAACAATGTCTCGTATTACTACAAGAAAATATGTTTTTATTATTTTTCCTGGTTAATAGAAACATATGTTATTTGATTATACACGGCATAAGTACATAACCATGGCTTCTATGAAATGAATTTGAGCAAAAAAGTATAGCAAATTGGACAAAGTCCATCCTAACGCGAGTGTGGTATTGAATGGCTAGTTCGTCTTTCATTTACACCATCGTATGTCGTAAAGGTTTGAGCCTAGAGTTTAATATCTTCCCTATATCTAAGAGATTTCAATCCTAACTTGCAATGTAAATAGATGACATATAGCCAATTTTATGTTTTTCAAGCAACTGATATTGAAAATATTTCTCATTCAGACGAGATTTGAGTACACGATGATATATTTTTCAAAGAAACAAATTCGAACCTTTTGTGGAAGAATTCGTTTAAAACTATCCGGAAAAAACTGATCCGCGGAACTTATCAAATTATTTCGAAAACATGAATTGGAACATTAAAAACTAAAGCAAACTCAAAAAAATGAACTCAGTAGTATTTATACTCTGGAAGTAATTAACAGCGATAAGATTCTAATTAAAAGTAATTTTTCATAAGGTCTTCCAAAGTATGTAGTAGTAACGTTTGCACATACTTAAGTTATAAGCTAACGAATATATTGTCGATTTATATAACTTCAAGTTTCAACAACAAATAAGAAAGAAGAAAGTATAAAGTTCAACACAAATAAGAGATGTGTATCATATGACCAACGTAAAATGAAGGAAGAGACAAATTATTAAAGACTTTTGTATAGAAGCATGTGCAAGAAGGGGCCACTTGATTAGGATTCGCAGTTGGTCTAACCGCAACATTTGCATGTGCCACAAGTTACCTTCAAAGTCCCTGATCTTATAATATCATAAATACATACATTTTCTTTTATTTCCCTAACTGTTTAATTTTGTTGTCCACAAACCAAATATAATATACATAGATAAATCTGGCCGCAACAAAAAATAAAACATAAAATTGATTCTGCTCAAGATTAACGGTGGCATACATTGTTGACTTTACTTCTAGTTATACTACTCACAAGTCACCCATTTGGCCATTTTGAATTCGATTCTCAGATTCTTAGGAGAAATAGAAAGTAGATGTATATATTATTATATGGATATCAAAAAATAATTAATAAGGAAATGTATTGGGAATTGCCGAGAAATAAAATGCGAAATTCTCTCGCAAATTGGCCAGAGACAATTGAACTAAACTATATGAATACCCAAAAAGATGAAAGAAGATACACACCAATGCACTTAATAAGCAAAAAAAATTAGATAATATTCTCTCACCTCTATTATAAAGTCCAAAACTCCCTATATAAACTCACTCCCTCCACATTTGATTCCATATCAGTCTCACGATCCTCACCAAATCAAATCCGATACTCAATAACCGAATTAACCAACCCCTCCAACACAAAAAAAAAAAAATGTATATCACATCAGACTCCAAATATTCAATAATCTCAATAGTATCCACATTCAGCTTATTATTCTTCCTCCAAGGAGCTCATGGAGACGACGGAGGTTGGCAAGGTGGTCACGCCACGTTTTACGGTGGCGGCGACGCTTCCGGCACCATGGGTATGACAAAATATCTTGATACATTAATCTCTTGATACACATGCGTATGTTAGCTAACACGTGGCATACTAAAACATTCAGGCGGGGCTTGTGGCTACGGAAATTTGTATAGCCAAGGCTACGGGACGAACACGGCGGCTTTAAGTACGGCTCTATTCAACAACGGACTCACGTGCGGCGCGTGCTACGAGATGAAGTGTAACGATGACCCGAGATGGTGTCTCTCGTCCACTATCACCGTCACAGCCACTAACTTTTGCCCACCGAACTTTGGCCTCTCCAATGACAACGGTGGATGGTGCAATCCTCCTCTTCAGCATTTCGACCTCGCCGAGCCAGCTTTTCTCCAGATCGCTCAGTATCGTGCCGGCATTGTCCCTGTCTCTTTCCGAAGGTCCGTTTACTTTTTTTTTTTTTTTTAATACTTTGACACAAGTAATAAAGTTACTCCATGGTCTTAAACAGTTAAACTAATGAGTTATGTTGTCATGTGTTATTGCAGAGTACCTTGTATGAAGAAAGGAGGGATAAGATTTACGATCAACGGACATTC
This sequence comes from Erythrophleum ivorense, assembly GCA_026724425.1. Classification (NCBI taxonomy): domain Eukaryota; kingdom Viridiplantae; phylum Streptophyta; class Magnoliopsida; order Fabales; family Fabaceae; genus Erythrophleum; species Erythrophleum ivorense. The sequence goes on along the minus strand of JAIUCV010000772.1, from coordinate 269,782 downwards.
ATACTTCAACCTCGTTCTGATCTCTAACGTAGGAGGAGCAGGAGACGTTCACGCCGTCTCGATCAAAGGCTCAAAGACGCAGTCGTGGCAAGCAATGTCTAGGAACTGGGGACAGAACTGGCAGAGCAATTCTTATCTCAACGACCAGAGCCTCTCGTTTCAGGTCACCACCAGCGATGGTCGCACCGTCGTTAGCAATGGCGTGGCTCCTTCTAATTGGCAGTTCGGACAAACCTTCCAAGGCGGTCAATTCTGAGTCCATCGATCATTGATCATTCACTCTGTTTTGGGTGCTGACGTGGCTGCGTATTGCTGAGGTGGCTCGTAAGCACCCGCTAGACTTTAGCCTTCTTCCAATTTGTTTTTTTTTTGTTTTTTTTCTCTTATTTACGAATTGTTGCATCAATGATTGCCTAGAAAGTTCTAGTTTTTTTTTATTTTCTTACATGTTTATTGAGAATTGGCCTTTTGGCATACTTTTTTTTTTGTAATCCAAAATTGGTTAGCCTTTTGGCATATAAGAATTATAAATGGAATATATATTACGAGAGCATTTTCGACTTTTGAGTCAACGGTCGTGACAAGTCGTTAGTCGTCGATAACCGCGTGAAGAAGAATCGTATTTTCTTCTATGTTTTCTCACAATCGGCAAATTTCTCTCCGGAGAAGTAAAGCTGAGGCCTATTCTAGTGATGATGTCTAACGGCGAAGAAGTTGCTTTCAGGTTGTTCGATAGTTGTGTTCTTAAGATCGTTAAAGGCGACATCACCAGTTGGTCCGTCGATGGCTCCTCCGATGCTATTGTCAGTCTTCTGATCTTCTCTATCTCTTTCTTTCATTCTCGAGTTAATCGATTGTTTTTATTTCTAGCGTTGAAGTTCTGTGTAGTCTCTTCCATTTCATAACAGAAACTTATAGATTCTTTTTTGACGCTTTTTGAGATAAGGAAAGTTGATTGGTTCAGGTTAATCCAGCAAATGGGCGTATGCTAGGTGGTAATGGTGTAGATGGAGGTACTTTTCTTTCAATTTAGTATATTTTTCTGGAAAAAAAAAAACTCTCGTTTATAAATGATGCATGGGATATAATCTAAGTATTCATTTGGAAAACCATTCATGACGCTGCTGGGGCACAGCTCAGAGCAGCGTGTTATCAAGTCCCAGAAGTTCTTCCCGGAATCCGTTGTCCCACCGGAGAAGCAAGAATTACGCCGTGGGTTTTTATGCATGCGTAAATGTTCTTGAGTTTTTCCAAGTTTTGAGTTTGTTGGTTGTTTTCTGCCTATTTGGAAATGGAGTTAGGGGTTTTAACTTGCCTGCATCTCATGTGATTTTCACACTATTGGACCAGTTTACAATGCCGACAAGAATCCTAAGAAACTCCTAGAAAACGCTTACAAGTAAGCAAGAAAAGGGCAGTTTTGTGTATAGTAAAATATTTATCTTGTTTACTTCACTTATATATGGTTTCTCAGTGGAATCATGTGTATCTGAATTTTTGGTAACAGGAACAGTATGAGAGTGGCTAAGGAAAACAACATCCGGTACATTGCATGCATTTACTGCGATATCTTGTGGTATTTTCAGGTAAAAATTTTGATCTTCGCATTGTTGCTACTTGCTAGACGTTTTCGAAGATTTCTTCCCCATGATATAAGCCTTTTGTGTTCTTAGGTATCCTTTGGATGAAGCTGCGTCTATAGCTATCTCCACGGTTAAGGAGTTCGGTAAAGATTTTAAAGAGGTAAATTAATTGCCTTCCGACTACATTCTACATTTACACTTGTGTTCCGAGAAATGCTAAATCCTAGAAAATTATCTTTTGACAAGTGTATGAATGATCCTCAAGTGCATTTTGTTTATGTTTAGCGAAGATACATACACGGTATGGGTGAACAAGGCTAAGGATTTGGCACCGCAGAGAACAACCAAAACAGGCTTCTTCAGTAACCTCAACTGTTGTTTTAAAACTGTTTAGGTAAGTTAGTTATGCACCCCGCCAAAAATAGGCCATTGTCTCTCTCATGTACTAGTAACTTTTGTATTCGTCTAATCACAACAAGGACAAATTGAGAAAATTAATCTTTACTTTCTCATCCAATCAGGCCCATGATTAGGCCCAAAATAATTGCCAATTATTTATGGGCCAAAAACCTTGGACAGAGAGAGAATTTGGCGACGACTCAAATGAGACGACTCTGGTTAACCTGTGCAGTGGGAAGCTCGAGTCGTCGTCTCCCTAGATTGCTCTCGAGCTCGATCCTTCGAGCACCTTCGGCTCCGTCGAGAGCTTCTCTGATCTCCGCCATTTTCCCCGTCAGTACGTTCCACACGGTCGCGTTACGGTTTATTGCCGCTCCTTGGTCTTTTCTATCTTCTCCTAAGAGGACTTCCACTGTCTCATTCTCATCCATGGCTTCTGGTGACGAAGGAGCTGTTTTCAATTTGTCCGATTCTAGCTTTCTTAAGATACTTAAAGGCGACATCACTAAGTGGTCCATCGATGCATCTTCCGATGCTATTGTAAGTCACTCTCTTTCTCAATCAACTCAAATTCTAGGGCTGGTTAGATTTCTTTTAAATTAGATGAAAGCTTGAGAATTGGTGTTGAAAATGGTTGATAGGCTCTTGTATGATTCCCGTAACACACAATGTGATTAGGTCTCTCCATTTTTGTTGAATCTATTTGTTTCATCGTTACTTTGACGGAGGCAGTCTGTTTCTTCAGGTCACTCCGGCAAATGAGCGAATGTTAGGTGGTGGTGGTGCCGATGGAGGTAGGTTCTTGTTCTCTTAAAATAAATTGCCATTGTTTGATTGTGTTGGTATAAAGTGTAAACTGTGACCAATCTGAAACCTGAAATCAAATCTTAATTACGTTTTGTGACAGCAATACATAGAGCAGCTGGGCCACAACTGAGAGCAGCATGCTATGAGGTCCCTGAAGTTCGTCCTGGAGTCCGTTGTCCAACTGGTGAAGCAAGAATCACTCCGTGCGTTACCCTTTTTTTTGGTCATGTTTATAATAAATATGTAAAATTGAGGTGTTTTTGAAACTGGGATTGTATTTTACTGAACCATTTGGATTGGTAAAAATGGAACAGGGGTTTTAACTTGCCTGCATCTCGTGTGATTCACGCTGTTGGACCCATCTATGACTCAGATGACAACCCTGAAAAATCCCTCGCAAATTCTTACAGGTAAAAAGCGTAAACGCAGCTTCTCTTGTTTACTACTCTAATGGACATGTTTCCCCTAAAAATATTTTTCATCTTTTGCTACAGAAATAGTCTGAGAGTGGCAAAGGAAAACAACATAAAGTACATTGCATTTCCTGCCATATCTTGTGGGATTTACGGGTAAAATTTGTCACAACCAGAGACTTAAGTCGATTCATATTGTTTAATCATGGTTTATCTTGGAAACTTTTATGTGCAGAGTGAAAGAGAAACCTTATGTGTCCCCAACGTATTGCTTTTGTTGTTAGGTATCCTTTTGATGAAGCTGCTGTGATCAGTATATCAACGATCAAAGAGTTCGCCAATGACTTTAAAGAGGTAATTTGTTGCTTGTCGTCTCTCCTCCATATTGTTACACTTTCATGGATTCAGTGTGGTAACTGACACTTTTGTTTTTACAATCTCTGATTTTGTCATTCTTATAAAGGTGCATTTTGTTATGTTCGCGGACGATATTTATAGCGTGTGGGTAAATCAAGCAAAGAAGGTACTATCAAAAGCTTAACATTCCCTCTGCAGCCAAAATAGGACTCTCAAGCAAATCACAAAACCCAGCGTTTGATATTTGTGTTATGTATGTGATGATACTTGATAGCCTTGTGATTGTCCGTAATGGTAATGGTTGGTATTGGTAATAAAGAAATTCTTTTTAAGTATCCAGCATTTTCTTTGTCTGTACACATATTTGGTATACCTTTTAAATACGTCCTACAACTCAAGATGGGGTAAGAGCATGATTAAGGTAGAGACTCAAAATGTTTCTTACTATTATTATATGAATAAACTTATTTTAAAAACATTGTTAAAGAGATATCTTTTTTGCATTATTATTGGTAAAGTCTCTTAGGTATTCTTAACTTTTTTTTCTTTTTCTTTTTTTTGTGAATAAAGTTTATTTATGTAAAGACTTGTTCGGATTATTCTATTCTATAGAGTTTTGGCCATTATGGTTTTGACTAATGTTCACTTAAAAACAAACAATATATTTTTTAATTGGCTTGAAAGTAAAAAATTCAAATTAAGACTCAAGATATAAAAATATTTTGTTTCTACAGCTTTGACTCGAGTAGTTAAGAAGTAAAAAAGGAAATAACAAGTTCTCTTAACATGGTGGTCTAACAGAATCAACTGATCTCCTACACGTGATTTAGAGCGTGAGAAGATCACTCTCGATTTCCTTCACCGGCTATATTATGAATTAATAATTTTCTTCAGGCTAATTTAAATGAATTTTAATTTTAAGAAATTAAAAAGGAAAGTAAGAAACAACAAAAAGGAAATTAAAAAAATTATTGTGATTACAAAAATCTATCTGATGATAGAAGAAAAAAGGAAAGATAGACTGAGCAACACTCCCTTTCGATTTCCTAACGCACGTCGAAATAGAAGAGCCGACTCAATATGTAATATAAATAGAGTGTCATGATGACTCATGACTCTCCTCTACGAACCATTAACTGATTCGATTTCTTATCTCTTCTCAACCAAAACAAAAGATAAATAGAGTTCGAAGCAAAACCTAGAGTATGTCGAAGATGATCGTAGACAGAGAACTACCGAATGTTGACGAGTCTTCGTTGGAGTTTGTCTCCGTTCTTGGCAGAGGTGGTTTCGGTTCCGTCACTCTCATGAGGGACTCCAACCTCCGATTGTACGCTGAGAAATCTTCTTCCCTCCATCACTTGAGGAATCTCGAGAAAGAGCACAAGATCATGCTTCGTTTCCGTAATCATCCTCGTATCGTCCAGACCTTGAGCCCTCGTCTTCACATAGGGACCAACCCGGAAAGATGCTACATCTACATGGAGTTTGCCTCCAAAGGTACTCTTCACGACATGATCGCTGCGTTCCGTGGGAGAGGCAGACCAATGCCTGAAAACATGATCGGACGTGTCGCTCTTATGATCCTACAAGGACTCCAGACTCTTCACTCACACGGTTACGTTCACTGCGACGTAAAGCCGGGGAACGTTCTCGTCTTCCCTTCCAAGGCTATTGGAGAGCTATGGGATCTCAAACTTGCTGATTTCGGTTTATCCAAGGAGCCTTGTACAAATTCTAGGTCGTTGTGTGGTGGTACGGCACAGTACATGCCGCCGGAGTCTTTTGGACCGAACGGAGTGATCGGACCGGCCGTTGATATATGGTCTCTAGGGTGTGTTGTTCTTGAGATGTTTGGAGGTGTTCCAGAGAAGATGGGAGTTTGCTACACTTGGAGGCTTCCAAAACTTGTATCTCCGATGGCCAACGACTTCCTGAGGCGGTGCTTGGCGTTGCATCCGTCACGTAGGGACACTGCAGCGGCGCTGTTGAACCATCCATTCGTTACGCAAAGAATGATCAGTGTTCCACCACGGCGAGTGACGCTTCCGTGTCCTCCTTTCCTTCGGTTTCCTTCAGTCATAAGGAACAATGTTATGGAAGAATTTTCGAGAAGACAAGGAGAGCCGGCGATGATGATGATTCCAAGACCTAAGGAGTTTCTTACGACGGCGGTTGTTTAGGATTTGGTAGTTAAAAGCCATCATGTTTATGTTTCAGTTGAGTTTGTGTATTAACTTCTTACGCAAGTAACTTCTTGTCTACTTGCGAGGTTTCGTATTTGCCTTTTGAAATTGCTAAGTTTCATGCACATTGGGTTGAAGTATGAGATATTGTAATATTTTCATCTTTTATCGAAGATTGTTTTCAAATTTTAGTATATAACATTGATCTCAATTATTCAATCGCTAGATTTAGTTATTCGTCATATGTATTCCACTGGGAAGTTGTTTTCGATAGCAAGAAGATATAACTTGGGTTTGAGTGAAAAAAAAACTCACCATAAAAAAAAAAGACAAAATAAAACCCAAGCCCACTTGACATATGTTTCCTCTAAACAAATAATTCTTCTTTCTGCGTGCCACAGAAATAGCCTGAGAGTGGCAAAAGAAAACAACATAAAGTACATTGCATTTCCTACCATATCTTGTGGGATTTGCGGGTAAAGTTGTCACAACCAGAGACTTAAGTGGTTCATATTGTTTCATGGTTTATCTTGGACATTTTTATGTCCCCAGTGTATTGTTTCTGTTGTTAGATATCCTTTTTTGATGAAGCTGCTGTGATCGCTATATCAACGATCAAAGAGTTTGCCAATGATAATGTTATGGAAGAATTTTCGAGAAGACAAAGGAAGACGGGTGATGATGATGATTCCAAGACCTAAGCAGTTTCCGACCACGGCGGTTGTTTAGGATTTGGTCGTTAAAAGCCATCATGTTTATGTCTCAGTTGAGTTTGTTTATTAACTTGTTACGCAAGTAAACAAGTATTATAAGTCTTGTTCTACTTGTGAGGCTTCATAATTGCCTTGTAACTGTGCTAATCAAAGAAAGACAAAATAGAGCCCAAGCCTACTGTATCTCAAAGCCCTATAAGTAACAAAATAAAGCCCAAGCCCATTTTATCTGCACAGACTCGGACGAAATCAACGAGAAGAGAGTAACCTAGCTAGCAGAGAGAGTAGTGAGTGAGTCTCGAGAGTAGTCCCATCGAGAGGAGAAGACGCATCGAAGATGGTACTCATGTCTTTTAGAGTTGCTCGTTTTTGCTTAGATATCTACAGACGAAATCAGAAATAATCTAAAAGTTCATCGTCGTTGTCGTGTTTGCAGACTTTCAAGCGCAGGAACGGTGGGAGGAACAAGCACAACAGAGGCCACGTCAACCCAATCAGATGCTCCAACTGTGGCAAATGTTGCCCCAAGGTACTTTCGATTCTCGTTCCTAAAAGAAATTCTCAACATTCGATTAGAGATTGATTTTGGATTGTGTGGGAATCAATTGGATATAGGACAAGGCGATTAAGAGATTCATCGTGAGGAACATAGTGGAGCAGGCTGCCATTAGAGATGTTCAGGAAGCTAGCGTCTACGATGGTATCTCTCTGCTCTCTTTGTTGCTTAACATTTGGTATATTTGCTAGATCGGATTTTGGTCAATATTGGTTCTTGGGATTGAAATTGGTCATTGTTTTGGATTATCCTAGGTTACACACTACCGAAGCTGTATGCAAAAATGCAATACTGTGTCTCATGTGCAATCCACGCTCACGTCGTCAGAGTCCGATCCCGCATCAAGCGTCGGGTTCGCACTCCTCCGCCACGTTTCGCCAGACGCAAGGTAATAATCAATCTCTCGCTCAGTTCAATTCATCAAGTTGTTGTTACTCCCGTTTGTCCATCTGAAATTCTGAATAGTCTTTATGGCTTCAACAAGTAAACTTTGGACTTGTACCTTCACTTAATCTTTGACAGAACAAGTGCTTTTCAATGAGGCTTTTCTATTCTACCTTTTGTTGTTGCTTTGAGTGATTGTTGTAAGATTTTGTGTTGACTGGTTTTTGACGATGTGAATCATCAGGAGGATGCTCCCAAGCCTGGACAACCTGGACAGGCTCCTCGTCCTGCTGGAGCTGGAGCTGGAGCTGGAGCTGCACCGCGTGCCTGAAGCCTGCAAGCATCATCCTCTCTGGGTTTTCTTATGATCCTAGTTTCGTTTTTGAGGATGTTCTTTTTTTTTTCTTCTTCTTAAAGATTTTGTTATGCCGTGTGGATCTTAAACTTTGTTTTCTTCAACTTTGTTTTTGCACCTCTTATCTACTCTTGCAATCTCGGCTCAAATGACACCATTACATTGCATTTCAGCTCTATCTTCTTTTCTCTTTATTAAAAGGGTTTTTAGTAACAAAACTTTATGTTGACCAAAAAAATTAAAGTAACAAAACTTATTAATTAAAAATGAATCTAACCAAAACCCCTTAATTATACACTAGCTAACACAAAACCCCTTAATTATACACTAGCTAACACACAGTGTGTTGAAAAATTAAGAAAAACGACACAATTACATTGAAACAACAAGGATTTTAAACAAAAACAACAAGGTGTTCTAAAACTCAACACAAAAAAAACCCCTAAGATGGAAGTTTTTCGGTTAAAATTAAATCTAATCAAGGATATTTATGTTTCTGTTAGAGGTTAACTTTAAAGATTTAAGTGATCTTCCATAAAACATCAATTTGTAAAATTAATTCAACTTTTTAATTAATTTGTTTTAAGTGATGTTAATATTTTCAATTGTTAATATCATTTATTAAAACTGATGTCAAAATTAATATCAATCTTGGAAACAAAATACTCCTTTTTCAGACATCTGAACAAGCAGCACGAGCCACTCGACAATCTGCCAAAGCCGGTGTTAAAGTCTAATGTCTCAATGCGCGATGTTCTAAGGCGTAAGCAAGTTCCAAAGGAAGATGTCGTTGTTGTCCCCGAGAGGCAGAGCCTTGAAGGTCATATCCCGAGGCGGAATGCGAATTTGAGCCAAATGTTGAAGGAGTTGAAACATGATATTAAGTTTTCGATAGCTTGAAATCAAGAAGCCTTAGCAAGTTGTATAAGGATAAGGAGAGCTTAAACACAATCCCATTTGGATTATGAGTAGCTAATTCTAATTGTAATACAATTAGGATAAGCAATGTTGTGCTTTACCTATAAATATGTTGTCAAGAGCTAATTAAGTGTTTGATTTAAGATCTTTTACAAACAACCCTAAAGAGAGAAAGAGAGAAGCATAGCTTATTAAGAGAGAGAGAAGAGAGAGAGAGAGAGATCAACCTTTGTCAATGGCCGAAAGTTCAGTGAAGGCTCCGATTCTTCAACCTGGTTTTAAGTTTGATCCAAACGATTTGGGATTGGTGAGGCGTTATCTTCGCAACAAGGTCGATAATGACGAGGACGAGTTCTTAACAGAGTTGGAGGTGTACGACGACGTGCCGTGGCTTCTTAAGTCCGTAGACAACCCTCTGTTCAAGAAAAAGGAATGGTACTACTTCGTTAAGAGGAACAAAAGAGGTGGCAAGACACCGAAGCGGACCGTACCGGGAAGAGGAGACAGCGAAGGCGGCACTTGGAAAAGCACAGGTGCCAAAACGGCTATCATGGACGGGAACAAGAAGGTGTATGGTTACAAGCAGAGTCTCGTGTTCAACAAGAAAGTCAAGGGAAAGCCAGTCAAGACTGATTGGCTCATGACCGAGTATTCCCTTAACAAGGACGTTCACGACGATACGGTCTTGTGTTGGATCCGAGACAAGACCGAGAAGAAAGGCAAACCAGGGTTCGATAATCAGGTGCCTCAGGTGGCAAACAACATATTACCGAACCAAGTACAAGAACCTGAAGTTGGTTTAACCGTTTCTGCTAGTGGGCCTGAGATGATGTATGAGGGAGAACATGCTGACGTCACTCAACAGCAACATCAATATACACCGAATGTTCCTCATCATCTTCCAACCCGAGTTTCAGATTTTGAGACGTTGATGCATGGCAACAACAACAACAACAACGTCATGATGACGTATGGGGGAGAACCATATCAACAGCCACAACAATATGCACCGATTGTTCCTCCTTTTCTTCAAAGCCAAGATTTGGGATCTGAGACGATGCATGGCAACAACAACAACAACAACGTCATGAAGATGGCGTATTGGGGAGAACAATATCAATATCAACGTCCATGGGAATATACACCGATTGTTCCTCATGTTCTTCAAAGCCAAGACTTAGGATTCGAGGCGATGATGCATAGCAACAACAACATAGTCATGAGGATATTGTATGAAGAAGAACTATATCAACAACAGCAGCAATATGCACCGATTGTTCCTCCTGTTCTTCAAAGCCAAGATTTAGGATTTGAGAGCAATAACAACAACGTCATGATGACGTATGGGGGAGAACAATATCAACAGCCACAGCAAGATACATCGGTTCTTCCTCCTCTTCTTCAAAGTCAAGATTCAGGACTCGAGACGATGGTGCATAGCAGCAGCAACAACAACAACAACGTCTTGATGACGGTTGAGGGAGAGCAGTATCAACAACAACAACGTCATGATGACAATCTTCGTTTCGATGGCTTGGACATGGATGGTGAAGACGATTACTTTACCATGGATGAACTCTTCAATACGGATGGTGGCACCACTCAAGAACACGGACAAGAAGAAGAAGCGCAAGAATAACTGCAGCAACTGATTCCTAACCCTTAAGATCCACGAGGATTTTGGGACGTCTCATGTTTTTACTTCAAATTAAGTTTGTATCAAAAAAAAAAAAAAAAAAAAACAATCGTGTCTAAGACTTCTCGTCTTAGGTTATTAATTGATCAGTTTGTATTCCTTACTTGCTATGCAATAAAGCGATTTTTAGAGCTCTTGATTTATCAAAAATTTCATATCTGTCGATTATATTACCACCTTCATTTACCTAGTGAGATCAGTGATGAAGATAAACCGGAAAATCAAATAAAAAGATCTTCCGTATTTGCGTCTAGCATTGTGGAACAAGCTAAGTTAGGGTTTGGCTGGATGATTGTCTCTACATATCCAATTGGAGTGTATGTGCTGAGAAGACTTTTTGGGTTTGACGATGATGGTGATTGGTGAACCACTTGAAAACTGGACATATCTCTGGTGCTTGGACAGGTTAAGCTTTATACACTTTGAAACCTCTCTGTTCCTATTCATCAATAAGGCCTTTGAGCAAGTTCCATTCGCATTCTGTAATAAGATGGCAAGAAGAAGCAAGACCCATATTAGTGTAGCTCTCGCTTAATTCAATCAAAGGTGTTTTACAATGGAAGAGATCGATCTCTATTTATAGAGCTAGTCTTAAAACTTAAAGGAAAACTACACTAATGCGATTTGGAAAAGTGCTAAAATGCCAAACTTATCTAAGAAAAGGAAAACAGTATGATAAGAGGAAAATTAACTAAAATCTGTGAAGCTTTAGGAACGATGCCCCTGCATCACATATCATCTCTAACTTAAGGAATACAAAGCAACAAAAATTTGTACACTCTTCAATCAAAACCAAAACAGAGTTTATTAGGAGTTTTAGCAGCACAAGAGAAGCCAAACCATCAAAGGATTACAAGTGAAATGAATTCTGGTTAAAACACACACACACACACACTCATACACATAATCATCCAAAAAAATATCTAACCATAATCAATGGTTTTTAGGAACTATGTAGCTGAGATATTTGTTTGAGCATTTTGGCGAGAGCTTCTTCAGAGAACAGAGTGTTTGCTTTTATTCCTTTTTTTTTTTTTTGACAGGTTTGCTTTTCTTCCTTACATTAAGTTCTATTTAATTGTTAATTATGTTGTAAATCTAATGTATTATATCCCATGAAGTTTTAACTGTGAAGAGTGAATACATTATGATGATATTTCTTTTCTTGGTCAACACATTATGATGATCTTTCAAAGTTGTAAACTCAAGATAATAATGATGATGATTATCTATTCGAGCAAAGGACATTATAAACACCCAAAAAGGTTTTCTTCAATACAAAAAATATCAAGATTGTGGGAACATTACAAATTTCTCAGTCTGCGAGAAGAACAAAATCCATCTTAATATAAAAGACGAATAGATTGTTAAATTTTCGGTTTCATTTTTGATTTCAAGATGAATCCATGGACCCTGAGGAAGAAGACATGAAGGCTTTCAAACTTCAATCCTCCGAAGTTTCTTGCCTAGACGAGAGAAAACCAAAAACTTGCTTAAGATTTCCTCTAGATGGTCGAGCATTCACAGCATATTTGCATATAAATATAAGCATCCGACGCATTTCCAACTTTGTAATAGTCTTTTCTTCAAAAGTCTTTCCACCATCAAAATCCCCTGAAAATGATTCAAATTTCTCAGCATCATAGTAAAATTATAAACCTATAGATTTATTTGTACAAAATGTCATTACCTTCTTCGTTGAATAACGCCATCAAGATGGCCAAACATACACATACACTAATATCTTCCCCTATCATCATCACAATTAATAGTTGATTAGACCGAGATAAATAGCTACAGCCTACAATCTACAATCATGTTTTGAACTTACAACATTTCAGGAACACAAATACACACTTACCGTCTTGACAACAAACTAAGAGCTTCTTCCCCAAACTCATCTTCATCTTAGCAAAATTAACCGCGGAAGAAAGATTCTTGAATATCGAAAATCTATCAAATTTTGAACCCTAGAAAACATACATTTTAAAAATAATTATTTATTTTGAAGAAAAAAAACAAAACTGCATACCATGCAAGAGTTTGATTTTTTTCTTAAAGACATAATACCGTCAAAGGTAGATGCAAATACTCTTCATGAAATGACAGAGGGACTGAGATTGGATTTTGATCACAATTTAATATGCAATCGACAGATGTCTCCTTACCAGCTACACCACAACAAAGATAAGAAGATTAAATGAGAGGCTTAAGCCATTAAGCTAAGTTAATGCAAAAGAAAGAGACACTATTTGTAGTTTTATCGGAAAACTAGTATTTGTACCTACTTGTGATGTCCCAACAGCAAGATTAGTTGATGCTAACCAAGACACTAAGCTCCTTTCTTCAGCAAGATTAGTTATTTGTGCACTAAGACATAAGATCTCATCACTCTTAGCGTGATTGACTCCATCATTATAAGATTTTGAGGACTTGACAGCAACCTGAGGAGCTTCCATACCCCTTTGTGCTCGATACACTCTATCACTCTCAACAATCTCTGCGACTTTCTGGTTACACAAGTCAGGTCTCGAGTCAATAAGATCGTCAACATGTTTCCAAAACATATTAGGAGATAAACCTCTAGACCAGCTCTCTTCATCATCACCAGCTCCTGGGATATAGTTCCAACTAAACTCTGAATTACTTCTGTTGTATTGATGAGTCTCACCAGAAGCAGCAGAAGCTGAGACAAGAATGAGAGGTGTGAAGTCCCATGAGTCATGATCAGGTACTTCATTCAACCATATAACTGTCTTCTGAGAAACCCAAAGAGGACGTAAAGGCTTTCTCAAACATGAAGCTAGAGAAACTATATCAGCTCCGCTCTCTTCTAACTCTCTTGTCCACTCATCTAAACGAGCTTCAATGGAAGCCCTCTCTGTCTTGGAAACCCATAGTGGAAGATGTAAACTACAATCCCACTTGTCTAACAGTTGCCTTATGCTATCACCATCATCATCATCATCACTAGTCAAACCCTAATTCAAAAAACAAAGAAGACAAGATTGTAAATACAAATAATATATGATCTACTAATGCAGTAGAATTAACATTTGTAAACTCACTACATCATGAATGAGCTGATGAGTGTTAGATTGTCTCTTCAAGAAATTAAATATTGAGCGGTTTAACACACAAGACCATATTGGTATCGTTTTGGACATGCTATCAGGAAACCGCTTTCCTTTCCGAGTAGAATCAATAATGATACAACCACCTTTTTCTCCTATATCCAATCATCAAGAGATATGTTTTTCATGTTATCATCTGACTATGCTTCAACCACATCATATAAGATAAGTTTGAAAAGTCGAAAGAGTGAATTGTTACCAGCGAGAAGAGGGAGGTGGAGGTTGAGACGAGAAGTGTTGAAGGACAAGTTGTTGGTATGACCGTCGGTGGATTTGAAGTAGCAAGTGGCGTCGAATCTTGGAGAGTACCATAGACCACAACGAAGGTTAGCGAGGAGAGGAAGTTTAGGCCAGAGCTGAGAGATCTCGTTGACGAAGATGGAGTCTTGGTAGATTGATCGAAGAGCGTTGTAGAGGCTGTTGTCTCTTCGCTTTATACTCCTCGCAGCTCTGTAGATACTATCTCTTGTCGTCCTCGGTTCTTGATCGTTTTCCGCCATGGTTTTTCCCACCAAGAACACAAACTGCTTCTATAATTTCTGTTTCAAGAATATACAATTATACAACAGAATCTATGAAGATATCTGAAAAAGTATAACTCATCTCTGACAACACTAGAACCAATCTCAATAGATTCTGATTTTCTGATACAAGTACTGGGAATATTTTTGTACTTTCGGTTTTACGAGAAAGAAGATCACAAAATTCTGGAAAAAGAAAAAGAAAAGAAATGAGAAAAAACGGAAAAAAAAGGAAAAGCGGCGCAGGGATATGATGGAACAGAGGAGATGGAGAAATAGGGTGATAGACTTGACCCAACCAAACCAAACCAAACATGTTCTGTTTTTTTTTTCTTTTGTGGTTCAAATTAGAAGGAAAAAAAATTCGGTTGATAGATTTCGGTTTAGTTTTCAGATTATGGTACTGTTTTGCCATATACAATCATACATACATCGCATATATTATTTTCAACAATACCCATCTGTATTACAATTGTATATTATTTTTTAATAAAGAAGTGTTACATTATTTAGCTGAATAGTTTTTTTCTTCTAAATATTGGATCAAAGATTGATTCATTTTAGACATAATTCAAATTAATTATACTAACCAAAAGGGAAAAAAAAAAGATTCACAAAATCATCAGTTCGTAAGAAAATAGCAAAAATTACACATCCGCATCTCTCTCTCTCTTATCAACGGCTAAATGAGTATTCTAAACGATTTGATTTAATATTAAAATTTTCGAGTGTGTCTTCCTAATCACAAGTGAAATAGAAGTGTGAACACCGACGTATGAGAAGATTTAAATAGGAGGCAGATAACTCACTAATCTTTTTTTGTAACAGACTCACTAATCTTTGTGTAAGCGAAACTAAAACAAACTCTAAAGAAAGAGAGAGAGAGAGAGAGAGAGAGAGAGGTTAGAGATTAAGATGGGAGAGCCTTTGCATGTTGATGAAAGTTCACTAAAACTTGTACGTGTTCTTGGCCAAGGATCCTACGGCTTCGTCTATCTGGAAAAGCATCCCGTCTACGGATTTTACGCGAGGAAGACATCTTCAATGCATCTCAAGGAGAATCTCGAGAAAGAGCTCAGGATCATGCTTCACTTTCGCAACCATCCTCGCCTCGTTCAAGCCTCAAGCTCTCATCTTCACTTAGGAACCGAATCTCAAGGATGTTACATCTACATGGAGTACGCCTCCGAAGGTACTCTCCACAAGATCATCTCCGGTTACCGTGGGAAATCATTACCTGAGTATATGATCCAACGTGCTACTCGTATGATCTTACAAGGACTTGAGGCTCTTCATGCAGACGGTTACGTTCATTGTGACCTCAAGCCATCCAACGTCCTCGTCTTTCCTTCCACCACTCTTGGAGATCCATGGGATCTCAAGCTTTCTGATTTCGGCTCAGCCAAAGAACCTAACACGGCTCCTTCTCCTCTTTATGGCAGCACGCCTCAATACATGTCACCGGAGTCTTTTAGGTTTGGGCCAAAGGGAATGATTGATTCGTCTTTTGATATATGGT
Source organism: Erythrophleum ivorense (assembly GCA_026724425.1). Classification (NCBI taxonomy): domain Eukaryota; kingdom Viridiplantae; phylum Streptophyta; class Magnoliopsida; order Fabales; family Fabaceae; genus Erythrophleum; species Erythrophleum ivorense. Next base: position 254,241 of record JAIUCV010000772.1, on the reverse strand, counting down.
CTTTAGGGTGTGTTGTTTATGAGATGTTTGGAGGTAAACCGGAGCAAGAGTATTTCGAAGATTCTTACGAGTGGAGGTTGTTCCAAGAAATCTCCCCAGTGGCTAATGAATTTCTGACGCTGTGCCATGCGTTTCATCCTTCACACAGAGACACGGCTGCGTTTTTTAACAAGCCGATTAGGGCCACCGCGGCTGAGCTTTTGAAACATCCGTTTGTCTCACAACCACTCCCTGTTCCATTGCCAATGCCAACCACAAGACAAGTAGAAGAAGATTGGCCAGAGCTTCCAGATTCCCTTTCCGTCTGGTGATCACTTCAATTCAAAGATCTTTCGAAAAGTTTCTTTCTAACGTTTTAGGGACGCTGGTGATTCAAAGACATGAAGCTTTTGAGTTGCTGAGATCAGTACAAAAAAAACAAAGGAGTTTCTCTAGTCACGGCGGCTATTTAGGTTTCGTAATGTATTTAGGTTTGAGTTGAGTTTGTGTATTGCCTTGTTGCACAAGTCACTCAATTCAGTTTGGCACTCGTGGTCGTAGTCAAGACTAGTCATCTTTAGTTGAATTTGTTTCTTTCTTGCTGTTTTGTGCAAGAAAGGACTGTGAGTCTCTTGATTTAGTAATGTTCAAATCTGTAATTTTATCCACTCTCCTGATATTTACCGGACATTGTTGTCAACAAGCTAACTTTTAGCTGATATGAGAATCTATATCTATAACCATATCTTATGTGTATATATGAAACTGTTATTAATAAAGGAAACAGTTTAGTTATCAAAATAGTATACATCAAGAAGGAAATTGAGTTGCAATGAACTTCGAACATTTTTTACATTCGACTCTGATTTTTTTATATAAGATAGTTTTCGAAATCAATCAAAAGCTCAATACATCATCCTTCTCAATAAATATGGATAGGAATACTGTTCTTCTTAATCATAACTGAAATGGAGATTACAATATCCAAACTATCTCGAAACCATAATCTATCTTGCTCCTTTCTTAAGACCAAGAAGAGTGGGTTTTACTTGAGCCTCTCCTTTCTAAGTCTTTCTAGTTCCAACACCATTTGCCAGTGCTCTAGTGAAAGCGTAGTCTCACCATAGCTCACAGACATCATGCGAGCCATTGTCAACAATCTGTACAACCAACAAACAAAATTTTTGTAAAGATTCCCATATTTGATGCGAGAATAAACCCTAAGAAAGGCTTTAGTACCTGCTCAAGTCTTGGCTGCCTAAACTACGATCGGTTTGCCTTGCTGCAACCAAATCATTCTCCACTACCTGCAACAAAATTTGAATTTAGACTCCAAGATTCTGATAACAATGGTTCCAGATTCCAACATTATTGCCCATACCTGTTGCAAATCTTGCCCAATGGAGTGAGTTAAAGATTTGCACGTAGCTAGGTAACACCTCCAAGCTTCTGCTGTTTCTGGTGTGATGACTTCTAATGAATTCACTTGGGAAGGTTGAAATGGTAGAACAAGATCAGCAGGCATAATGTTTGACTTCCCCTCAGAGAAGATGAGCATTTGAACATCAGTGGTCATTTCCATTTTGTAATAATGGAAATCATACTCCACCTGAAATAGCAAAAGCACATTCCAATATTTCATATCTGAATCTATTTAAAAGTGATGAATGATAATGACTTTGCTTTTACCTTCTGGCATTCCACGAGGTTTTTAAGCAGCTTTGCGTTCTCAACTCCCACAGAGTTCAAGGTTCCTGGTTGCAACTCTGTTTCGTCCAATATCAAGTGCGTACCGTCAGCAATTTGTAGAGCTCCAGGCACCAATCTGAGTCATAAAGAACAAACACTTGAAGGTCTCTCAAGAGAAGAGTGATTCACAACACTTGGTAAGTTAAGATCATAGAGATGGATATCTTTCTTACCTGTTGATTTTATAGTCTTTTTTGGGACCGAGGGAGGCAGTGTTCAGATACTCAATAGTAAGTGGTATAGATTGTGTGAATGGTAGGAGGCTTTTGAGGGCATCTCTGAGCTGAGTACCGAAGATGGACATGCTTTCTCTATTAAGGTGTGTGAGATTAAGTGAAAGCTTCCCAACAGCAACATTATCTACTCTTCCATGCACCTTTAAAAGTAGAAAACATGAGAATTGACAAGGGATTAGCAGAAATACCTGACAAGAAAAAGAAAAAAAGGTGATCCATTGGTTAACTAAATTACCTTTGAGAGGAGATGCAATAATAGGAACTGTGCTGCAATGTGATCATTCCCAAGTATGCCGGTAAGGTACTTCATCAAACTCTCTCTAATCTCTTTGAATATTTGGGGAGATTTGGACTGCCAGATGAAAAAGTAACAAGAGATTAGTAAAACAATGCAAGACTGAGATGAAGTATGAGAGCTATAATCTCTTGACTGATGGTACTACTTGCCTCTGTTAATAAGGAAGAACTATTCAGGAAATGTTGTGTTTCGAGCTTCCTGTGGATAAGACAATGGAGGCGTGGAACTTTTCCAGAGGGCATCTGAACAGAGTCAGCTTCAGAAAACTCATCAGAGTTTTCATCCACATCCATCATAGCATTTTGATCGAAAGTCAACACTCCAAGGAATTCAACCACATCATTCAGCTTCAGTTCTGACTCTGGAGAATCATAAATCTGCGAGACCGCATATGGATTTTTGTCAACAAACTATCATTTACAACCTAGGCATATACATGTGAACGGATAATATAATGAAAAAAAAGGCCAAATATGTACCTTCACAAGACAAGGTAGAGAATCTGTACTTGGAGCAGGTAGAAAAGCAGAACATTGTGAAGCACCATCAGTCCGAGGAACCTGAGATTCCGAAGCTGATGAGGTAGCTTCCCCTGCTTTCTGTTTTCATATTAATGCCGAAACAATCAGAAATGTTTCATCAGCTTAAATCTTAGTGGCAGTAACAGTAAGAAATTCTTGGTTTTCTCCACCATTAAACAAAGACTAGGAGACTAAATCCTTACCATTTTCTTGAAAGGAGAACCGTCAATCCCAGCTTCTAAAGTCTGCAATGGTGCCTTACATTAGTTATTGACAACAAAGTTCCAACAGATATTTGCTACAATAAAACCAGTATATCATGTAATGAAGCAAACATGAGAGACTAAGTTACTTACGTTGGACCCCATGGAATCAGTCATTTCTTCATCCACCCTCGGACGCTTTTCCCGGTTTTGGCCAGTTAGATCCAAAAACCGGTTCTTCAGCTCGTTAGAAGAACATTCAGTCCATTGGTTTTGTCCTGGGACCTACGAAAATCAGCCGAAAAGAGTGTTATATTCTAAAACATCCATTAGAACCAAACAAAACAAAACAAAGATGAGAATTTAGAGAAAACATACAGGAACACAGTATAGTAAGCGACGCTCCCAAACTTGCATTTCAGAGGAAGAACCCTCAGCAAAGTGTGAGATATCACTGTACTTATTGGTTCTCCATGTTGAATCATCCTTCACAAAAAAAAAAAAAAAAAAAAAAAAAGTTATTCACAAATAAAGATTCAACTCCTCTTTGGTACAAAACATGAAAAGCAAAGTGTATACCTTGTAAGCACCAGCATAGAACTCATTTCCAAGCATGTCCTGTATCATTCCACGGAACCGAACAAGAGTCTTGGGCTGCACCCACTTGGTTGTTGACGAATCAAGAATTGGAACCTACAGTAGACAAAAACAACCATTGGTTAATTAAGAGGAAGAAGAAAACTGATTACTGATCCTTTGAAACACAAATTAGCTAATCTATTGATTACAGGAAAGTTTGTGCCTTTTTATGCTAAACATTGATAAACACGAATTGGGTAGTAATTAAATCGATAATCAATTGCCCTAAACCCAAAACGAAAAAAGAAAAAAGGCAGCCACTTTGTAAGCAGAGTAAGAGTCTAATAGGGTAAAGAAAAACCTGGGAGATAGCAGATTCGTCGGAGAAGTAGTGACGGAACAAATCGACGACGCCCCAGTCTTTTCCGACAGACGACGCCGGATCGTAGCCCGAAGAAAGAGCATTTCCGAAGGAGAATCGGACGGCTCCCAAAGGGTTAGTCAAGCAATCGTACGCTGGTCCTCCCATATCTCAACCAACCTTTGATTCTCACTTTTCTTTTCACCAAGTTCTTCTATGAGCGAATCAGTAAGGATAGAGATGAAAATTGTGAAGTCACAAGTGTGTATAGTTGGGCCATTCCCGCCATATCTGCTTAGGTTTTTCCCGCCATGATCCATGCCCATTCTCCAACTCCCAACGCACCGTTTTGAACGTCAAATGTCAAATGCCAAATGCATAATACGCTGTCGTTTTATGTGCTATGTCTTTAGTGAGATTATTGTGACGAGTCATGCTGATATACAATGAAACCCCTTGAAATCATACATGATATATTGATTCTGTGATTATAAAACTTCAAATTGTTGTCTAAAAACACTTTTAACCATCTTGATTTTTCAAAAGTCAAAACCCAGACTCACAAACACACAGATGATTCTATGAATTTACAAAGTGAAAAATAACGTCTTTTCTTATAGATATATTGTTTTTAAAATAATTCAGACAACATAAACCGGTGGATCCTTAAGCGCCACGTCAGGTCCTCAACATAAACCATGCCGTCTCTCAGTGATTGTCTCTCACAATCATGTCTCGTTGATAGATATGCAACAGCAACTTGGTTACAGAATGGCAATCGTTCGTTAGAATTTTGGACTCTTTCTTCTGTTGTTCATTAGACCGTAAGCTATAGCTAGTCTCTCACAATTCAACTCTAATTCAGCTTCTTTATCTAACTCTCTTGTTCAATCCGCAACGGAACCTGTCTAGTGTCCTGCTGCTTAAGGATATTAATTATGTGATTATGAAACTTAAATATTGTAGTCTAAACACTTTGACCATCTTGATTTTTCAAAAGTCAAAACACAGAGATGATTGATTCTATGAACCCAAAAAAGAAAGAAGAAGCTTACATCACGAATTTACAGAGTGAAGATTAGGTCTTATATATAAATGTTTTTTTTATATATAATTCAGACAACGTAAACCATGCCGACTTCTAAAAGAGAAACCGGTGGAACCTTAAGCGCCACGTCAGGTCCTCTACAGTTTCTCCTCAAAAAATTATAACCGAAATTAACGGCAATTCTCTTCATCACCGATGATCCTTGTTTCGCTTTCACATGTGAATGTCCCAATATAAACGCCGTTCCCGCCTCTTGCCCCGCCACCAAATCCCTCAGCTCACTCGTAAGCTCCGCCTCCGCCTCTGCCGACGACGATGACGAGCCGTCGTCCCCGTAACCGTCTTCTTCAACCGCAAATCTCACCCGTCTTATGGTGGCGGCCGGCGGCGGTACCTCAGCCATCTCAATGACGTCTTCCATGCTCTCTACAGTGGTGAATCCGATCGAGACGCTCTCCGGCTGGAGATTCTCTTCGATTTCGTAAGCCACGGTTCCGATGACAGCCAGTCTCGACTCGCTTGAGGACTCATTAGACCGGACCGATCTCGCTGTGTCGTCCTCTTGTGTTCTCTTGTGCCAGTCGTAACGGATGAAATCCGCAAGCTTGCTCACGAGCTCTGTTTCGAACGAGTCCACGTCTTGATGGACGTCGCGGTAACCATACCGGACGATGCAGCGGTAAGAGCGGTGGTCCACAGGACCCACACGGCCGACGAGGTATCTCTCAGCAGGCGGAACAAACGGGACAGGGACTGATTTCACGCAGACGAAGACGAGCACACGGTGGAAAGCAGGGAGGTTGGTGACGAACCGGGAGAAATTTGCAGGGATTCCGGAAGTTAAATCAGTGAAGACTAAACCGATACCGGGAACTCTGGAGATTCCGAGGCTTGGACCTAATGCAAGAAGCCATTCGAGAGAGACTTTGTTCTGGAGATCAAACTCGTATTTCTTGATGGTTGTGTAATGCCAAACGAACATGATGCTCATGAAGAAGAGGGATAAGAGGATGGGAAGCCAAGCGCCTTCACGGAATTTGGTAAGCGAGGCCGAGAAGTAGAGAAGCTCTATGGAACCGAAAAAGAGAAGGAAGGCAAGAGCTAGAATCGGTGGCTTGTGCCAGCAAAGGACGATGACTAGTGACATGAGACACGTCGTCACTAGCATAACCGCCATTACAGCCAAACCTGTAACCACAAACATCTTTATATATATTACCCAAAACTCAGAAGAAATGTAAATTCATGAGCAGGTAGAGAAGAATGCTTGTACCTGATGCATTTCCCAGGTGTTTGACATCTCTGAACCCGATAGTAACAGCGATGCAGAGAATCATGAGCATCCAGTTGATCTCAGGTATGTAAATCTGACCATGGATCTTATCAGAGGTGTGAATGACTTTGACTCGAGGGAAGCAACCAAGAGACTGGCTTTGGTTTATGATTGAGAAAGTCCCACTGATGATCGCTTGGCTTCCCACAACAGAAGCAAGAATCGCTATCATAAGCACAGGCCAGTGCAGACATTCTGATCAAAAACCAAGAAATTTAAACAAAGAAAAGTTCAGATTTTTCTTCTCAATAATAGTCAGTTTCAGTTCTTGAATGAAGGCAAAGTAATCTGACTTGGCACAGAAACGTAAAACCCGATCGCGTGTTCGGAGTTGTGATGCCGGGAAAGGTAAGCAGCTTGTCCCATGTATGCCAATATAAGAGCTGGATAAACCAGGAATGTAAACGCAATCTACAACAAACAAACACACAGAATTACTCAAACCTGTGGCGATATATAGCAATAAGTAAAGCCTCCAAAACTAAAGTAGAAACTTACCTGAATTGCCGCATAATTGAAGTGACCAAGATCAGCAAACATAGCCTCAGCACCTAAAACAGAGACTCTCAACGAGTTATATTTTTTGACAAAACGAGGAGGACAAGAGATTTGTAACAATAATAACTCACCAGTTATACACAACAAGATCCCGCCAAGAGACATCCATCCACTGACTCTCGTCTTTCTCAAGAACATGAACATGTATTGAGGAGAGAGAGCTTTGTATACATGAGGATTCCACTGTATTATATTGTACAAGCCTATACCGCTTATGCACAGCAGCCAAGCGAGGACAATAGGCGCGAAAACAAACCCAACACGATGCGTCCCGAAATGCTGAAGTGCGAAAAGGCAGACTAATATGAAGCAGGTTATAGGAATCACAGCATCTGCGAGTTTGATCAACAAAGGAAGCCACCATTAATCAACACTCAAAGAGCAGAAACTAACAACAACTAGAGATTGTATACTTACATTGGTGATGTTCTTTAGACATATTCAGCTCAAGACCTGACACAGCAGAGAAAACTACATACAGCAAGAAAGAAAAGATTAGAAAGCCAGCAATTAAACATTAAGATCTGTACACACACAGAGAAGCAAACATACCGGAGATAGCTGGAGTGAGAAGTCCATCTCCAATAACCATACAAGTCCCAAGAAGAACAAGAAGCAGCAAAGCAGTGTGTAACCACTTGTGCTTCTCCACATATCTTTTCACACAGGAGTCATGGTTCTGCTCCGGTGGATGCTCCAGTTTATAAGTAGACAGTGCCTCGTCAGAGACTTGTCGATTTGGAAGAAGGCTTACTTTAACATGACGGCAGATCAGTGAATACAAAGCAAAAGTCCCACCTGAGAAAATTTCAACATAAGCAACATAAGCAACGAGCAAATAGACTTATGATATATATATAGAGACTTCTCTTAGTCTCTCTCTCACCTTCTCCGTTATCATCAGCTCGAAGGACAATGAAGACGTACTTGAGCAAAGGAACCAAAGTTAGAGTCCAGAAAACGAAAGACAGAACACCGTAGATCTCTTCGTTGGTCTCTGAATGTCGAATGTCTTCAGCGAAAGTGCTCTTAAACACGTAGAGCGGAGAGATGCTCAAGTCTCCATAGACAACACCAAGACTCTGATACGCAAGAAGCATAACCGACCTCCATGATTCCTTCTGCATAATTTTTGTATAAAACATCAATTTTTATTGATTTCAAAGCTCCTAAATTTGAACAAATCTCAAGAGGAAAAATCGACAAACCTTTTTAGAACCACAGCATTTGCCGAAATTGAGATCCATGGTTTGGTTAACTCTACAATCCTCAGCCTAACACGCTATAAGAAGAACCTGGGAATCAAAAAAGGAAGATGATTTGTGAATCTCTCTTCTCATCCAAAGGAAATAAAGAAAATTGAAAAGTCTTGTCAAAATACAGTGAAACCTACAAAGTAACAATAAATACGACAACCCAACTTTGTTCCCAAATTAGAGAGAAGAAAAACAAAGTAGGACACATTCACGCACATGCTATTCCTCATAATCTGATTGATTCTCTTTCGTCAATCCTTACCCGAATTTGAATAAACCCAGAAAAGTAAATGATCTTTCAAATAAAACCCTAAATCCCTAAAATTTGATCAAGGATACGCACCATTTCGAAAGGTAAGAAAGCCCAGAAAATCAATTCACTTCAGAAAGTGTGCCTAGTGTAAAGCTTTTTAGCCATAAATGAAGCTAAATCAATTATTGGCTTTTTTGCCCATATTTGTTTCCACTGATGTAAAAATTTCAAATTTTGCTAGAATAAGAAAAAAAAAATATATTTATAAGCTTATCATTCAAAAATAAAAATACTGAGGACAAAGAGAGGGAGAAGAAGATAAGAAGTCGAACCACATAGCCTCCACATGCTACGAAAAAAACAACTTTGAATCTTTAATCGTGTTTTTTTTTTTAGTTTTTTTTTTTTCTCGCGTTTTCTCGGGGAAAAAGAAAGGGCGTGAAAACGTGGCGAGAATATTTTACAGGTGAAGAGACAGAAACACGTGAGTTCCGACAGTTACATTTACGAAAAAGCTTTTTGAGTTTTTGTTTTTCTCTACTTACCAACAGAATTTCCGCCATTGATGCAGCTAATTGTACCATTGATCAGCCATCCGAATTTGGTCTTCGTCAACCTTACTCACTCTCTCTCCTTCTATTTTATGAATTGTTTTTGTTTGTTTATTTTGAACAAAAACGGCTTTTAAAAATAAAGGAAAAGCGGTGGTATGTTTTGGTTAAACGTGTAATTAACGCGTACTCGTCAAAAGTAATTTCAATTCTTGTAAATTCCATCGAATTACAGAATCCAATACCCCCCTTAAATTATTATTTCTTTTTTTTTTCAAAATTATTACCGACAAATTTGAATAATGGTAGATTGTAAGAAAAATAAATGAATGGTAATCAATCCGGTAGGCCATGTATGTAAGATTTTTTTCCTATTATTGAGATAAATAATAAATAAAAATAGCAGGATATAAAATCATTAAATGAAATAAATCTATATACAATTTTAAACCTATATATGGTTTAATTGACCAACAATAAAAAAGTAGATTTTTTTTTGTTAAAACAATAAAAAGTAGATTGCATCTGTTTTGTTTTTTTCTTAGTCAAACTCAAGAGATTGCATTTATTTAAAATACTATTTATATCGCAAATTTCCACGATTACGTATTGTTTGTACACATCTTGAAGTTATATTCTTTAACTATCCTTTTCGCAAAAACATTATTTTTTTGGCTTTGTTACTGTTGGGTACGGTCGACTCACATGCAGGAGTCCACAATGCTTGAGCAACCACTAGAATGTAAACATTTGTGTTTGAAATAATGGAATTTAAAGTCATTAATTGGTGCTTCTTTTTCCCTTTTTATGCTTCTTTTTTATGTTTCTTTCTCTCCCTTTTGTAGGTGTTGCGGAAATTCAACATTTATATTCTTTGCTACTTAAAGATGAAAAGTGTAACTTTTATCTTTCTCCACCCACTTTCTCACTTTGACATTATTGTAGTCGAACAATTATTAAAATTGGATCGGAATCCGATTCCTAATTGATTCAGTTTGCTCTCCACAAATACTCTTTCTATAAATATATAACACAAAACTTCTAGTAGGTCGTTGGATTCAATGCATGTATAAAGGGACATTCCACCAAATCATATAATATGTAATATGCATTAATATGTAATACGCATGCGATGCGATGGCAACAAATCAGACTAGCTTTGTTATTTCAAAGCATTATACAAAATGTATTTTATATGATTTTGCTTCATACGTAATGTGGGATTTTGTATATTTTATATGATTTTGCTTCATACGTTATTTGGGGCATGAATGATCCTGTGTTTTTAAGTTTGGTGTATATATGAAAGCTCACTAGAGAGCAAATTGTTTTTTGGCGTCTCTTTTAGTGGTCGTCAAAGATTTTTCTGGAGAAATGCAAACAATTTTTTTTAATATCTTTCTTGGCAATCAGTGGCAAATTATCGGAAATAAATTTGATTCAGTTGCATATTTTGTTATTTGACAGTAATTTTTTTTTTCTTTTAACATTGCACATATGAAAGTTTTTTTTTCCCGCTTTGTTTACGCCAAAATCTGAATAATTGTAATTACAAAACCTGAAGAGCCAAGACTGTATAACTGATCACGACAGAATGTTCCTTTTGTTAGCAACTGACGGAATGTTTTCGTGTTTTTCCACTTTTTTATTTCAATAATATTTTTCGAATCATGAAACTGTATAATATGTCACTATTTCAGGGTGATTCCGGTTTAGTTAGTTTATGGTCTGATAAAACCCATTTGGTTCAATTTTCTCTTTTAATAATAACGAAAACTTTTTTTATAACATATTTACAACGGACAAGTGCAGTGTTATCTAATGAGTGTTATTACATACCATACATGAAGCAATGGAGCTCCCATCAACAGAAGGAAATGAGACAACTCAAATTTTAAAAAGAAAAAAAAAAAAAAAAAATCAAAATCAAAATCAAAAATGAAGAAGTAACATAAAAATGATTATATGGAGACGACCTCTTAGGACAAAAACATATATTAACAAAGCGTATGTATAAATATATAACGGATAATGTGTATATATATGTATGTGTGTGTACAGAAAATACATGACATGCTTGTAGATCAATGGCCAATACCGGGGCTTGGAACATCACCTTGCCTTCTATATATATCATCATAATCAGGCACTGGTGGTGCTGGTGTTGATGATGACGACGATGATTCTCCATCATCATAATCACCTAAATAATCAACTTCCAAGTTTGTAACCATTAACTTCCTGCTCTTTGTCGCCAGGAAGTCTCCGCCGTAAATTGCTTCCGGATCCGATTTAGCAGTGCCTCTCATACTCAACCCAAGAATCGAAGGAACTTCAAATATGAGTAAGAATGAGAGTAGTAAGACGTGAAAATTAATCTTCCTTGCAGCCATTTTACTATCTTCTTCAAGAAACAATCAATTTAAGTGGTGAAAATAAGAGATTCAAAAGGTTTATTTTTCTTCTACTTGTTGGTTTTTGGGTACTACAAGAGATTGTGGTGTTGTATTATATAGTATCATATATATATGACTAACTATATAAGAAAAGAATTTCTTCAAAAAAAAACTATATAAGAAAAGAAGCATTGTATTATTAAATTTGGAGGGCCAACTTTGTTGAAATTGGCAAACTATGGTCATGATGGATTCATAACATGGCCATTTCTTACTTTCTTATTTTCTTTGATTTATTTATGTTATCTTTATTTTAATCGTCATGATGCATCATCACTGCATGCTTTGTTCTATGACAAGCCGTAACTCGTATATTTGTTGGAAATTTGATAAGACAATATAGTTAATGAGATTTTAATAATTTGGTGATTTAAATCAAAGAAACTAATTAATAAACTTTTTAAAAGATGCATGCCACAAAGGCACAAGTAATCTTTGAGGGGCAAATTTGGAGGCTTTGAATTGCACAAATAGTTTTGTTTAAAGATGTAGCAACGTAATCATCGGAGACACGTGCCGTCATTAGTCAAATGCAGACTGAAGATTGAAGAGGTAGCTCAGATAGCGGAAAACTCGTTATAAAATAGTTGCTTTTGAAATCATAAAAGCATGAGGCTCGACCCTCTAAAGTGTGTATCTATTTATATAAATATATACACTATGTTTTGTAGTACATAATTAGAATTATTTATGCCGACAAAATAAAAACTAGAAGTATCTAACGACATAAAATCCTGCAGACAAGAAGTAAATAATTGCGTTTGTCTTATCTTTTCATGATAATGTCTCTTTAGAAATGCATTAACAAGTTACTGATTTTCCAAACAGACACGTATGTAACATTAGGATCCGATCCTAATATAATACTATCAACTACTTCATTAATTCAACAAATAAGTTTAACTGACGTGTCAAGTAGCTTCAATAAACCTATAATCGTGACAACTTTTTATAATTTAGATCTGATCTTGCTAAGATCTCTTTGACAATCAAACTTTAATCAACCTAACTATTTCTGTAAATATGAGACTCATCGACACATCGTGCTAGATAATCGCTCTCCAATACAGGATATCACATGGAGATGAATATATATTCGAGTTTTTTTTTTTTGTTGCAATTTCCTAGATATTGATGGTGTGAGATGACGTAATGCTTTGGAACCATATCGTCATCATAGGACATCAACGAAAAAAAATGGATAAGAGTCGTAAAATATCTCTGGTGGGTCCTTAACTCCACTGATAAGTGACAACAACCTCTCCATCAGATCAAACCAAAGTGTACTTCACTACTTCTAAGCACTAGGATTATCAAGCACATATATTTAAAGAGATCTAATAAGATTTCAAACAAATAACATTTGTCTTTCTTTTGTCCAAGAAATCTCTAAAAGAATTTTGGGTCAACAGATAAGTCAAATTACAATTCTAATAGAAAATCCTAGTTGACCAAAAAAAAGAGAAGGTTTTTTAATAGAATCCTAAAAATATCCAACCTCTGGAACTTCCAATTTTAGCACCATTAAAGAAAAAGAAAAGAAAACGCTTGTCATTGTTTATTGTTGGTAGACAAGCCAAAGTTATTTTATGCAAAAGGTGAAAGCAGAGCCAATTCAAGGATTCTGTTTGAGCGGTTGAGTCTGAGAAGCTTCAGGTAATGTTGCGGACACTGTGCTCGGTTTTGTACTGAACCTCTCAGCGTAAAACTCTTGACTCTGCAAACAAAACAAAACAAAAACAAAAACTGATAAATCATACAATTCAGAAACAAATTATTTTTCAAAAAAAACCAAAGAGAGTGAAAGAATGAATATACCATTTCAGGAATATAAGTCCCAGTGCCTCTTGATTTCTGCATGTTCTGCATCATGGTTGATAAATTCAGATCCTTCCAAAAGAAACCATTCTTTTCTCCGGTCACATACCACTTGTTCTGAATCTCGCCGTGAAACAGCTTCGCGGAGACAAGACTCTTGAAGTATCCTTCAAAATCACCTCTGAGTTGAGACAAATTAGACCTTCCAGTGCCAAACGCGAAGACAGGTTCTTCAACGTCTTGTCTTTGTCCTTTACCGTTCCTATCCAGTGAATTACTAAAGAACTTCTCCACTTTCCAACCCATTATCTCCACAGGTTCTGTTAGCACATTTCTGAGCTTTCGAGCTCCTAATGCAAAAGCATGCCTTATGCGTTGCATATTGCCTGAACAAGATTACACAAAACCATCACACATTTTTACTTAAAAGAAACCAAATCATGAGCATAGAGATCTTTGATCAAAGAGAGTACCTTTTGTCACACTGCGTCCGAGGTTGTTACTGTGTTTCAAAGGATCCAGTATGTTGAAATGTTTTACAGGAAAAAAATGCCTGTTGGCTTCGGTAGCTTTAACTGGAACCGTATATAACTCCATGCATTCTTTGAAGAACGTCTCGCTTAGGAACACTTTATGATCCTTAGTTTCTGGAGGAAACAACAAATGTTCAAAGCATCAAATTTAGGGAAAGAAACAGAAGAGGAGTGTCTTGTGATTTCAGCATCCTTACCAGTAATATCTGGAAGAGAAGATATCAGGACAGGACCATTGGCAGTGACACATTGCTTGTCCCAATCAAATGATCCATAGTAATCCAAGAACTTAAGCAGCACCTGTTGATGACAGAGATTAGAGATCATCTGTTAATTTTGCAAGCAATTCCCACATAAGCTAAGGTTTTTTTTAAAGAAATGCTCACTGATAAAGGGCCAGATACTGATGAATAAGAGATGTTGAGGACGTTCAAGACTAGTATAGCCAATGCATATGTTGAAATCAGTCCAGTGTTGGCACCGAGGATACGGCTCTCATAATAGCACCAGGCCTTAACCAAAATGATGCTACGTTTGAACAGATGATCTTTCCCAAACTTTTGGTCAACCTAAGCAAAGCAACAAAATCAAAGAGTTACCAAACCAGTTGAGGATAGATGATGGAAAAAACTATTTATAAAGCTGAAGGTATGTGAGTGTTTACCTGCTCCAGAAAACATAAAGCACTGAGTCCTGCCATTTGATTGAAGGAGATATCTACAGAAATGCTATTGATTCTGCATTTTATGACCTTGACCTAAACCATTCAAAAACGCCAGTGAGCGGGAAAACAGCATAAGAATGATGAAATGAGTTTTCTTGAAGGAAACACATGAAGGAACTAAGCAAACCTGTGCAGGGACATATTGAACATCAGTTACTTGGAAATCAGAATCTTTCTCTTTAGCTTCAAGCATAGTGCGCAGTGTTGCAGCGATGCTCGCCTCCTTATCATGAGGAGCCAGGACTGTCAGATCAATATCTCCATCTGGGAGATAGGTTTTCAATGGCACCGAACCAAAGAAATAGACCTGATAAATCACAAGACCGCGTTACAAGTGCATTTTCATCAAGCTAAATCAGAAGAGACACATGAACAATATGCTTCTAATCACACAGCAAGAAAACTTAAGCACACATGTCAACTGGAGCACCAAAGTTCTAACCTCAGTTCCAAAACGATCCTTCACGAGAGTCTGGACATGTTTGATGATCTCGTTCCTTGTTCTGTCTGAAACAAAGACAGGTTGGATGGTGCAGAGAATCTCCTGAGCTCTTTCCTCGGCAAGCATCCACAGTTCTTTTTCTATTGACACTGTTGCTGGTAGTGACAGAGACGAAGAGAGTGACACTGGCTCTTGAAGAGTACCCATGTGAACAAAAAAAACTTCAAACCAACTTCAGATTGATAACCAAGAAATCTTCACCCCCCACAACGAGCTTACTTGTATGAGAGTGACATATCAAGACATCTACAAACCATAGAACAAACAATAGAAGTTATGGCTTTATCAAAGAATGAAATAGAAAAATATGAAAACAACACCAACCAAAGGAATGAAGACAAGGTAGAAACTGATTGTCCATACAAAATGGAAGCGCCACAGATCAGAGAAAGAAGAAAGAACAGGAAAGATGAATTTGGTGCTTAGTACTAAGAAAGAACAAAATCTTGGGTTGGATTATCTCAAATTCCACCAATAAATGCTTCAAAACAATTCAAGCCAAACCAGAGAGTAAATTACATTCTAAACAAGACAAGAAAACCAAAACAGAGCATGAGAATGATTAAATGGATAGTAAATGCAATGTTAGGTTAGGTATCCCTAATTTCTTAGCTTTCTTCAAAGCCAAACTCCCCCCAAAATATTAAAAATCAAGGCTTTAAAATACCCAAAAAAGAATCTACTAGAAGATTCTGATCCTCTACCATTTTTGCCCAGCTTCAATGTCAATGATTACAAACAGCTTAAACTCGCTTCCCAAATCCTAATTTCATATTTTTCAAAACTAATAAAAATGGGACCTTTGTTTTCAACCTCGTAATTGCAGAAAACATTTAAGAGTTGCAAGTATCGGAAGAAAAAAAGTACCTGTGCTTTTAGTCCATGTGTCAAGAAGGTTCCTTTACACAAATCCGAGAGACCCCAAGTTGCTTTAACACATCCTGCGACATGGAAATCAAAAAATTTCAAACCTCAAACGAAGAAAACTTAACAAAGGCTTGTGAACAAATTTAGGGTTTTAAGACTGTAACTGATAGGCATTTCATATTTCACCTCACGACACAGAGAGAGCAAAATGAAAAAAATGAAAAAAAAAAAAGCGAAAAAAGTGAAATTTCACGAGCAGAGAAAGAGCTTTGCCTTTAAACTATCAAAAGGAAACGCATCAAAACTCACAAGATTAAGAATTTAAGGCCAAATTGACAGAGAAAAGTGAAAAAGGGGCTTGCGCACATCGTTTTCACCAAAATGTTTAGTGGTGCAATTAATCGACACAAATGGTGATTAGTTTAAAGATTAGATAAACAGTAAAAGAGCTAGCTACAGAGGAGAGAAAAAAACATACTGAAATTCCGGCGGAATAAAGGGGGCTGCTTAGCGAAGATAAGATGAAACAAAGTGAAATGAAATGAAATGAAATGAAGGTTAAATGAAAATGAAACGATCCCCAGCGGAAAAAAAAAAGTCAAATTTATGGAAGTTTCGTGGACTGTGAGTCAGAGATATAAAATAATAATGACCACAAAACTGATAAATCTCTTTTGGTAGCAATGTTAACAAAACTAATAAATCTGACTTTTTTTTTTTTTTTTTTTTTTGTAAATATAATATGGGTTTACACTGTCCTCACAAAATTACAGCCAGATAAAAGTTGTTTTTTAAATTGTTCTTATCTTCCTTTGGTCCATTTTTTTCTTTCTTAGTCGTCGTCTTGCTCTGGTCTCCGGAGTACCAAAAGAAAAAGAGTGAAAGACGCATTCGTAACGAAAGTAAACGCAAAAAAAGAAAAGCGAAAAAAACAAAAAAAAAAGAGTAAACGCAAAAAAGCTAAAAATACTAACTTATTAGTGAGGAAACGACAAATAGATATCTACGGTGTACGGATAATTGTACAGAAAAAAATGGATTATGAAATCTAGTGTTTGGTAGGCCTGGGCATAAGTACCCGATACTTGCTCAAAATCCGCGACCCGCCCCTTACCCGTCTTGTCAAGGCAAGTACCCGTTTATAACAAGTCGGGTAACAAGTCGGAAAATGTTAATATTTGCAAGTGAGGGGCAAATATCAAGTAGTAATTTTTATTAAGATATTTGCCCCGTTTATACCCACCCCGCAGCCCGTCATTAATTATTGCCCAAATATATAACCCAAGCACATATATTATCAAATATCAATCTACATTTTATCAAACCCAAGTCCATATTATCAATTCAGATTTTATTAAACCGAAGCCCATTTTAATTATCAAGCCCATTTGGCCATTTTAATTATGGGGCGGGGCGGGACGGGTTAGTTGCAAGTAGTTAAATTTTTACCAAGTACTTGCAAGTGCAAGTACTTGTACGGGGCGGGGCGGGTCACGGGTCGGTTTTAGTGAAAATCGAGAGGGGCAAAGCGGGTCGCAAATATAGCAAATTTGGCAAGTACTTGCCCCGCGCCCAGGCCTAGTGTTTGGATACGTATTCCAGCCAGCCGGAATATATTAATTGATTAAATGGTCTAAGATTTATCTTGTTTTCCTTTGATAATTTTTAAATAAATCATATGATATATAACTTGTATCTAAATATAATGTTTATTTTTCGTATAGAAACAAGTCACAAAATATTTTTCATACGTTTTTCAACCTAATATTTAACGAAATACGACAAATTAATAATTTTTAGAAAGCGTGTTTGTCACAGAATTATTTGTTTCAGGAATAATTATGTAATCACGTGTGACGATGATGAATCTTATGATATATAAGTTGTACCTAAAAGTAATGTTTATTTTCATTTATATAGAATTTTTTTTTCATTTTTTACCTAATATTTACCAAAATATAACAAAATAATAGTTTTAAAGAATCGTTTGTCACGGAATTAGTTTTTTTTCGAAAAAACTGTGTAATCACGTAATGATGATGATAAATCTTATGATATATTTAATTTGTATGTAAGAATAATAATTATTTTCAGTTATGTAGAAATAAATTATCACACGTCTTTTTGCCTAATATTTAACAAAATACGACAAAATAATAATTTTAAAAAATCGTGTCTGTTATGGAATATTTTTTTCTTTTCGCGGGAAGATTTGTGTAATCACGTGATGATAATGATAAATCTTATTATATATAACTTGTATGTAAAAATAATATTTATTTTCATATATATAGAAACAAAATTCTTGTCTTTTTACCTAATATTTACCAAAATAGTTATTTTTAAAAACCGTGTATGCCACGAAATTATATTTTTGGCGGAAAAATTTGTAATGACGTGATAATGATGAAAAAAAAGAACTGTATGATATGTAAGTTGTGTCTAAAAATAATTTTTATATTCATTTGCATAGAAACAAGTCACAGAACAAGTTTTCATGTCTTTTTTACTTAATGTTTAACAGAAATGGGACAAAATAATAGTTAAAAAAAAATTGTGACGGCTATGGAATTATATTATTGGTAAGAAAATTATTGAATCACCTGATGATGATAATGATGAATATCTTGTGATGAATATGATAGTATATGGTAATGTTATGATGATGATGGATGGTATTGATGGGTCAAATGAATAACTATTTTAACTTATCAAAGAAATTTCATCCTAGTCAATCTGATCCATCAACCCATTACTCCATTAAAACCATTTCTTTTGTTCATGAATTAGACCATGAGTTTATGGTCCAAGTGTCCATTTTTTAGATCCATGCTCTAACGATTAAACTAAGGGCATATTAATGATGAATGGCAATGTTACTACATGACAGTTTGTCTTAACATATGTGGATATTATTCACCGAGCCTAGTGGACATAACCAGTGTAGATTATTCAAAATTATACGACAATAGGATATGAGTATATACGTTCATCAATATAGCTCTGTTAGTTGCTTGAGTTTAAAAAAATTGTCTAGTGGATGAGTATTTCTAGATGAAGTTTTGAAAGAAAGATAAACTTCCAAATTGTTACACTGATCCACTAGGCTGGATTAATCAACCTTCAACTGGTTTTACTTAAGCTCAAAGTTTAATTAAATTACACAAGTGTGTGAGTGACTTGAAAATGCTTTTTTAAAGCAGGAAGAGGTTTTGTTTTTTACATTGCATCTTTTTTTCAACTGAATCTTTATACAAAAGAGCTATTTTACATTGCATCCTATCTATACAAAATCTTTACAAGAAGCAGATGATTACTTTGCTGGCACGTTTCTGTGATTAGGTGAGACCTATGTTCTAAAAATCCCCTATTTTTCCGATTAATCGCTCGAAGAGGGGTGACCGTAGCGATTTTGGCTAATCGGTGACACTATTTAGTCAAACGTTGTTTGACCAATTTTTGCCCGATTAATTACAATAATCGCCGATTAATTCTGTAAATCGTAGGTCAAATTTATACTTTTCTGAAATCTGATTGGCTCAGTTGATAATTGATTGTAAAATTCGATCCAAAAATAAAAGTTCATTCTGTTTAGATATCTTAACCATTGCCGTTGCCGTTGCCATTACCATTGCGTATGTGTTTATGCGTTCCATGTAATTCAAGCGATGGTTTCTCTTAGAGCCGCCACTACGAATCGCTTCTGACAAATCAGGGAAAGATTCCCGGGAAAGTGACGACTCACGAGGACCTTGAGGCATAGGCCAAGCTAGTTGCTCGTTGTTTTCCATATCTGCATCAAAAGTCCCAACGAATTGCAAAATACGCAGAAGAAATCCACAGTGAAAGATTAAGGAAATTAAACATAGTTTGTTTATAAAACTTGAGACATAGATTAAGACATAGTTTGTTTATAAAACTTGAGAATATATAATTACAAAAATTATATTTTGACATAGATTACTACTTGTGAAAGATTATCTTATGCACTTGCCAACAATCATCATTAAGTCATGTCTCTAGTGATTTTACATCCACTATCATCTTAACTATATGTCTATATGTTAGTTACTTTTTACATTTATAGAAATCTTAATTATTTTTTACCGATCCAAATCAGCAACTTCCTCTCTCATGTAAATGACACAAAATCTTTTTTTATATTATAACATTAAGTAACTATATCAATCGAATTATTACAGTTAAAAAATAAGAATTTTGGTATGCCAACAAATTTTAAGTTTAGTTTTGTATAATAAACTATCATGAGAGATTGAATATTTCAACTAAACATTATATAACATGAACACGGACATATATTTTATGAAGTTCATCATTCTTTGTTTCACAAGTGTGATTTCTTTTATATTTTATTTGTATTGCATATTATTTTTCTTATTATTTACCCATTAAATGATATATTTTTTTAATTTGTAAATTATTGTTTTTATAATGTAAATTATTTTATAATAGAAATAATTATCCAATGATAATAATATAACTCAATTTAAAATCATTTTATAAGTTTAATTTATTTAGGATATTTTGATAAATTCAAATGAAAAAGTTAGTCTTCAAAATAATGAAAAGTTATGTTTTCAAAATTTTGAAAACATGGATTAGTTTTCAGAATACACAAAGTGTTGAGTATATTTTTACAAATTTCCTCTTTTTTTAAACTAATAAAATAAAATAAAATTGAAAATAGACTTGGTACCTTAGATGATTCGGACTTCTTTAAGAGCATCCACATTGGAGAATACACATTGGGGTTTTTTAGTATACTTTAAAATTAAATATAGTATTAATTTAAGTTAAGAGTTTCTTTAATTTTTCTAAATTTTGTGATCACATTGGAGAGATTTATGAGAGTTCTTAAAAATTAAAAAATAATTTAAATAGAGGCTATGCAGAGTTAAAACCATTCGCAAGTTCTAACCAGTAGAGTTATATATAGACAAGCAAAATCAAAAACAAAATGTAAGATCACAACAAAAGAATAAGAAGGAAACACGAAGAGAAAAACAATGCTTACATCATCGGACTCTTGTTTGTCTTCATTCTTGGCTTCTTTCTTCTTTGCAGCTGCGGGAGCAGAGGAAGCACCAGCTCGGTGATGTCTTTACCACTCAATTCTTTCGAAAGAAGCTCATGCTCTCTGCATCTACATTAGCACCAACTACACAACAAAACAAAACACAACACCATCAATTTCACAATCAACACTAGTGTTGAACCAATCAAGCTTTGATTCAATTTTTAAATTTAAGAGCAATAATTTTAAATATGGAAATATTTTGGCTTTAGAAATCAAATTTTCCAGAGCACTTAAATTAGTGCTCTGAGAATTCTCTTTATTTTATTTCCTTATTTTTTTCCTCAATATCCTTTTTTACTTCTCTTGTTTTCTATATCTATTTTTTCAAATTAAATGCTAAATATTTATTATAATATGTATTAAATAAATAAAAATATTTTAGAGAAAAAAACTCTACAGTAATAAATCTAAAGTTACCGCAAAAAAGTCTACAGCTTTCTTTCTACAGCAAAAGAATTAAAGCTACAGCAACAACCAATCATGCCCTAAGTTAGGTTTATTATGCGTGTTACCTAATTGTTTCGTTTAATTTTTCTTATAGATCAATATCAAAACAAAAATAAAATAAATTAACTTCCAAGTTCTAACAGTTAAAGAGATTTAAAACTAATATTGTTCTCACTATCAATCCATGAACTTCAAGTCAGAAGACCGGTCTTTAATATAAAACACTGGACTTAATACATTGAATTGCTGTTTATATAGTAGTGTGATTGTATTATATTCAAAATTTAAAACTACATTTTATATTAGATAAGATATTTCTTTTATCTATAATTTCAATATAAAGAAAAGAACATAGAGGTGAACAGCAATGCAAGTGTTCACTTGAGCCGAGATTGCAAGACTAGATAGAGGTGCAAAAAACAAAGTTGAATCAACTATTGAAATAGTTCGACAGCATTCAAGATACACATGGCATAACAATCTTAAGGAGATCAAACAAAAAAAAAAGATGAACAACATCCTCAAAAACGAAACTAAATCATAAGGAAACCCAGAGAGGAAGAAGATGATTGCAGGCTTTAGGCACGTGGTGCAGCACCAGCTCCAGGTCCAGCAGGACGAGGGGCTTGTTGTCCTGGTTGCCCTGGCTTGGGAGCATCCTCCTGATCATTCATAATGACGAAAACCAGTCAACACAAAATCTGAGAGATATTCACTCAAAGCAACAACAAAAGATAAAAGATTTCAAAGCAGTTTTGTTGACAATTTAGGAAAGGTACTACTCGGATATGCGTAACCATCCAAAATTTGGTTCTTGTAACCAGTTTTACTTAATAACATCATTCATATTAAAGACAAAGCAAACAGGAATAAACAAAAACGGAACTTGTATCCCTAAGATCATTTGATTTGGTTATTACCCTGCGTTTGGCGAAACGTGGCGGAGGAGTACGAACTCTGCGGTTAGTGCGGGATCGGACTCTGACGACATGAGAGTGGATCGCACAAGAGACGCAATATTGCATCTTTGCATACAGCTTCGGTAATGTGTAACCTACGAGAATCCAAACAATCACAATTTCAATCCAATTCCATAATTTTAAACGAAATTTCAATCTTCTTCTCAGTATACATCTGCCAATACAAGGAAAGAACAAAGAGAGCAAAGAGATACCATCGTAGACGCTAGCTTCCTGAACATCTCTAATGGCAGCCTGCTCCACTATGTTCCTCACGATGAATCTCTTAATCGCCTTGTCCTATATCCAATTGATTCCCACAAAATCCAAAATCAATCTCTAATCGAATGTTGAGAATTTCTTTTAGGAACGAGAATCGAAAGTACCTTGGGGCAACATTTGCCACAGTTGGAGCATCTGATTGGGTTGACGTGGCCTCTGTTGTGCTTGTTCCTCCCACCGTTCCTGCGCTTGAAAGTCTGCAAACACGACAACGACGATGAACTTTTAGATTATTTCTGATTTCCTCTGTAGATAAATATAAGGAAACGAAGATAGAACTGATTAGATCAAATACCATCTTGCTTTTCCTCTCTTCTCGTGAAACGAAGACACGACGAGCTACTGTGTCTCTCTGACTGCTAGGGTTTACTCTCTTCTCGTCGATTTCATCGAACTAGTTTCAGAATGGAGGCGAGTTTTTATTGTTTCTTCTTGGGCTTGGGCTTTTTTAATTCACTCAAACCCAACGTTGTTGTCTATTCAAGCCCTTTTGTTAAGAGTTAAAACTTAAAACACATGAGAGCACTCTTGCATTTCAAAAGTACCACAAAAACTAAGGGGTTATTGGGAGATGGATTTCAAAGAATTTTTAAAATTTTAAGAATCTGTTGTTATTGGTTTATGAATTCTGATAATCTTACTAAAATCCATTGTTATTGGTTTGATGATTTTTAAATTCCATACAGAATCCATTGTTATTCAAAAAGTTTGTGTTTTAATGATTTCATGAATCCATTAAAATCCTTGTTATTGGGAGATGGATTTTAAACAAATTAACTCATGAAACAAAACTTTCAAAATACTATCAATAACCCTTAGATTTTCAAAATCCCTTAGAATAAAATATTTTGATTGATTTCCTAAATTTACATACTCTTTTCAAATCTAACAAAAACTCATTATAAATTTAACAATTCTCTTGACTTTCAAAATCTTTCAAATCCACACAAATTCATCTCCCAATAACCCCCCCTAATATTTTCCAAACGTACCCCAAATACTATTTTTCCAAAAATGCCACAAAAACTAATATTTCCCAAGATACCACAAAAAATATTTCCAAAAAAATCACGAAAATAATATTTCCAAAGATACAAAAACTATCGAAATCAACTTCTCAGTGGATGGAATACACATGACGAATAACTAAAATTTTATATACTAAAGTTTGAAAACAGTCTCCGATAAAAGATGAAATATTACAATATCTTCAACCAATGTGCATGAAACTTGGCACATTCAAAAGGCAAATATGAAACCTCGCAACAAGATTTATAATACTTATTTACTTGCGTAACAAGCCAATACACAAACTCAACTATAACATAAACATAAAACTTGATGGCTTTTAACGACCAAATCCTAAACAACCGCCGTGGTTGGAAACTCCTTAGGTCTTGGAATCATCATCATCACCGGTCTTCCTTGTCTTGAATATTCGTCCATTACATTGTTCCTTATGACGCAAGGAAACCGTATGAAAGGAGGACACGGAATCATCTCTCTCATTGGTGGAACACTGATCATTCTTTGCGTAACAAAAGGATGGTTCAACAGTTCCGCTGCTGTGGCCCTACGTGACGGGTGCAACGCCAAGCACCGCCTCAAGAAGTCGTTGGCCATCGGAGATACAAGTTTAGGAAGCCTCCACGTGTAGCAAACTCCCATCTTCTCTGGAACACCTCCAAACATCTCAAGAACAACACACCCTAGAGACCAAATATCAACAGCCGGTCCGATCACTCCGTTTGGTCCAAAAGATTCCGGCGGCATGTACTGCTGCGTACCACCACACGACCTATAATTTGTACAAGGCTCCTTGGATAAACCGAAATCAGCAAGCTTTAGATCCCACGGCTCTCCAATAGCCTTGGAAGGGAAGACGAGAACGTTCCCCGGCTTTACGTCGCAGTGAACATAACCGTGTGCGTGAAGAGTCTGAAGTCCTTGTAGGATCATAAGAGCGGCGCGTCCGATCATGTTTTCAGGCATTGGTCTGTCTCTCCCACGGAACGCAGCGATCATGTCGTGAAGAGTACCTTTGGAGGCAAACTCCATGTAGATGTAGCATCTTTCCGGGTTGGTCCCTATGTGAAGACGAGGGCTCAAGGTCTGGACGATACGAGGATGATTACGGAAACGAAGCATGATCTTGTGCTCTTTCTCGAGATTCCTCAAGTGATGGAGGGAAGAAGATTTCTCTGCGTACAATCGGAAGTTGGAGTCCCTCATGAGAGTGACGGAACCGAAACCACCTCTGCCAAGAACGGAGACAAACTCCAACGAAGACTCGTCAACATTCGGTAGTTCTCTGTCTACGATCATCTTCGACATGCTCTTGGTTTTGCTTCGATCGAACTTTATTTCTTTTTTGTTTTGATTGAGAAGAGATAAGAAATCGAATCAGGTAATGGTTCGTAGAGGAGAGTCATGACACTCTATTTATATTACATATTGAGTCGGCGCTTCTATTTCGACGTGTGTTAGGAAATCGAAAGGGAGTGTTGCTCACTCTCTCTTTCCTTTTTCTTCTATCATCAGATAGATTTTCGTTTTCACAATCATGTTTAATTTCCTTTTTGTTCTTCCTACTTTCCTTTTTTATTTCTTAAAATTAACATTGATTTAAGTTAGCCTGAAGAAAATTATTAATTAACCCTTAATAATTAATTAATATAGTCGGTGAAGTAAATTAAGAGTGATCTTCTCACTCTCTAAATCACGTGTATGAGATCAACTACTTGAGTCGAAGGAAGATGTAGAAAAATATTCTTTACATCTTAAAATATATTTCTTGATTGATTTTCCTTCTCATAATTTTATATCACTAATTCTTCACTCGTTGCCCTGTTTCTTAATTTGTAGGAAGTGTTTGGTATACCAAATATTTATACAGTAAAAGAGAATGCTAGATCCTTAAAAGACATTCTTTATTACCAAACCATTACGGACAATCACAAGGCTCTTCTCATCACATAACACAAATAACAAATGCTAAGGTTTGTGATCTGCTTGACCCTATTTAAGGCTGCAGAGGGAATCTTAAGCTTTTTGGTAGTACCTTCGTTGCTTGGTTTACACACGCTATAAATATCGTCAGCGAACATACCAAAATGCACCTTTATAAGAATGACAAATCAGAGGATGTCAAAAAAAAAAAAAAAATGACAAATCAGATATTGTAAAAACAAAAAGTGTCAGTTACCACGCTGAATCCATGGAAGTGTAACAATATGGAGGAGAGACAAGCAACAAATTACCTCTTTAAAGTCACTGGCGAACTCTTTGATCGTTGATATACTGATCACACTATCATAGTAGCTTCATCAAAAGGATATTTAACAACATAAACAATACATTGGGGACATAAGGTTTCTCTTTCACTTTGCACTTAAAATTTTCCGAGACTTGTCATTTGCCAATTGTTGAATAAGGAAACAATATAAACGACTTAAGTCTCTGGTCCTTTGGCAACAACAACAAAAAAAAAAAAAAAAAGTCTCTGGTTGTGACAACTTTACCCGTAGGAGGAGAGAGAACTGAAGAAGATGCCTCACTCGGTAAATTTTTATTGATTTTTCTTTTATTATGCTAACCAAAAGTTCGTATTTTTTCAAATGTTAAGAAATATATACATCAATACTTGAAAGAGGAAGAAAGAAAAAAAAAACCATTAAGGAATGCTGATTGTTGAATTACACTTGCACGAAACTGTTCTCTTGCAGAGCAAGTAAATAGAAAACAAACTCAACAGATAACGTAACAAATTAATGCATAGAAGGATCAATGACTTGACCTAGGAACAGAACCAGACTACTTCTGTATTCTTTGACAAGGAAGAGAAAAGGATGATCAGCCACGAAGTCATACTTCTTTTCTGCAGGACCACAAGCGCTTTCACAGGTTACAGCAGCAGCTGCAGCTTTTGATCCCACTTCATC
Source organism: Erythrophleum ivorense (assembly GCA_026724425.1). Classification (NCBI taxonomy): domain Eukaryota; kingdom Viridiplantae; phylum Streptophyta; class Magnoliopsida; order Fabales; family Fabaceae; genus Erythrophleum; species Erythrophleum ivorense. The sequence goes on along the minus strand of JAIUCV010000772.1, from coordinate 227,689 downwards.
GACCTCGATGCAAGACTTGTGGATGATCGTCTCCAATGAAAGATCTGTCAAACCCAAACCCTTGTGAGCTTGCGAGGCTTCGAAACCAAAACCAAATTTAAACCTTGGAATCTTGAGCTCTCCGACATCTGCATAGTGGCTAGGAATGTCCTCCTCGCCATTCAAGATTCCACCAGTAGAAGCTAATCTCTCCAGCATTGCAGGCAGCCCATGCATCTTTTTCATCAGGGAGAAAGATTTGCATTGAGAACCCACGATGGTCCCAGTAATCCCATCCTACTCTGTAAGGTAGGTTAAGGACTTTGAAACCTTCGTAAGCATGGAGATGTGTTCCGAAGTCACCGACCATGAAGGGCACACGTACTTTGGTTCCATCAAGAAGGTAAAAGTCGGAATCTTCTGTTGACGATGGATCGAATTCTTTAACCCATCTTCCGTTAAAGAAGAGTGCATTAGCAAATATGAGATCAGTCAACGGAGAAACATTTTTCGGTGAAAGAAGATCAGTGATGAGTCCATTTGTCTGTTTTTCAACCCATGTATTGACTTCTTCAGTCACTTCCACAGCCTTTCAAAAAAAAAAAAAAGCTATCAACATCTGTGTTTTGAAATATTAGGGTTTATGTGGATTAAATAATACCTTAGTACGAAAATCGACTTGATTGAAAGCAGCTTTATAGGAAGCTCCAAGAGATTCTTGAAAGAAGGTTCGATAGAGACAGACTTGTCGATCCAGACGCCATTGGCTGCGGAGATCGTTGGACCACTTGGGGTGCTGTCGGCGAGGATGGTGGTTACGATTTCGGAGGAGACGGCGTTGAGCTCATCGGTCGAAGAAGCCTGTAGTAAAGAGAGAGTCTGGTCTTGGGTGGCTCCGGGAGATCTGGCGGCGATGAAGCTGAGGATGACACTGATTAACGCTGGCCAGAAGACGAGGTTAGAGGTTTTTCCGGCGGTGGTGGTGATCACGTGCTTAGCCAACCTCAAAACGATCTCGTTTTGCTGACTTATTGATTCTCGCAGGTCCATCTTTTAAATACAAAAGCCTAGAAGTTAGGTTAAGTTCTTGTATATTAGGGTTGGATCCGCGCTCTACACGAAATGATATTTTTTTGTTTTTTTAGTTAAAAAACGTATATTTACATATATACCATTTAGGAACATAGGTTGTTCATAAAAAAAATGTCTATTTATATTATACATAATCTCGAGTGATACATATTTTTTAGCTTGGTATGGTTTTTGTCATCGTTTACAGTATGAGAATCTAACTTTTGATTTTACAACAGTTTCTCCCTTACAAAATAATCATAAATTTTGAGTGTGGATTTTTGAACCCACATATATATCAAATTTTATCATATTTTAAAAATAATTTTATATTTTGATAAATATAAAATGACAAATATATATTTTTATCAATTTTAAATAATTAAAATAATTTAACTTATATGATAAGTTATCATATTTTATTATGTTTAAAATTTTGATCAAACTAAAATATATATATATATATGATTTAATTATTCAGTTCAATTAAAGAACCAAATTAAATCAAATAAAAAACTTTAAAGTTTGGAAAAATTTTCTTACTTATGGTTAATCATTATTTGGATTTTTTTTATAATAGTTTTTTAAACTATTATCCCAAAATATATTCGATGTGAGATTTTTAACAATTTTAGAGATTTGCTTCATTTAAAAAAATTCAAACTATAACATATGCATAAAAAACTAATTTTATTTTATTAGATATTTTGATGTAATAATATATTTTATTTTCGAAAATTAAAGTTAAACAAAATGATAGGAGAATAAATTGATTTTTAAAAAATTAATATAATACAATTGAAATAAAATCTTTCATATTTTATTAATTGATTGACTAATAAATACATTTCAAATTATGTACTATTTTCGTCACTACCAAATAAGAAAATAGAAAAAAAAAATTAATTAATAATTATTTTACTCATTAAATTAATAACTAATATTTCATTCTCTAACCAAATATGAATGGCATAGAATGTAATTTCTCTAGTAATGTTTGTCTTAATTAAAATTAACTTTGAGAATGATTCTTATAATGATACATCAGCATGGTAAACTTGTTAATACCAAGAGAGAAATGTTATTTTCATAATGCATTCTCTTTTAATATATTAGGGATTTTACACTAACTTTTTTTTATAAAAGAATATATTTTATATTTACTAAAATTAATACATTAATATAAATCTGGATTTGAAAATCATAAGAAATACCCAATTTTGTGTGAAATCTAGACTAGTTTAATTATAGTCCTAAAACTAATCATAAAATCCTAACTTTTAAAGAAAGAAATTTAATTTTTTTTTTTTAATTAGGAATAAGTCTTATTCCTAATTGATAAAATTAGTAAAACAATCCGGATTGGACCACCTAACCATTAGAATGTAATATATAACTTTCGGAATATTTATTTTAATTGCAATCGAGAAAAGAAAAAAAAACGACAAAATTGGTTACATATAGTAAACCGGGTCCTACAATATTTTTACAAACACTTGAATGGTTGAGCTGGTTTCATAGTCAAATAAAAGAACTCCAACTTAACTTGTTCATTTGTAGCTTTCTCGATGTGATTTGAATGAATTATTTATTCTGTAGAGTACAATATAGCTGAACTAGAAAACAATAACGGAATAACTTCATTATAATAAGGCAATGAATCATTCAATAATATTACTTTACAAAGCCAAGAAAAGAAAAGTTAAAAGGAGAAATAATGAAATATAGAGTTGGCAGGAAGAAGCCATAACCGAGAATCTATTGAAGCCAAGCAAAGCTTAAAGCCTTTAAAGCTGAGAAAGCATTTATCTTCACTCCACTTTGATATTCTGGAGGTTTAAACGAATTTTTGGAAGAAAAACGAAAAAACGAATTCAATATCATGGTTGGTATATTCTCCAGATTTTCTGTTGGTAGAAGTGGCCATAGACGAACACAGAGTGCTGTCGTAAGCTCTCTTTTCTATTTGCTTGCTTGATTTTAGTAGAGGTTTCATGGGCTCTTGGGTTCAAAGAAAATTTCAATCTTTTTTTTTTTACATATATCGTCTTAATAATAATTTACCCTTGAAGTTCACGTTATATTTAATAAGAGATTTTGTTCTTTTTAGATTTGTGCTTGAGCTTTATCTTCATAGTGATTCATTCTAAGTATGATCCTCTTCAAGTAGGTTTTTTTTTTTTGGCTAAGCTCTCCACTGCAGATTCTTTTGCCGTTCTTTGCTCTTATCATCTTGACCTCAAAATCGATGATTAATAAATTGGTTACTTGACTTGATGATGAGTCTAGTCTTATGATCAGGATGAGAGGGGAGCATTGCCTCCAAGTTCTTCTGATCTTGTTGCTTCAACTAACACCCCAACCGGTTCTGCTCATGGGATCGAAGAAGCAACAGAGTTTAAACCGGTGGAACACCCGATCGAGCCCTTGGAAAACGATCAACCGATCCAGTGTCCATTCCCGGAGCCATCCATTCTCAACGTACGATCTTCTTACATCATCTGTTTCTTGAAGTTCCAAGAATATAGGGAAAATGGTTTCTTTCTTGTGAAACTCAAAACATGGGAGTCATGTTTATTTACTAGAAAGCTTAACCCTCTCTCTCTGTTGTGGTATCGTGTTTGAGCACAGGAAGGTAAAATCTGGAAAGAGAGAGTCTCGTCTTCGATGAGGAGACGAGGCAATTTGGCGATTGTACAAGATGGAATGGGTGAAGAATCCGATGGCTCTGTTACAAAACCATCAGCGACTAGCCAATGCAATCCCAAACGTCTGTTCCTGCCTTCTCTCAGCGCGCCTGAACACAACTTGCTTACTATACTAGAAGAATGCAAAGCGTCCGGTAGTATCTAAGAACCGGAGCTGGTCTACATGCTCCTTTTGAAAACTTTTCTGTGTAAGAACAAAACCAATTATCATAGTGGATGTTATAATACTTTATAATTAATCATAAAATATACGTTGTTTCGTTTCATCAATAGGCTGATGACGCAGTTTCGACAATACCTTGCATCACACACCACACAAGTTTCCTTCAACATATGTAGCATTGAGGCATGACCACTACAGAGATAAACAAAGTTGAAGAAAATTTTAACATTGTTGAGGAATTTGGAAAAACAAACAATAAAAGAAAATGAATAAGAAAACCGTGCATCGCACGGGTCCATATCTAGTTACAATATAAAAAGATAACCATTACAGTTTACAAAGATAATCACAAGGTTATCAAGAAATAGCAAACGCTTTGTTTGTGTGGCGATTTAGATATTAGTTGAGGTGTATTTACGATTCAGATCCTCAAGAAGTGTCAATGAAGTGTCAATGAAGTATAACAAGTGTCATATCATAAAAAGTGTCAATGAAGTATAACAATTTGGACAAGAGAAGCTATCATTTACCTCTTTGATCGTTGATATACCGATATCAGCAGCTTCATCAAAAGGATATTTAACAGCAAAACCAATATATCAGTGGAAACATAAAGTTTTACGTACGACATTGAATCTTCCTTTTACTCTTCTCACTTGGCACATCTAATCCAAAGTCTCTCATTGTGACAACTTTACCTGTAACTCCCACAAGATATGGCAGAAAATGCAATGTAGTTGATGTTGTTTTCCTTTGCCACTCTCAGACCGTTTCTGTAGCAAAAGATGAACACTTCTTTTTTTCAGGGGAAACATTTCTATTATAGTAAGTGAACAAGAGAGACTGCGTTTACGCTTTTACCTGTAAGAATTAGCGAGGGATTGTTTAGGGTTGACATCAGAGTCATACATCGGTCCAACGGTGTGAATCACGCGAGATGCAGGCAAGTTGAAACCCCTGTTCCAATTTTATCTATCCCATTTTCAAAACACCACACAATTGTTTTTTTTTTTTTTTTTTACACATGAGATGAGAAGAAAAAGGGTAACGTACGGAGTAATTCTTGCTTCACCGGTTGGACAACGGACTCCACGACGAACTTCAGGGACCTCATAGCATGCTGCTCTCAGTTGCGGCCCAGCTGCTCTATGTATTGCTGTCACAAAACGTAATTTTTAGTTTATTACATTTGCTTTCAGATTGGTCACAATCTATAGCTACACAATCACACAATGGGAATGGATTTGGAGAGAACTGAAGAAGACAAGGATTGTAAAATTGCCTCCATCGACACCACCACCACCTACCATACGCTCATTTGCTGAACAGACCTAAAAAAAAAAAAAAAAGACTTGCGTAAGTCAACGTATCGACCATTTGCATCACCAACTCTCAAGTTTCATATAATTTTTAGATATCCATTCATTGTGGAAAAACAAGCTCTCGAGTTGGAACTGATCGAGAAAGAGAGACTTACAATAGCAAAGAGAGACTTACAATAGCATCGGAGGAGGTATCAACGGACCATTCAGTGATATCGCCTTTAAGGATCTTAAGAAGACTATAATCAGACAATTTGAAAACAGTTCCTACGTCTCCAGGATCCATGGAAGAAACAGTTGACCACTCGGGATTCGTGAAGTCCTCGTAGGAGCAGAGAGAATAGAAGGATATGCCTCGATCGCTCTCGAAGATACACGCTACTCATTCGGTAAATTTTAAGCATTGTTTATCAATTTTGGGTCAATTCTTGATTTTTATTTTATTATACTAACCAAAAGTTTCGTATTATTTCAAAATTATCATATTTAGAAATTACAGTGTACTCTAGACGGAAAAAAGAAGAAGAAGAAATTACAGTGTTTTTAACTTAATTCAGTTAATGTAGCTTAATCCGTTTTTTTAACTTGAAACAAAAAAAAAAAAACATTAAGGACACAACACTTGCACCAAATTAAAGTGAAACGTACCAACAACAAAAGTTACAAAACTGACTCGAAACTGTTGTCTTGCAGAACAAGAAAAACAAACTCAGCAGATAATAAAACTAAATAGGACAGCCGTTGGGAAGATCTTTCTTCTCCGCCGTGAATTGATATCACCAGATCGAACCTGGAAGTCTTGGAATCATCGGCCAATCTTCTTTTTGTTGTCTTTTAATTGGCAATGGTACTGTTGGTACAGAGTCATAGAGTCTTTGTGTAATGAAAGGATGCTTCAAGAGCTCAACCGCAGTGGCTCTATGTAACGGATCCAGTGCATGACACCGCCTCAAAAAGTCTTTAGCCACCGTAGAGATACCTTGATCAGACAGCTTCCACATGTAACTATCTCCCATCTCCTCCGGAACACCTCCAAACATCTCACTCACTACACACCCTAGAGACCATATATCAAGAACCGGTTCGATTACTCCGTTCGGTCCAAGAGACTCCGGTGGCATGTACAGAGGCGTACCGGGAAACATAGAGCCACGTGGAGGGGAATTATCGGAGTTAGGTACTTTGGATAAACCGAAATCCGAAAGCTTGACATCGAACGGCTCTCCATGAGTAATGGAGTGGAAGAGAAGTATATTATCTGGTTTGAGATCACAGTGAACGTATCCTTTGGCGTGAAGTGCCTCAAGTCCTTGTAGGATCATAAAAGCAGCTCGTTGGATCATGTATCCAGGTAGTGATCTTCCACCAAACTTGGAGATCATCTTCTCGAGAGTATGTTTGTTGGCGTATTCCATGTAGATGTAACAAACTCTCTCGCTTGATCTTGTTTTGTTGTTCTCGAAGTGAACAATAGGGCTTTTAGCTTGCACGATGCAAGGGTGGTTGCGGAAACGTAGCATGATGTCGAGTTCCTTTTGAAGAGTCGTTAAGAGACTCATCGAAGACGTCTTCTTCGCGTAGGCTCGTAATTGAGGATCCCCCACTAGAGTTACAGAGCCGTAGCTCCCTCGGCCAAGAACACAGGCTTGCTTCAATGAAGAGTCGTCCACAATCCAAGGATCTCCGCAGCTGCAAATTATCTTCATCGCAGTGAAACTAGGTTAGCCGCTTCTCTTAATGATGGCTTACGCTTAATCTGTTTATATAGTTACAACAAGTCTGCTGTGATTGCACTTCACAGTCCAGTTGGAAGTTGGAACATATGATATTTCCACGTTGATCACTATTTTCTTCAACGTAATATCCAAAACAAATTTTGTTAAAATACATATTAAAACAAAAAATACACATCTCAAATAGGAAAAGGATTAAAGCCGAAGTGAAGAACAGAGCATAATCTTCTCTCTGTTTCTGTTTTTAATATCTAATTCCTTGAGCAACTTCAAAGAAGTGTGCAACGTTCTCTTCAGGGGTACCAACTTTAATACCATGCCCTAGATTCAGAATGTGTTTATCTCTCCCAGCTTTCTTCACAGTGTCATGAATCCGGCTAGTGATAAACTCTTTCGACCCGAATAGAACTCCCGGGTCAACGTTTCCTTGAACGGCTATGTTTCTTCCTAACCGGTCCCTTCCTTCAGCCATGTCCACAGTCCAGTCCAAGCTCACAACATCCACACCGGTACGAGCCAGTCTCTCTAGCAAACCTCCAGACCCACTCGCGTACAGTATCAGTGGTAGGTTTGGGTGAGTTTGTTTCACAGCTTCTACAATCTGTTTAAGATAAGGTAAGCTAAACTCCTCAAAATCCACAGGGCTAAGCTCTGTAGCCCAAGAGTCAAAGATTTGCACAGCTTGAGCTCCGCTATCCGCTTGATACCGTATGTAAGTGATCATTGAGGTTGTGAACTTCTGGAGTAAAGCGTGTAAAACCTGGAGAGAAGAAAGATCAGAACTTTCAATATAAGAGATTATACCAAAAGTGTCGTCAAGTTGTAAAAGTGGGTTAAAGGTTTCACCTTGGGTTGAGAAAAGGCTAATCTTTTTATCTGTGTGAAGTTCTTAGATGAGCCACCTTCGATGACATATGAAGAAAGTGTAAACGGAGCTCCAACGAAACCAAGAACGGCGGCTTCGTTACCCACCTGAAACAAAACATATTCTTCATCAGATTAAGAGCTTTCAAAAAATTAAGAGCTTTAAGAGCATTTTGTTGCTTTAATTGATAATCACTATTAGTAATACCTCATTTCTTAGTCTTTTGAGTGCTTCTCCAACGTATGGAACAGATTCCTCTGGTATGAATTCTCTAACTTGAGCCACATCAGTAGCTGATTGCGGCGGGTTGAAGATGATTGGGCCTTTCCCTTTAACAATGTCGAAAGGTATGTTCATTCCAGACAATGGAGTGAGAATGTCTGAGAACAAAATCACCTTTTCCATACATTTTCAATAACAGACATGTCAACAATTTATGAGACAATAAGAAACTTGAAAGAGAATAATTGGATGAGAAGAAGAAGAACTCACTCCATCTGGCTTAAACACCTTCCATGGCTGCAGAGAAATTTCAACCACAAGATCCGCATTCTCTGATCTATCTCGGAAAGAAGGGTACTTCTCACAGAGTGTTTGATAACTCTGTTCATCATATTAATTAACACTCAGGTCACTCACATTCGAATAGAAACAAACAAAAGAATCACAAATCACATTGTGAGCTTGTAAACAAATTAAAAATGGAAGCTTGCTTGCCTTCATGTACCTCCCAGCTTGCCTCATAAGCCAAACAGGAGGTCTATCAACAACTTCACCCTTAACAGCTCTCAGAAGAAGAGGCTCGGTGGTTGCAGAGACTTTTCGCTCGGTCACAGTGGTTCCTACACAAAGAGGTTGAATCCAAGTAAGCGTAAGATTCAGACGCTACTAATAACACGGTCCATAAGCTTTTGCACATCCATGATCAGACTCAATACCATTGACATTCTCATAGAAAGACTCTAGTTATTGAATCAAGCAATATACTTTACTTGGAAGAAGCAAGAGAAGATCATAAAGTTGTAACAAGGATTTCTGCATCATCTTCTACAGAACAAACTCGCAAATCCTAATTTCTACCTCAGAGGTGACTACTACCATTGAAACCATCTATTTCAGTTTGAATAAAGTAACCAAAACAATCAATTCAAGTATGCGAGAAACACCCAATTCGCATCCATTTCCCGGAAATGAGAGAACTTTTGTGGAAATTTCGTAAATTTCCAAAAACCCAGATAGAAAATTACCATACTTTCATCAAAAACAAAGCAAAAACGACGAAATTGAGGGTAGAAAACAAAGTACCCTCGACGGAACAGCGAATTATCCGGGAAGACTTGGGAGACGAGAGAGATTTTCTAGAGAGAATAGTAGAGGAAGTAAGAGATGAGCTAGAGAGTTGAAGGATTGACATTTTTCCGATCGCCGAGAAGATCAGAGGGGAATGTTTTAACGAGGTGTTGTTGTTATACTCTGCTTTGGGATCGTAGCATCTTCTTCTCTTCTTCAACGCAGACAAAGAAGATGGGGTTAACGTCTTTAGGCCAAGATAGATGATAAGAGATCTGCTTACGTGGATTCAACATTGCCTCGTCAGATAATTTGTCTGCCACGTCATATAAGAGCGAGTGTATTATTTGTTTTTTTTTTTAAAACAAAAAACTTCAAAATCCGGTTTACGGATTCGTTTGTTCTCTCTTTTTTTTTTTTTTTTTTTTTTTTTAATTTATCGGCTTTATAGTAACCGATTTCAGTATTTTTTTTTATATTCTTTCTAAAGAACGTAATAATACACTCGCTCCGTTTCATTATTTGGGTTTCTAAAGAACGTAAATTGGCTCCGTTTCATTATTTGTTTTTTCCCCGGTTTATCTTCATCATTTGATCTCACAAGGTAACAATGAAAATATAATTAAAAAATATGAATTTTTGATAAATCAAGATTTTGCACAATCGTTTTATTGCATAGCAAGTGAAGAATACAAACTCAATCGCTAAACTAAGACGATTAAGACTTACGAGTAACGACAACTTTTTTTTTCTTCAGACACAAACTTAATTTGAAGTAAACATGAGACGACCCGCAAATCCTCGTGGATCTTAAGGTAGAGGAGTCAGTTGCTGCGGTTGTTCTTGCGCTTCTTCTTCTTGTCCGTGCTCTTCAGTATCCATCGTATTCAAGAGTTCATGGACGTCAAAGAACTCGTCTTCATTATTCATGTCAAATAACAAATCATCCGAGCCATCGAAACGAAGATTGTCATCATGATGTTGTTGATGTTGATACTGCTCTCCCTCAACCGTCATCAAGACGTTGTTGTTGTTGCTGCTATGCACCATCGTCTCGAGTCCTGAATCTTGACTTTGAAGAAGAGGAGGAAGAACCGATGTATCTTGCTGTGGCTGTTGATATTGTTCTCCCCCATACGTCATCATGACGTTGTTGTTGTTGCTCTCAAATCCTAAATCTTGGCTTTGAAGAACAGGAGAAACAATCGGTGCATATTGCTGCTGTTGTTGATATAGTTCTTCTTCATACAATATCCTCATGACTATGTTGTTGTTGCTATGCATCATCGCCTCGAATCCTAAGTCTTGGCTTTGAAGAACATGAGGAACAATCGGTGTATATTCCTGTGGACGTTGATATTGATATTGTTCTCCCCCAGACGCCTTCATGACGTTGTTGTTGTTGTTGTTGCCATGCATCATCGTCTCAAATCCCAAATCTTGGCTTTGAAGAAAAGGAGGAACAATCGGTGCATATTGCTGTGGCTGTTGATATGGTTCTCCCCCATACATCATCATGACGTTGTTGTTGTTGTTGCCATGCATCAACGTCTCAAAATCTGAAACTTGGGTTGGAAGATGATGAGGAACATTCGGTGTATATTGATGTTGCTGTTGAGTGACGTCAGCATGATCTCCCTCATACATCATCTCAGGCCCACTAGCAGAAACGGTTAAACCAACTTCATGTTCTTGTCCTTGGTTCGGTAATATGTTGTTTGCCACCTGAGGCACCTGATTATCGAACCCTGGTTTGCCTTTCTTCTCGGTCTTGTCTCGGATCCAACACAAGACCGTATCGTCGTGAACGTCCTTGTTAAGGGAATACTCGGTCATGAGCCAATCAGTCTTGACTGGCTTTCCCTTGACTTTCTTGTTGAACACGAGACTCTGCTTGTAACCATACACCTTCTTGTTCCCGTCCATGATAGCCGTTTTGGCACCTGTGCTTTTCCAAGTGCCGCCTTCGCTGTCTCCTCTTCCCGGTACGGTCCGCTTCGGTGTCTTGCCACCTCTTTTGTTCCTCTTAACGAAGTAGTACCATTCCTTTTTCTTGAACAGAGGGTTGTCTACGGACTTAAGAAGCCACGGCACGTCGTCGTACACCTCCAACTCTGTTAAGAACTAGTCCTCGTCATTATCGACCTTGTTGCGAAGATAACGCCTCACCAATCCCAAATCGTTTGGATCAAACTTAAAACCAGGTAGAAGAATCGGAGCCTTCACTGAACTTTCGGCCATAGACAAAGGTTGATCTCTCTCTCTCTCTTCTCTCTCTCTTAATAAGCTATGCTTCTCTCTTTCTCTCTTTAGGGTTGTTTGTAAAAGATCTTAAATCAAACACTTAGCTCTTGACAACATATTTATAGGTAAAGCACAACATTGCTTATCCTATTACAATTAGAATTAGCTACTCATAATCTAAATGGGATTGTGGTTAAGCTCTCCTTATCCTTATACAACTTGCTAAGGCTTCTTGACTTCAAGCTATCGAAGCTTATCCAACATTCTCCCTCTTAAGCTTCGACTTGGTCTTGGACATTGATAAACTATATTTTAAGTGATTTCTAACCTTTGTTTTCAGTATTTTATTGATTCAAAGTATGTTTTTAGAGTCTTTCAGTACTCCTTTATTGAGTCTTTTCAGGTTTTAGGTTGCTTTGGAAGACAATGAGTTGTTTTGGGTGCAAATGAACATATGAGAATGCAGAACATGCATAGACGCCAGAAGTTTGGCAGTCGTTAGGCATGACCAAAATCAAACCGAAACCGTATTTCGGACCATAACCGGACCATTTTGTAACTCTAACTGCACCGTAACCGTTAACCGTAAAAATATATTAGTTATGGTTACAAAAGTTATTAACCGTAACTATATTAAAACCGTTGGTTAATCGCAAGGTTAAACTGTATAATTTTAACCGGTTTTAAAAGTAATTTAAATATAACATTAATTAGTTATATACAATTAATATGACACAGAAAAGTTATGTTGTATAATCAACTTATCAAATCCAAACCTAAATTATTTAGAAAAATATATAACTAAATTTTAATTTGAATGTGCTAAAATCAACTGATATTTTTCTAACAATTTTTTTTTTTTGCCATAACTAACTTTTAATAATAATAATAATTTTATAATAAATTTAGATAAAGAAAAAAAAACTAGATCGTGCTATCATATGGATACAATCATACAACTAAATAAAATTATATAAATTATAATCTTATCATCCAACTATTTATCATTATCTAGTATTCTAATTTATAAATATGTATGTATAATTATTTGATATTTATATATCTGAAATAATTATATTATACGTACATGAAATATATTTGTTTTCATTTCATGTAATAATATGTAATTACAAAATCATTAATTAACTGCATTATAATCATTAATTAAATATAACTGTATTTAATCATAACCGTGTTAACCGTTACCGTTTTAACGGTTAAGGTTAAGGTTAAAAAAAATTTGTAACCGTAACTGGAGGTTAAATAAGCTTTACCGTAATAACCGTAACCGTGGTCATGTCTAGCAGTCGTTGAAGCCCTTCCAACCGATGGATCGAGCTGAGTTTTGGCCAAAAGATAGATCATTGAGTTATCTTTCATTCGGAAGTGATTTAAAGAAGATCAAACGGTGAAATCACACGTTATGCCATTTTTCGTGAAGACAGTCCAGTCTGGCGAGATGAAGAAGGAAATGCAAGAATTATGCCAGAGAGTTGACAGATCTTATGGATCGATCCAGGCCCGTTTTACAGAAAGGAAACTTTGATTTTTCTTATTTTGACCCGAAATCAACTGAACTCGACCAAATCCTACTCCGTAATTATTTTAGACCTATTTTCATCCACTTTGGAAAATAATATACTAATTTTAATATAAAATATAATCAAAATTGTTTAATATAAGTTATATTTAACAAATATTAACAACCAATAACAAATATAAGTTATATTAAACATGCTCAAGTTTTGATTATATTTTATATTAAAATTAGTTTATTTATCAGTTTGAATGTATAATTATAGTTATTATTGAAATATTAGTTAAAAGTTTAATATAAATTTTATTCAAAATTATGCATTTATAATAAATAATTTTTTTCTTCAGTAACAACCAAAATTATAACATAAGTCAGCTAGTTATGATGCTTGTCACCCGAAAATTGAATTTTTTTTAATTCAAATATTAAATTAATTCGGATTAACAGTTAAATATATATTTAAGTTATGTTTGTTAAAATAGAGAGCCAATAATCTATAACATTTAAACAAAATTATTAAAATGATGTATGCTTATGTTCGTTATATATGGATGAGATGTAAATGTTAACAACAATGCATACATAGGCTAGTGGTAAGCTTCCCCTTCTTCTTGTGTAGAGGACAGTGGTTCGAGTCCCCCAACAAACATACTTTTAATTTTCTGAAATTTATAAAACGACGTCGTTTTGAGTGACATGTAAACGATGTTCCACGTGGCAAGTGACCTGTCATCTCCGTAAAGAAAATTGGAGTTGACTAACGGGAGTGTTAGTCAAGGCTCGTTCTGGCCAAGCGATGAAGAGTTGGTGTATGAAATGGATGATTTTTTATAGTTGGGATATGAAATGGCACACATGAAGAGTTGATGTATTAATCGGGACCTTTAGATAGAGTTGGAGTACTAATTGGCCGCTCCCGTGATATAGCTATCTTAGTTTAGATTTGATTTAGTCGATTTACATTTTCAGGTAAAGTTCGTTATATGTTTTTGTATTTTATAATTAAAAAAATGATCCTAATAATCTTTTACTATTTTAAATTAAATTTAGTCGGCGTACCATGCACACTGCTATTGTCACTCGTTCTTGCCTCAAAAGAAAAGAAACAAACCCAACCCCAACCGAATTAGACACTGATATAGGAAGCTCTCTGTAACCACACTAAAGATTGATACTTCTCCACCGTAAATTGATATCGCCTGATAGAATCTGGAACTGGAAGTCTTAGAATCTTCGGCAAATCTTCTTTTTTCGTCTTATGGTCGGAATTCGGGACAAGCATTAGTTTTTGTGTGATAAAAGCATGCTCACGTTAGATTCAAAGCATTGTTTTATTCTAAAGATTAATTGTATATTTATTTTCTCTCATAACAAATAGTCAAATACAAAGACAGGAATATAGCAATCACACCACATCAAACCAAATGAAAACCAATTAAAAAAAAAAAAATTTATTACAAACAAACAATAGTCCCAATATAAATAGTGAAAGATGCTGTTTTAGTTACAGGCTGGATTTTTTCTTGCTCTGTTTCTGCATTGGAAGCGTAATGTGTATAAACCCAAACTTTCTCCTCTGCGTGACAAACTGTTTCTCCTCATGCACCTCCTCTTTCTCTGCCCTCGCCGAAAACTTAATATCATGTTTCAACTCCTTCAACATCTGGCTCAAATTCGCATTCCGCCTCGGGATATGACCTTCAAGGCTCTGCCTCTCGGGGACAACAACGACATCTTCCTTTGGAACTTGCTTACGCCTTAGAACATCGCGCATTGAGACATTAGACTTTAACACCGGCTTTGGCAGATTGTCGAGTGGCTCGTGCTGCTTGTTCAGATGGCTGAAAAAGGAGCGTCGTGTATTATGATTCAACGGCGTAAAGTTATCGCCTTTTGTCCACCCGCGGAAAGCGTTCTCAGCTTCGAGTTGCTTCACGTTCGCAATCTCTACTCGGTTTAAGGCAGCTTCCAAAGCTTGTTTACTCTGTTTGACTCCTTCACTAGCTTCCTCTAGCTTCTTCAAAATCCCTCTTCTTGAGCTATTATTGGTGGAGGAGAAGTCGTCATCATCGCTCCTTAACAGTCCTCTCGGTGTTATGGGAGATCTTGGTGGCCCTGGAAAGCAAAACTCCGAATCATCTTCCTCGCTTTCACCGTTGGATGATGACAACATTGCTATTTCAGCAATCGCAAGTGCTTCCGCTGCTCTTGCAGCTTCTTCCATTTTCCTAGCAGCAACCAATCTCATCTCTGCAGTTCTCAAACAGTTCTTGTTCTGATTGGTTTCAGCAACAATCTTTACATGTTCCCTTGGTGTGTTCTTTGCAATGAATCTCTCTCCTTCATCTGGAACCTGTGGTTTAATACTGATTCGGCTCAGCTCCTCAGCTAGAGTCACCGCTCCACCAAACCCATACGAGAGCTTCGCTCGTGTCTTGTCAAGAAAATCTTTCTCTTCTTTCATTTTCTTGTTCAGGGTTTCGACAGAGGACTGGATCATCACAAGATCATCCATGGTTTTACCAAGATTCATCTTGGCTTGCTTCAGTTCCATCAAGATCACATCAGGAGATGACATGGGATTGTGATGGCAATGCTCATCGTTCATCTCTTTGATGTCTGAGCTTAAATGTTCAGCTGATCTCAGGGACTCTTGATGAAGCTGCCGCTTCAAATCTTCGACGATCCTTTTCGTCGATCCAAGTGCTTCAAGAACATCCAGAGTTTCCAGCTCTTTCACTATCAGATCCTTCTCAAGCTCTGCTGCATGCTCTTCCATTCTCTTTATGTCAAATTCTCCCACACCATTCTGAATAATTCACAAAACAAAAATGGTAACTTAAATTCTCACAACAAATATAAAGCTCAAGAACCTCAATTATGAATTTCAGCTCCAATATTGAAATTCTACTCAATTTCAATAGAAAGAGCTACTCAATTGCAAAGAAGTCATGCAAACTCTACTCAAAGTCACATACTTTCACAGCAATCATGAACAATGGGCAATGGTCACCACAATGCAGATCAATGTGGTTTGTATTGAACTGATCCGATTATTGGAGATGAGCCATAAGAAGAAAACAGAGAAAGAACCAAAACTTACGAAATTGTCTTCGAGTTTGAAAGGAACCCAAGACCCACGACCACCGAATCGGGTCACGGCCTCCTGAACCGACCCGAATGGCGGAGAAGTGTCGATTTCAGCTCTCAGACCCACTCTCCTTATCCCGGGTACATGAGAAACACCCGCCGGATCGACGGAGAATCCGAAATTTTCCGACCCGGTTTGGATCCTAACATCATGGATCCCCGGAATCGCCTCTGCTACAGGACTCTGATGCTCCTCTGCCATCGCCACCACCACAAAGAACCGAGAGACGATTGATTGATTGTGGGATTTAAAGAGAAGCACTTTACAGTAATCATACTTATTGTACAAATCAGAAAGAAAGAGAAAGGGAAAAATAAAGGAGAGGTAAAGCAAAAGAGCTTTTTAACAGAAACGAATCGATATGATTTTGCTTTCTCGTTAGCGAGTCACACCAACAACACCACTCGGTGAGAGTGAGAGTGAGAGTGATGGAGAACTTAAGGGGATGGTTACGTGGCGAAATTTTATTGGTTAGCGGTTTAGATTGACCGGTGTTGAAAAAAGGTTCAGGTGAGATTGGTTGTATAGGATGGTTGACTGATTGCTCAATTTGGGCCGTTGATTGCGGAGATAACGGAAAGATATTGGGAATTGCAGATCCACTCACTGTTTTGCTTTACGAAAAGGCAGACTTTGGGCCTGGCAAGGGACCAATCCATCGAACGACGACGTTTATGCCACCGACGGTCGTTTCCTTTTGGACCATAAGCCCATACGTTTCTTGTATTAACAGATAATAAATACAACCTTGATTTCGTAGTCTTCACATTTTAATAACCAAATTCTCATATTTACAACTAATTCTTGTCTTAACGACATAAAAACGTGGAAAGGGGAAATGTAATCACTGGTAATCACAAAATAACTCTTTCATTTGGGAAATTCGTCACTCTAAATCATCCATCTTCACTACTGACAGGACGAAACATTCGATTTTAATTTCGATGATCTTTAAGTATAAATAAAGATTTGATTAAAAACGAAAAAAAATATTTTTGTTAAGAACTGTCAGTGCTAGTACTTTTTTCGTTTTATTGGCGTAATTATCATTGGTAAATAATGTTGGAACAAATGACATTAATTACATAAATAAATTATATAAAATGGGACATCCTCTGGCAAATGAGCTGAATAATTGTTATATTGATTTTTGGTACGCATAATCATCACAACCACCATATATTGTTCTATGTTATGATTTCTTTTTTATTCGCTGAAGTCACTTCCGTGAATAGGTTGAACATTGCTTTCATTATCTTATTTTGTCTGATCCTATATCAAACTGAAAGTTTACCATTGTATAACCACGATTAATGGCTGAAATCTAGCCGGAACGAACCCATTACTTATAAGTTTACAATGTACGAACTCTCATTGGTCGCAAGAGAAATCAAATCCGGACCGAACAGAAATAATACTAACTCAACGATAAGTTATAAAATAATGAGTTACAGATAGTATAAATATATGATTCATTCAAGTTTGAATCCACTGAGTTTTGTAGTAAATAATATTTTGCACATATGATATTATGACTGAGACTAGAAGAATTTAGACTTCTAAAGTATTTTTAAAACATAACAACACGCACGAAAAATTAAAAGTAATCAGTGGTTTAAAGTATTTCTGGTGTTGGCCATCTAAGATACATGATCAGCCGTTTAGAGTGTCTATAACCTATATAGCATACACCTTCTAATTGACTGTTCTCCATAGCCTAGCCGTCTATAAAGATCTAAAAACCGAATAAAATAAAAAAATGCATACCTGCCTAAACATTTGTCTCTTCTTATTTTTTAATGGCCTAAACAATTTAGGATAAATCTGTGTATATACATACAATACATGGCACGTATATAGGTGGATGTATGAAATAAATAAGAGGGGATTCGCCTTATATTTTTGTTTTTCTAACTAATTTTGGCTTCATTTCCTTTCTCTCAAGAATTGAAGCAAAATCTCACTACAGAACAATGGACCACGAACGCATCTTCTATTCATTAATACGGCTCAACTGTTCATCCAACGGTCCACACTCATCCACCTTGCCACATCCTCTTTTGTATCCTACACGTTTATATTATCATCTTCAACGAATTAATTGCGACAACGGTTTTTCAATTTGTATTTAGTAACATAACATTTACATGATAATATAGCTACCGCAGAAGCTCACTTGATGATAGGTTCAGTCAATAGTAGAAAGAAGTTAATGTCCTAACTCCTATGTTATTATATTTCTTCCCAAAATTTTGCTAACTAATATAGTATATTGAAACTGTAATGAATGAAAATAGTGATATTTTCGATCATGTTAGGCGTGACCGTATCTCCAATCTGTTCAATTTTAGAGTCGATTGATTTACCCGTTCGGAAAAAAAAAAAAAAGAAAAAAAGAAATACGGATGTTGTTTTTGTAATTTCTTATCTTCTAAAATGGATTAGTAATCATGGAGTTCTTAATTACATCTACTTTGTTGTTGAGAATTTTTTTTTTAAAATGATTATAACATTAAGTTGCATACACATTGAACAGTAAATCGCCCCCACTCATTTATTATCTAACCATATCTTGCCCACTGCAATAATTTTCGAGTATCTTGTATATATTGCCATTTGCTCATCCATGTGAAATTTACCAACAAAAAAATCCAAAATATCATACAGATTTCTCTAAATAATAAGCACATGACATGTGCTTGCTTACACACTCCATGCAAAATAGAGATCCTTTAATTCTTCCGCAAACTTCTCTTACACTAACAAAGCATCATTTGTCCAAAAATAGATGCGCTTTTGTCTCTCTTTCATATCTGCAGAAGCTTCGTTGTCTTTGGATCTCGCTTTTCTCTTTCAATATTTTTCAGTTTGGATAGTTGAATTCTGATAAAACCTGACTCGAAGCATATTCAGAGAAGAAGTTTTGCTGCTAACCAAAAGCTCACTGGAGGATAACGTTCAACACCTTACAAAGCATTTAATGAAAATGTCAGAGCGATCAGAAGACGTCACAAACGGAGTCAGATCTTCAAAGATAATCATAAAGGAGAGCTCGCAGGTCAATTCATCGTCGAGAATCTATTACTACGGAGGAGCTTCCGTGCCGTTTATGTGGGAGACACGGCCAGGCACACCAAAACACTGCGAATCATTTCGTCTTCCGCCATTAACGCCGCCTCCGTCGTATTACTCCTCCTCCTCCGGGAAACAACAGAGCAAATCGAGAACAAAACAGTGTCGATTCGTGAAGACTCTGTTCAACGGGAAACATCACGTGTCGCGTCCTTCGCTTTCTTGGTCGTCTACGACGTCTTCATCATCTTCTTCCTCTTCGTTTTCCTCCTCGTCTCCTCCGTCTAAAGGAGAGCATCGTCCGAAAAAATGTTACCTTTCTTGCTCGAGATCGTACGTTAAAGACGACGAGGAGGAAGAGATTGGGTCGTCGTCGTCGTCGCCGACGTCGACGTTGTGTTATAAAAGAGGGTTTAGTTCATCAATGGGGAGTATGAAGAGAGCTTTGTGTTCTGTTCTTAGCCATGGATCTAGTCGTAAAGATCTAAGATTGATTTAATGGAATGGATCTTGATATTAAGACCCCCCCTTCTTTTTTCTATGTTTTTTCTTTTGCTTCTTTGAACACACATACTAGTGTTTGATTGTGTTCAATGCTTAAAAAACTACATTCACATGTTTTGATCATATTTCCGGTTGTTTGTTGTTGTGATTTTGTTAATTTTATTGTTTCGAGTTTATGTATGAATGAATGAATCCTTTTGGTACTCTTAAAATGCAACTGATGAATTGTGAGCTTGTTTTTGAATCAATGAACTAGACTTTGATTTTTATTTGTATGAATAATACATTAAATTTTCAGTAGTCAACGAGAACAGCTTCATCTAAAGATTTAATGACACGAAAAAATGTGGGCGATTAACTGACCATGTGCCAGTATTTATGGTCTCTAATCAATTTTTTTATTCGTTTTTTTTTTTTTTTTTGTCTCGTTTGTTCCTGTTACTTTAAGGGAGAATAATTAGAAGGAAAAAATAAGAAATAAGGGTAAAAAGTAGTATTTAAATGGTAAAAGGGTAAAGCTTAACTTAAAGTCTACAAGTTTCAGTTAACAAAAGTAAAAACCAGAATGTTTACCATTGAACCAGGAAAAAACAGATGATAATATACCAGGACAACCCTATGTGTATCTCTATAATCTATTGGTACTATCTTTGAAGCATTTTTAAAATGCTAAAATAAAATTGAATCCTATCCTCTATAAATCAAAGTCATCGACGGAAAAAGGAGAAAAAAAACTAATTAGTATACATCAACAGACGGGTGGTTGTTCTGGATGTTCCATAAATTGGTGCAGATAGTAACTGTGAAGCACATTTTCTAACTAAAAATGAGATTTTCCTTATAATATGCAACTTTTTGGCTGTTCAAAAATTTAAATATCCAAAAGCCCAAATCTTCTTGTAGTTATTGTAATTAAAGAAACAGAGGAGGTTCCCGAGCTCACTAAGGCAGGGCCTGTCCTTTGACCGTAAAAAGGTGAAGAAGGTTCGAAATAATACTTCGAATGTACGAAAACTGTTAGGCTTTGAAATAACGAATTTACTGTTACGAAACAGTGATGATGTAATTTTGACGAGAAGAATAATTTAGTTAGGATTTAATTCTTGACCCAAAGGCTGTCAAAGTCCTTCACCACTCGTGCACACGTGGTAAATATTTTGTTGGAACTAATTGGTGAGGTCTTAAATGTCATCATTCATTGTAGGGGCACAGAAACGTGGCAGAGAAAGTAGTAAAAAGCAAATTTGGTTGGCAGGAGTAGGGGGGTTGCTTTGTTATTTCTTACCATTTGAGTTGTTGTTATTTCTCACCATACAACTATATTTTTCTTACATTATCTATCTTTTTTAACCGCAAAAAGTTCATCTTAAGAACGAGTTTATGTTTTAGAAGAACACGGAAAATTCTATCCACAATTCACGGTTATAAGAGTAAGAAAAAAATATGTCATGATTAAGATTTTGAAAAATGTAATTTCAGACGGACTAATCCATCAAAATCCGCAAAAGGAGTTAGGAGTATATGTTTAAATACACCTAAACTCTCCTAGTTCAATCTTGTTTTGGAGAAGTACACAATATACTTAAACACCTGTAATTTGCCAGGTAAGGCGTACAAAATAACGGCCCAAGAAAAAGTTCCAACTTCCAAGGGCTAGAGCCCATGTCAACTTCTAAGTTTGGGAGGAAAATTTAAAAGGATTTGTGAAAGAAAAATTGTATTTTCAAAGCAAACTGTTAAAATAAGTACTTCTTTAAACCCAAATTATTTTTCTTTTCCAATTTTGAATTTTGAAAGTTTTAAATTCTTGATAGTTTTTAAATATTTGTAGTTGTCATTAAATAACACTATTCTCTGCCAACTCTTAATCTTAACACCATAAGAATTTTATATATCAAATAAAAAGAAGAAGAGAGAACAACGGGGCGACGATTTAGGCTACAAATACGGGTCAAACAAGAATGTATACAATATAAGTGCAAGTTTTCTTAGAGTCTAAGCAATCTTCTTCTTTCTACTCGATTTTGAATTGAAATTGGAGTCTAAGTACTAATTCTTCTAATGTATAATATAATTACGAAAATACCACCCCTCTCTTACCACCCATTTTGATATTACGCCGCTCTGCATCAAGCTCACATCCGAAATTCATTTCATTTATGTGTTCTTGGCTCAAGGTTTGAGTAGGCTCTAACCTCAACAAGGACGAAATTCGGTATGCCTTTAATTTTGTTGGGTACCATCTTACTAACAGTGGGTGTAAAGTTGATAGCTGGATAACAATAAATTATTACTGTTGCGTGTTAATAAAATAATACTACTAATAACTAAAAATGGTATTTGTTGAGTTTTTGTTTGTTCTTTGACCAAGATTCTTTGCATCTCCCCTCTCCTACTTATTAATTATCAATACACAGAAAATTACTTAATACATACCTTAATTATACATGCATACGTACAATTAGTCGATTCGTACACATATAATAATGATAAGAACCCATATATATAAAGATTATGATGTTTCTTGATTTTGACAAGGACCTAACATGCTAATATCATCAACTTATCATTCTTGTTCACTCTTGTTTTGGAGAAGTACATCTAACAATATACTTTCTAAATCCTTCACCAACTTTTTACTATTATAATCTCGCAATACTAGTTAGCTTTCTATTAATAGTTTAATACTGATCGGCCGTATAGATATATAGTATATGATTTATACAAATAATTAACAGTAAATTGGAATCACATTAAACATAAATTTGATTCCTAAAGAAAATAAAGCAGAGGTGTGCTATAAATGTGAAGCAAAAGCCCCACATGCGGCCATGGGAAAACAAAAACATTAAAAGTAGGCATTAAGCACGAAATCCATCTGTTGTTGCCTGGCCGATGAATTCAAGTATATTTATGTGTGATCAGATTCGTAATTAAAGTCAAAAATAAAAGTAAAGAATCCTCACAGGTCACGTGCTCAAGCAGTAATACAGCTCTTCAGTCTTCACTAACTAGATATCTTCCGTTGTTTTCATGTTAAAAGAGACACTGTTCTTACTTCTCGAGCTACCAAATCCCTTTTCATATCCATAAGAAAAAAGTTATAATACAAGCCAGCTCAAGATGTTCTTATATATCTATCTATATTATATTGACACTTATATATAGTCAGTCATACACATTATCTATCGTGATCACGAAATCTTATACTTTGGTATTTTACTTGCCTTTAAAGCCTTCCTCGGTTATCTTCCTTGACACCCTTTTTAAGAGTAACTTGACTTTAATACTTCTCTTTTTGTTTCTTTCTACTTTTCTCTCTTTTCTTTCGATCCCCTGAGAGCATGCCTGAATGTCAAGAGAAAGGTAAAAAGTGAACATCATCTCATCATCTCATATTGAACGCCCTTTTCTCTTTACAAAGATTTAGATTTTATTCCCTCAAATTGGTGGATATGGTTGATTTCTACCTTTTAGTCCTATATTCATGCTATTAATGAAAATTTAAGCTCTTACTCGAATCCTTGTGGGACAGATTTGAAGAGATAGGGAAGAAGATCAAACGAGAAGCAGATGCTTGGCCTCATCAGATGGCAGGAATTAGAAGACCAATGTTGGGTCCTCCCGGAACACTCAACACCATTACTCCTTGTGCGGCTTGCAAGCTTTTGCGCCGTAGATGCGCTCAAGAATGTCCATTTTCTCCGTATTTCTCCCCACACGAGCCTCATAAGTTCGCATCCGTCCACAAAGTCTTTGGAGCTAGTAACGTCTCCAAGATGCTAATGGTAATAATCATTTCAAAATACAAAAATATTATATTGATTTAAGCATGCAAAACAAGAAAATATTGTATAACAATCTAGTAATCAGTGATCATTGCTCTGTTGGTGTATGTCAAGGACTGATTCCCACGAGACTCATCTTCTCTTTGGTCACTACATAAACGGAGATTAGTCTGTCATTCTTTCGTTATGAAATCTCTAATTACAAGAAAAAATGGTATTTTTGGCAATATTATCATAATGTGAAACGTTTTAAACTAACCAGGAAGTACCGGAAAGCCAGAGAGCAGACGCAGCGAATAGCCTTGTGTATGAAGCAAACGTGAGACTAAGAGATCCGGTTTACGGATGCATGGGAGCAATCTCAGCTCTACAACAACAAGTCCAAGCTTTACAAGCTGAGCTCACGGCCGTACGATCCGAGATTCTCAAGTACAAGCAGCGAGAAGCTGTCGCCACTTTGATCGTACCTTCCAACTCCCAAGTTGCCGGATTTCGCAACTCTGGCGGCGTCTCCGTGATTGCACCACCACCACCACAAACACCGTCAACTCCACCACAACCTACGGCGGTTCATCCTCCTGCTCCATCTTCTTGTGTTTTCTCTCAACCAACCACAAGAGCCTTAGAATATGGCGACATTGAAAGTGAGAACAACTCCTACTTCGGTTAAGATTTATTTAAATCATTCTACAAACACACACAAATACATATAATTTATTTCGTTAATTTATGATCCGGTCATTAACTAAATAAAATAAAAAAGGAAGGAAGGTTGATGTTTAAAATCCTGTCGTTGATCGATGAAATGTATATTGTTTAGTTGGTAAGTACTACTATTTAGATTTTTTTTTTTTAAAAATAATAATTAAAAACGTACTATGTAGATTTAAGAATGATAGCCGATAGTTAGATGAGGTTGAAATATTATTTTAGATAGATATAAAGACAAAGTGAATGTCCAGTTTCAATAAATAAAGAAAACTATAAGTTATTGACTTATTTACTTTTTCCCGTATGTAGAATCGATATTTTATTGATTAAATCTTGATGAACTAGTACATATGATGCACTTGAATTTAGGGTAGCTTAAATTCAGTTAATGAGTTCATGCGTAATTAACCGAAACTTTTTTTTATGTTTTTTGTTATTTTAGAATCCAAGCAACATAATGTTACTTAGCTCTATAAAAAAGCTAGCATCAAAATTTTGTGTGATAGCTGGCTTTGGATACGTGTATATATACTAGTGTAGTGTTTATTTATTGGTTGGGTGTAAGTGTCAGTTGTATACTTGTATATTAGATTATTAGTACCACTAATTCATCTAGTTTGGTTTTATTTAATTTCGGGGTTTCCTTAGCGTATCGAATTAAACAATCCAGCTTATTGCTGACCAGATTCATGCGAACAGGAATGTGCTAGGCTTAAAAAGCATTACATTCTTATGAAACCAGATAATCAAGCGCCATGATATGTTTTCCATACCACTAAAATAAGTTTATATTTCAAAAATATCAGTATATCACCATTAATTTAATTTTTCCAAATACCAATAAATGAGTTTTTTTTCCCAAAAAATACCACAAAACTAAAAAATATTTAAAGGTTTATAATTTTTAAATTTGGGTTGGGGTATAGTATTTTGGTTTATGGTTTAGTTTTTAGAGTTTAGTATTTATTTTTAAAGGTTTAAAAGTTTAATTTTAGTTTTGTGGTATTTTTGAAAAATGCAATTTTTGGTACTGTTGGAAAATAAAACTAATTACGATAATTTTGGAACATCTTATTTTGTGGTATTTTTAAGAAATGACCATTGACCAGAGCTTTTGTGGTTGCAAGACTTATCTGGCTTCAAAGATAGAATCCCTTATAGGGATGTGATGTTTTGGGTTTGGTACACTGTCACGGTTGCTTCACACGACGACACTTTATTATCCCTTCTCCTAAGGGAACATACTATTCCACTTGGTACAATTCAACTAAGATGAACTTGCTAGATAGTTTTATATCGTTGGTCGAATCTAAAGGCAGGGAATCGTTAGTTTCCAAATTAACCCGTTTTTTTAAAGTAATTAACTAATGATATAACCTGCTTTTTTAATCCAGGAAAATGTGAATTCTTCAATGTTCAAGGGCCTGTATGCGATCTATGAGAATCGATTTCTGTGTTACAGCAATTAGAACAAAACCATTGAACTTGAGCAACAAGTTTTAAATGTTTGGTTAGAAGGAATACCGAAGTTTTATTCATCATGTTAATTAGAATATCACAACTTAAACATTTTCTAGAACTCCATATATATACACATCTCTCATTGTAACAATTAGATAGTAAGAGGAGATGTGTCTAAGGCTTTGGCCTCCATTTGAACACAACCTCCACTAAACTCTTTGGTATCATCACTCTTGTAAACATACTTGCTCGCTGCCCACAAGAACAATCCCATGTTCACGATAGAAATCACCACTAGAAACCCATAATAGTAATCAAGCCTAGAATCATTCAAATTATCCCCAATCCAACTCTTCCTTCCGCCTTTACTCGTGATCTTATCAATCATTGTCACCAAGAAGCTGTTCAAGAAGTTACCAAGACCGATCCCACTCGTGAAAAATGTCGTTCCAAGGCTCTGCATCTCCTCAGGTGACTGATCATAAAAAAACTCGAGCAAACCAATCGCATTGAACACATCCCCAATTCCTAGAAGAGAGTACTGAGGGAGCAGCCAGAAAATGCTCATAGGGACAACTTGTTTCGGGCTAGTTATGTGAAATTCCCTTATTACGCGCATCCTCTTGACCTCCACGGCTGAGGCAACCGCGACTGCAACAATTTGGATCACAAACCCTATCCCTAGCCTTTGGAGTATAGTGATCCCTCTAGGGTTTCCGGTTTTCTTGCGCATGAAGGGAACAAAGTACCGGTCATAAATTGGCACGGAGAGAAGCATCGAGAGCGTAACAAAGGTTCCCAGTGAAGCCGCAGGGATTTGGAAGCTGGATCCGAGTTTTCGGTCCAACGTGGTCCCTTGTTTGACGAAGAGAGTATTGACTTGTGCCCATAAGGTGCTTGGAATTAAAGTGACAAGCCATATTAATGTAAGCCCTAGCACACGCTTTGCCACTTCCACTTTTGTCACCGTACAAGGTAAATCTCTTGAATATGTCTTAATGGCCGCTTTATCCAAGAACCTGTAAAAGCAATACACATAACCATATTATCCACTAATTTCATTCAAAATGACTTTGTGTCTTGTCTTGTCTTGTCCAATATTTTTCTAATCAGGAAATGCTAAAAATTAGCGTTGGTCCAAAAGGTGAACATTTTTAGATGTGGAAGACATGTAATAGACTTGGTTAAGGAATATGTCTGATTAGTTTCCAAATAATGTTTCATTTTTTTGGGTATAAATATGTACCAACAAATAATGTTTAATACTACATATATAGATATATGGAAAAGAAAAATCGTATCATTATAATTTTTTACATAAAGAAGATATATGCCTCAAGAAATGCTACGCACATAAATCGTATCAATATTTTTTGGATATCTTAAGTTTTCTATACTACGTAGTTCAATCATTGTGATTGATTCTGGAAGAAACTGTAGTGGGACGATATTGGAGGACACATTTAAAGTGGAGAAAATAGGAACTGGGGACCATTCAATAAAAAGATCCTACAGAACAACTACACTACATTAGATAATTTTCTATATTAGTGAAAACGAATATCAACATTGTATATATTCCACGTCATAACCCACCAGAGCCAAATTAATGCATAATTTTGGTAGTTTTATTTTGTTTGTTTTATCTATCATTGAGTGGTCATCTATAGGAGTTTATAATTCATTCTCTCGAGAAATCAAATTACTATAGTTATGTAATAAATTACATCTTATAAATTCATTGATGAGATGGTATATACAAAACTGACCTGAAGGTAGGAGTGTGATGAACTTGATGTTTACCAGTGCTTTTATAGTAATGGGAGTCAAGCTCATGAAGCTCCAAAAGGTCATCAGGACAGTGAAGCTTTCGGTTTTTGAATGCCGTGATAGGAACTTGAACCAAATCTTTCGCCAAATTATCCGGTTTTACCACTCTATGCCTGTAGAGTGGTGTCCCGATATAGAACACAATGAGGGAAACCAATAGCCCTACGGTAGGAATGCCATAGCCTAAACCCCATCCGAGATTCTCTTGAATGTAAACGAGTCCTAATGTTGCGAATAAGGCGCCCAAGAAAGAGCTGAACATCCACCAATTGAAGAAGGAAACCTTTTGTTTTTTCTCTTTAAGGTTATAGTTGTCGAATTGGTCCGCTCCAAATGTTGAAATGTTAGGTTTGGTTCCCCCGGCTCCAATGGCTATGGTATAGAGGGCTATATAGAAAAACGTTATTTGTAAGGAGGATGCCTTGTTGCATACCCCGTTTACGCATGTCGGTCTTAGAGATTTTACCGTTACCGCCATTGTTAAGAGAATCATCCCCTGCAAACAAAAACATTATCTAGTTTCAAAAATTATAGCTCTCGGTTGAAAGTTGAAACCAACAAAAAATATAGAATTTGGCTATTACCGTTTCCCTACTTTTTACGTGTTATAAATTTATAAGGTTGTGTACTTTTTCATTTTTTTTTTTTTTTGGTACTGGATTATCTATCTCAGGTGTTTTACTCTAAGTTTCCTAGTGAATTGTATAAATTATATCATATGATCACTACACGTAGGATTTTTATAATTCATATGATCGCAACATGTGTCAATTTTAATTTAACTCTATTAAAATCTTGACATGTGTCTTAGAAAAATAAAATAAAAACTAATTAATAAGGTGTTAAAAATGGAAAAAATATATATTTGCCATATTCTAATAAAAATTTTATATTCTAACGAAAAATATTTTATATTCAGAAAAATAAAATTTTTATTTTGTCATATTATATGCCTTACCAATTCTTATATAATAAGTTATAACCTTCAAAATTGTATTGTGTGCTTTCAATTTTTTCTCGTCTCTAATTTTGAATAAAAAATAAAATATTCGAATGTTTAATTAATCAATGAAGATTATTTGAATCTAAAACAATTAGATCAAAATCAAAATTATCGTCGTACTATAATACTTATTATTCGAAAGTGGAAAAGTAGAGATCCTAAAAAAAATAATATCTCCATAAGCTTCTATTACTTGATGAAAATATTAGTAAAGATTAGTAACATATTATATTTAAGAGTAATCATATTTTATTTAATATTTTTTATATATTTTTTAAAAAATTAAAATAAAACTCGCATATATGCATGGCCTAATCTAATAGTATTATACAAGGCAGTACGTGCAATTACAAGTTAGAAGGCATTTCATGAGCCAGGAGGTCCTCTCAATGAAAAGAAACAACCCTTCATAATTTGACTTGGATAAACTTTTGACTAGTTGTTGAGTTTTCGTTGTGTCGAAATGCGATCTAACAAAAGTTATTTTTTGATTGAATTTGATAAGTTTTAGTTTTATTTTCTACAGTTGATAAGATATGTTTTGTAATTTTGTTTAATGCTAAACCACTAAAATTGAAGAAGGAAAGTGGAAGTCGTGGGTCCTCATGAATACGTGGGGAAAAGAACGTATGACACGTATACCTCTCGACGATCAACATAACCAAATCTCAAAAATAAAATCAAATGGAGTTAGCTTTCGTTAACTGGCGGCTTAAATACCGACACGTCTTTTAGAATTTAGATCAGAGAAACGTCTATATACGAAATCTTATGATATTACATATTACAGTATTATGCGTTTTTAAGATATATATTTTTAAAAATATGTATGCAAAAACCCAAATAGATTTATAGTCTTTTCTTTAAAGTATGTTTTTCTTGTATACATGGAAAATTCTGATACTTCTCTATATAATATATGTCCACTTTAACAGAAACCACAAACACTCCTCAAATATTATATATAACACAAAAAATTCGAATTATAATTTTTGTGGCAGTATCTTCTTGGATAAATGTTCACGGACCATATCTGATCGTACGTCCAAATCGCGACAAAAACACACATCTCTATTCCTTTATCATGACAAGCCAAAAAATATAAAAAAATTACGAAAATATAAAACTGGTAGGGAAATCAGAAACATCCCCCCCTTATATAGAGAAAATAAAACTACAAAATTGGTGAGCATAAAAAAATTTCAAGAACACACCAGTCACCACTACCACTATGCTCGTATGGACAATTAAAACTCTAATATTACCAATTTACCATAGGCCAAACAAAGAGAATGTACAACTTTTCAATTTTGAAACTTTAGTTGTTTGGTTTAGTTGTTTTTGTAAATGGGATTTTCTTTTTTCAGGTTGTAAAACCGTTGTCATTTAGTTTAATTAATTTAATTCGCATTTTAACCCCAAAGTAAAAAAACATATGAAAAGATTGTAGAAATACCAGGACGTAGAGGAGAGAGGAGGCAGTAAAAGTCCAGAAGCGGCCCATGTATGAGTCGGCGATGTAAGCTCCGGCGATCGGAGTGATCCAAACGGCACCGGACCAATTATTCACATTTCTAACCGAAGAGATTGTGTCTTCGTGAAGTCTTGTGGTCAAATAATTCACTAGGTTCGACGCTATTCCATAAAACGCCATCCTCTCAAACGCTTCATAACCTTCTCACACACAGACAAATACTACATATAAAGATTGTGAAATATATATATTTTAATCCGTTAACTGGTTTTCAATTGCTATAAATTAGATGCCAATAGTGATTTAAGATTACAAATTACCGAGAAGGAAAGAGCAAGCTTTCCAACGGCCGGTACTGGACGCGAGGACGGGGCGGCCTTGGAGGTCGACGGTGCCATCTTGTGTGTAAACATTTGCAGCCTCCATTAACTTTTTTAATATTAAATATCTTGAAACTATTTGATGTTTTTTTGTGTGGTAATGTTGTGAGAATTGAGAGAGCTAAGAGAGGCCAGGTCTGTGAAGAGAGACTAAAGGGAAATAGTTTAAGGTTGCATGGTTTCTCTTATTTTTATTTTTATGGGATTTTGAAAAAATAAGGTCTGGAGTTAAGATTAGCTTAGCTCTAAGCGTTGTCTTACTCTCCACAAGATCAAGTATGTGACTTATATAACGCCACCGCAAGATTTTTTGTTTCCTTTTCATTAATGTCGTCATCATCATCACCATTCACCTTGGTCATGTAACCACCACCATCACCATCATCATTATAAACCCTTTGGATTGTATATACAATTTTTAATTGGTCCATCTTTATTATAATTTTAAATATGGTAGAAAATACAGAAAAAGTCGTATATATATTGAGCCGAAAATTTCTGGTCAGCAACAGGTAGCGATGATGACATTTTTGGTTACATACTTCCATTGATAAAGATCACTCAATTCAATAAACCTATGCCATCCTGTCACAATAGAATTCACTACGGCACTACCTATTTGCCGTATGTTCTTTCGGTGCTTAGTGTATTTAGCATATTGATTAAAGTATGTATTGACCGACAATGATAAAAATACACATTGGAGGCGACGTATAAGAAGTTGTAGAAAAATATATCATAAATATTTCCACCGAAAAAATGTAGTAATTGTATATATAGAAATTTAGTTTTACACGTACTCTAGTCTCTAAACAAAAATATTTACCTGAGAGTTAAATCTCACTCCTATTCGTATAGTTTATCATCGTTTCATCCTCTTCAGTTTGTTTATTTTTTTCATACTAGCTCTTTGGCAGATTACCTTTTTTGGAAAAATTTTAACGTATATTTTTTTAGGATTTAATTGAATGGAAAAGGTAGGACTAGTTTTCCTCACTAAACTAGATATGCTAAATTGGTGTAATACAGCAAGATTCCACATTTTAGAATCTACATGTTCCGAGATTCTTAAGTTTCCTAATTCTATAACGGATATATGAGCTTCTTCAGGCTCATCAGAAATACAACCAACCATCTTATTACCGCACGTGCACTATCTAAGACGCACATGGAAATTAAGGATATGTGAGTTTTCTATATTCTTTTAGATGTATACAAAATACAAATATGTATCTTGGATAGTTTATATATTCTTTTGATAATGAAAATGACAAAAAGGAACATTGAAGTAATAATCCATTCGGGTTTGAAGTTCTGTTTGATACTATACCATAGTCTTCAAACTGTTTTTTAAGAATCAAGACCAATAATTCGGATATTCTCATCACAAAATGACCTTCTTTACTTGCCGACTTTCAATTCATGAGAAATCAAATATCTTGGATCGGAAGTAAAATTTATGAGACATTCCATTCTGTTTGTAAGATGAACAACAGAGCTTGCAGTGAAAATCAAAAGCGATTGTGGTCCAAAGAGGTGTTTGCTGCATCCAGTGGAACGGTAGAGATGAAAAACGGTGGTCCAAAAATCTTTTGATATCCTTGCCCCCACCTTAAGATTTTAGCCTTGATGGCTTTTGTCTTTACAACATGCATGTAACTCGATGAGGCATTCTCAATTAATGTGATATCGTTTACATTTACTCCTTCCATTAAAAAAAAAATTGTGATATAGTTGATTTTTCCCCCCAAAAGTCAACTTAAAAAGTTAACAGTGAGTTTTAGCAAAACACCTTATTTACCATTTACGTAAATCTAATGAAATTGAGCTTAAATTGTTATGGTTAAATTAGTATATTATTCAAGAGGGTTGATATCAATATATTCAAATATCTCTATAGACTATAGTCGGTATAAATATTAAAATGACAATTTTTATGAAACGGGATAAATATCTCTGCATTGGAACCATCGCAAAAACAAAAACAAAAAGTCCCAAAAATTGTTTGCAAAATGACAAAAAATAATTTGGGTATTTGATGAACTCAGATAATATGGAGGGGATATTTGATGAGCTCAAATAATAATATAGCGTGAGATGCTGAGAACAACACGTAACAAACATAACCAAAGAAGGAATGCAAACAAATTTTGATCCAGCCATTTTTGAAATTTGACTTTCCCGTAAAAGACTTGCCCTATACAATGACATAATTTGGTCCCAAATCCAAATCATGAAACGTTTTCTTCGATGCGATAACTTTACTTTTCTTTCTTTTCCTCAATGGTATCGTTGTATTTATTTAGGTTTTCAAACTTGTGAATCACGAACTATATGTTGAAATGGACACTGATTTCATTAAATCCATATCACATATGTAGCAAAAAGTGTGAAATTTACGTTCGTAAAACTTAATAATCAAGCAATACTAAATCTTTTGATGACGTATTCCGCAAATCTTATGCGACCGCGACGGTGAAGATTCCCAAGAAACAAGTCGAAATACACCCGAAAAGTCCCGGGACGGTTCGGTTTGGTCGCATTTGATCAAGAGTCATGATAATTGAGCAAATTAACAGTACATCAAAGAGTAAATGATGAGAAAAGAAGTGTACGATGGATTAAATGTTAAATTGACAGGTTTATTGGCTTCACATTGCAACTTGCATGAGAGTTGAAACATGAGCTTGAGGTGACGTAGCTTTAAAGCTATTGGATATATCTATGAGAAGGACATTGAGAGAAATTAAGGGTCAAAAATATAGCCACTAATAAGGAAAAGATTCTTTCTCACTTCATAATATGTACTATATATTTTACTTCAATTGACTACAACACAGTCAGTGCTAGAGTGGTACATACTGTTGACTGTTGAAGATAATATTTCCTACAGATTAATCAAGTCGACAATACTTAGCCGGTTCCACCATTCAACTGTTACCTAAACTTTGTATTATTATGGCTCTGCTTTTGTTATTTCATGTCCATCTACAACCATATACAAAGGTGGATATGTGCTTGTGTGTGTGTTAATGGGCCAATGAAACAGAGCATATCAAGAAACTTTGCTTGTGGACCACTCTTTGTCTTTTGAAGGGTGAGAAACAGTAATTTTACTTATTCTAGGTTGCTACTAGATGTTATACCTCAATATTCTTGCAGCTAAAATCTACAACCTCTTTGGAGTAAAACTCTTTGCTTCTCGATAATCTGTTTCTTCATATACCCCACTGGTTAAACAATTTGAACTCATTTTAGGGTTGTCTATGGGAAGATACAAAATCATACATTATTAGAGTATAGAGTGATTTCAGTCAGGGCAATGATGGTAGATGTAAATTAGTTATCTCATCACACAGCAACACTATACTTTCTTTTGAGAAATTTTTGAGGTTAACATTACGAAATGTTACAAGTCCAACAATGAAGAAAAATATATGATATGGAAAAACTAGGCATTCTCGTTTCCAACTAGGAGAAATGGTGGAAGAGACTGTAAATCAGTAAAGCGAACCAGCAAACAATGATCATTAAGACTTAAGGTTTAAATCTTGAACACACGCCTTAATATACATAACCCTTCCTGGATTTTGCCGAGCTATGAGTTTTGTTTGGGATTTTTGAAACTGTATGTGTGTTTCTCTGCGGATTTAATGGACTTTCGTTGGGCCGATGTCTTGTTAAGAAGATCCGGTGCAAAGAAAGCCGATAATGCAAATTATGCTGATGACAAAAAAGCCTACCTGAGTTGACGAAGAGGTCTAAAGCCCAGAAAGCCCAACTTCTGGGTTTGTTACTCAGCGAACCTTCTGCCTAGATGGCCCATGTTTTCATATGCACATAGCAAAACATGTTTTCTGCGAACTCAAGACAGCTAGAAACCAAAATCAGCAAAATACCCCTAGATCTTATACAATAAAGGTGGATCTTCTCGATCTTTCCATAATATCCTTTGTATCTTTCTAGATCCTTCTCTCTATATATGGTTTACTGGAGCAAATTCGTGCATCGTTATAGCTATGGCAACTCAAACCAACAAGGAGCATTTCTCCGGTGGACTTGCAAAGATCTTGGAAGAACAATGGCAAGTTGACGTACGGCTCAAAGCAGAGGACAGTGATGAGGGCTCATCTATCTCTGCCCACAGAGTTATATTGGTCTCTTTCTTCTTCTTTCTTATCTCCTCACTCTTATTCATCATATCATATGATATAGGAGTCAATTCTATATAAATTCCAATGTTTAGTTATATACTTATATGTTTGGGATTGTGATTAGGCATCAAGATCTGAGGTTTTTAAAAAGATGCTGGAACCAGACGAGGTTAAGATTTCGGCTAAGGAGTTGGAGACAATCACTCTCTCGGAGTTGAAAAAAGAAGAGTTAGAGGCTTTTGTTGAGTTTATATACAGTGATGGCTCTGTGCTTTCTGCGAAAATGAAGCAACACGTTGGGTCACTCTATCTTGCGGCTGACAAATACGTGATTCTGCATCTACGGGATCTATGCAGAAACCAACTTATATCTACTCTGAATTTAGTGAATGCTCTTGATTTCCTTGAGCTCGCCCAAATCCCTTTCGACAAAGTCCTCAACGATGCAGCCTTCAGTTTTATCAAGACGAATATAAGTACGATTGCTAACTCTGACAAGTTCAAGGTATTCGTAAAAAATAACCCAAACCTTGCCGTTGAGATAATGAAGGCTGCTCTTCCTCGACCGATTAATCTTCCTCGAACGCCTAGATATTGTTCTAACTGTGGTTCCTACAACTTGTATTGCCATCACTGTCTCTATTAAAACAAGAGTGTAGTAGCTTCTGTTGACAAACCACCAAGTCGTTTCATCATTTTTATGTGATTGGACTTCTTTGTGTTTCCAAAATTTGGAAAATTTCACATTAAAATAATCAGTTTTTAGAATGGATTCCTCAGTATTTTAATATATTTGTTCCTTCCCCATAAAAAGAATGAAAACGCGACATGGTTAGAAAATAGATTTGATTGTTGGCGAAGAAAACTGTGAATCGTGTATGTTACCCATGGTGCTGGCTTTCTTGAACTAGAAAGCGTTTAGTGAGTGAATTTCTCAACATGGAGTTTCAAGTTGTTTGTGCCTTTGTGGTTTGGAACCGAATTTTGCCGTGGAGATAACCAAGGCTTCTCTTGACATTATCTCTATTAGGGGTGCAAATGCTTGCACAATTAGAGGAATAAATCTAGAGGAATTATACATTCCTCTGAAAAATTACCATTTAAGTTGAAAAGTAATAGAACACAATTCTATATATTCTGCTGGAAAAAACTGAATTTGTGAAGAAAACTATGTTTTTTTGTTCCTCTACTATTTCTTAGTGGAATGGGTGGAAGAAGATTTTTCCTCTACTAATCTCTATTCCACCAAGATCTATTCCACTAATTCCTCTTAATTCCTCTAGTAATAACCATTTGCACCCTAGGATTCGTAGGAAAATACCGTATAATAAAACTTCGAAAAACAAAATTATTTAAAAAAATTATAAATGAAATTTGTACCTCATCAGCCAAAGGTTAGTGGATTTCTTCCTTAAAATGGGTGTGAAGTTAAACGTATTTGACAAAATTATTAAATTTGCATACAAATATTTTCATAATATTTAATTTTATACACAAATCAAGATAAATTTTTCAGTGTTTTTACTTTTTACCATTTTAAAGAAAAATTAAAAATTAATAATCGATGACTTAAATGAAATAACCAAACTTTTTTTTTTTTTTTTAAATAATTAGCCCAGATTAATATTCCCATAAATTTTAATCCTCAACAGCTAATTCAACAACACAATGCGGAAGTAAACCAATATTATTAAATCATAATAATTGTTCAACAAATAACCAATAAAACCAATAAATCAATAAGCAACCTAAACACCAGGTATGCTACATTATTGAAAATAACTTACACCCTAAACATCACGAATTTCTGGTCAGCCACAACAATAAAGCCAAGATTAAATTCCTAATCTCATCATCCTCTTCTCTCGGTCTCTTTCCGCAGAAGAACATTGCTGTTACCTGCATCACATTACGAAAGAGATGCGTAAGTATTATCATAAATACTTAGTGAGTGGATCATCCTGCCTACAGGCCAATTACGTCAAACACTAGACAAACATCGCAATAATCAATAACAATAACAATGCTCAACAATACTCAACAATACTCAACAATATAAACATTCCCTGTCAGGAAACACCCACGTTTCCTGACACCCAGGTCGGTGTCGACCGACACCTCTATGGTGTCGATCGACACTCATCGAGTGTCGCTCGACACCGGCTCGACGCCCAGAAACCAACAGCAACGAAAATCGCACAAAACACACAATTTCGTGGGATTCAACCCCCACATCGATCAAACAACAAAATAACTCGATCCTACACAAGAACTACTCGAAAAACTCATCAACAATCTCAAAATCACACAATCTCCAATGCTAACGGACCTACAGTCACGCACTCACCTTGAAAACGGATTGAAAGGAAGGAAGGGAGAAGGAACGATGAAGAACAGCAACAGATTCAACCCAGAAACTCAGAAATCACCTCCAATCCTCCAAAAGTCGCCTCTGAAACTTGATATCTCGAAACTTGTGCCTTTCTCGCGGCCACAGGGCTTTTAAAACACGAAATAGGGTTTCCACGCCCTAAACCGGACAAAACCAGCCGACTTGAATCAAACCGGTCGATTTCACCGTAACCGGTGTCGATCGACACCCTCCCTTGGTGTCGGTCGACACCAATCGACCAAACCAACTCCAATTGCAAATCGATCGACTTAAACCGGGAATCAAACCCGATAACCGGTGTCGATCGATACTAGTCGTTCAGAAGCATTTAACACACTTTCTTCGCGATGCTTGAACCTTAGACCGACTGCACAACAATCAAACAAGAACATGTACAGTCAACCCTCAATTCACACCTCTAAGAGCATGTGCCAACTACTCCCGAACCCCTAGCATCGTCCAACACCACTTCCAAAACAACTTTCTGGTTCACGGATGTTACAATTCTCCCCCACTAAACTGGATTTGTCCTCGAATCCCAACACAAACGTCTCTCCAAGACCTCGAAACTCAAATTTTAGTCCTATGTTATACGCATGTTTCCAAGATATTATTACTCTCAATGCCATAACCGCAGTCATGACATCCGTACTGCGACCCGCAGTCCAGTACTGAAATGTGACCAATGTCACAAAACCAAACGTGACCCGAAGTCACAACCAAAACGTGACCCACTGTCACTCAAACAACCCATATCGAGGTAGCGACCCCCAATATAAGTCCGTTGGGCACCTAACGTCCCAACACAAATAGAACCACCGTCTACAAGGCCCACCGCCTCTAGACAAAACGAGTAATAAAATCTGAAACGCGTACCAACATATGACTAAAAACTCTCAATGACCCCACCGGCCAAAGAAACTTGTAACATCCAAACCATAACCAAAAATATGAGGCAAAACTCCATCTCATATAACTCCAAAAATGTATATCGTACAACAAAACGAAAATACATAAGTCCAAAACCCACAACAACAAAACCAAAAACAAGACTAGAACCACAAAGATGAATCACTCCACAGCCTGCTTGTCGAACCACTTTCCGAACTTCAGCTTCATCTTTGCCTCTGGCTCCCAAGTCTGCTCCTCTGTGCCACTACAGTCCCACAAGACTCTCAACAATGGCACCCTCTTGTTCCGCAGAACCTTGGCTCTCCTCTCAAGAATCCTCACAGGAACAGCCGGAACTGTCATATCTGGCTGGAGATCCTCTGGAATCTCAACCACTACCTCCTCTGAAGGACGCAAATGCCTCCTCAACATAGAAACGTGAAACACCTTGTGAAAGGCGCTCATAATCGGTGGCAACTCTAACCGATAAGCCACTGGCCCAACTCGCTCCACCACTGGAAACGGACCCATAAAACGCGGACTGAGCTTGTTCTCTGCTATGGACCTGTTAGGGCCCCTCAACATAACCATCTTGAGATAAACTCTATCTCCCACTTGAAACTCAAGCTCACGTCGCCTCCTATCTGCATAACTCCTCTGTCTATCCTGAGCCTCCTTCATGTTCAGCCTCAAGACACGAATCTTCTCCGTCGTCTCCTGAACAAAACTAGCTCCAAACATGCTGCGCTCCCCCACTTGGGTCCAGCATAACGGTGTCCTGCATGGCCTCCCGTACAAAGCCTCATAAGGAGCCATACCAATACTAGACTGAAAACTGTTGTTATAGGCAAACTCTGCCAAACACAGATGATCAGCCCAATGACCACCCCAATCCAGTACACACATCCTAAGTAGATCCTCCAAAGTCTGAATAGTCCTCTCTGACTGCCCATCTGTCTGCGGATGATACGTTGTACTCATATGCACCTTAGTGCCCATCTCAGTCTGAAATGCCCTCCAAAACTCTGAAGCAAACCTCGGATCTCTATCCGACACAATACTGGCTGGCACTCCATGCAGCCTCACAATCTCTCGCACAAACTTCCTAGCCAAGACTGCTGCCCCATCTGTCTTCTTGATAGCCAAGAAATGTACTGACTTGGTCAAGCGATCTACAATGACCCAAATAGCATCAAATGTCCGTGAGATAGGCAATCCCACAACAAAATCCATAGTGATCATATCCCACTTCCACTCTGGAATGGGTAAACTCTGCAGAAGACCACTAGGCACCTGATGCTCTGCCTTGACCAAAGAACAAGTGTTGCACCTCGCAACCCAATCTGCCACATCCCTCTTCATCCAAACCCAATGATAATACCGTTTGAGGTCACGGTACATCTTGGTAGCACCCGGATGAATCGAAAACTTGCTCGAATGAGCCTCTCTCAAAACCTTATGCCTCAACTCCTCATCCTTAGGCACACAAACTCGCCCACGAACCAAAATAGTTCCATTCGAAGAGACCTGATACTCAGAACCAACCGCCTGCGAAGCATCAATCAAACCCTGATCACTCTGCTGCGCCACCCTGATCCTACTGAGTAAATCTGCCTGATCAGCTGCCTCTAAACCCAAAGGCTCCTCTGAAATAGCACAAAGACGCAATGTACTAATCTCGCTGACCAAAGACTCAACACCACGCTCTCTATCTGAATCAACCCTCCGTCGACTCAAAGCATCTGCCACCAAATTGGCCTTGCCTGGATGATAAACAATATCCAGGTCATAGTCTGCCAGAAACTCCACCCAACGCGTCTGTCTCGCATTCAGCAAAGGCTGAGTGAAAATATGCTGTAGACTCTTGTGATCTGTAAAGATCTGCACTCTACCACCATAAAGATAAGACCTCCAAATCTTGAGTGCGAAAACCACTGCTCCCAACTCAAGATCATGTGTAGGACGGTTGCGCTCACTGCCCTGCAACTGCCTCGAAGCATAGGCAATCACTCTGCCCTCCTGCATCAAAACACAACCAAGTCCAACACCTGAAGCATCTGTGTACACTACATATGGCTTCCCGGGTCGGGTAATGCCAACACTGGTGTACTAGTCAACATCTCCTTGAGCTTCCCAAAGCTCTCCTCGCACTCCGGCGACCACACAAACGGCACATCCTTACCAGTCAACCTCGTCATCGGCTGAGACATGCTCGCAAACCCCTTGACGAACCTCCTGTAGTAGCCTGCTAAACCCAGAAAACTCCTGATCTCGGTAGCACTACTCGGTCTAGGCCAATCTCTGATAGCTTCAATCTTAGCCGGATCCACAGAAACTCCCTCTGCAGAAACAATATGGCCAAGAAAACCCATCTCCCTCTGCCAAAAGCTGCACTTGCTCAACTTGGCAAACAGCTTCTGCTCTCGAAGCTTCTCCAACACAAGCCTCAAATGAGTCGCATGCTCCTCTGGACTCCTCGAATACACCAAAATGTCATCAATGAAAATAATAACAAACACATCCAGAAACTCCCTGAACACGTCGTTCATCAACCTCATAAATGCTGCCGGCGCATTAGTCAAACCAAAAGGCATGATCACAAACTCGAAATGTCCATACCTCGTCCGAAAAGCTGTCTTCCGGACATCTGCCTCATCTATCGGAAACTGATGATATCCCGACGCCAAGTCAATCTTGGAGAACCAAGTAGCCCCTCTCAACTGATCCAACAACTCGTCAATCCTCGGAAGTGCGTACCTGTTCTTCACTGTGACTCGGTTAAGCCCCCGGTAATCGATACACAACCGAAAACTGCCATCCTTCTTCTTCACAAACAACACTGGCGCTCCCCATGGCGACACACTAGGTCTGATGAACCCTTTACTCAAAAGGTCCTCTAACTGCTTCTTCAGCTCTGCCATCTCTGCTGGAGCCATCCTGTAAGGTGTCTTCGATTTCGGAGCTGTCCCGGGCTCTAAATCAATCGTGAAAGGATCTGATCGAGATGGTGGCAATCCCTTCAGCGACCGAAATACATCCTCGAAATCCTGGACAACCTGAATATCCTGCAGACTCACCTCACCACTGGACTCTGTCATAGTGATCGTCGCCAAATAGGCTTCGCAGCCCCGCTCTAACAACTGCTCTGCCTGAATAGCTGAAATCACTATACTCCCCGAAGTCGGTCTCACTCCCTGATAAACCAACTTCCCTGCATCCTGCTCGAACACCACTCTACCTCTGTAGCAATCCAGATGAACTCGGTATAAGGATAACCAGTCCATCCCCAAAATCACGTCATACAGTTCCACCGGACTGATGACTAAATCTGCTGGCATAGACTACCCCGCAATACGCACATCAACTGCTCTAGCTCTGCCCGAAGTAGCCAAATAACCACCACCGGCCACCTTGACAAAGCCTGAAGCCTCGCCCTCGCTACTCCGAATACCACTACCCTCAGCTCTCTCCGGAGTAATGAAGCAATTAGATGCTCCCGAGTCAAACAGAACGTGAGACTCAAATCCACCAACTAACAAGGTCCCTACACAATTCCACAAGTGTTGAGAACCTCTAACTCTATCACAGTAAAATAACAGAAACAGACACAACCATGATTCTACCTTAAGAATTTAAAAGTCTGAGTCAAGATTTTACCTGTGATCTGGCCTGACTGACTGGTCTGGCCCACCTCTGCCGAAGTATAAACTCTCGGCGCTCCACCCGACTGCAACGCCGCAACCTGCGCTGCTGACTGAATAGCCAACGGCTGAATCGCCGCTGCCACCGCTCTCTGCTGCAACTTGGGACACATTGTCTTGATATGCCCCGGCTCCCTGCAGTAGAAGCACACTGTCGTCTCTCTGGATCCCGCCCTCTTGGGGCAAGTCGCAACTCTGTGATCCAGACTCCCACAACCAAAACAACCACCCGTACTCGGGCTACTAGCAGATATCTCCTCTGCTCTCCTCTTCTGGCCCTGCGCAGGCCTGCTGCCCTTGCCGTAACCAGAACTGTGACCTCTGCGCTGCTGATGCTGCTGCTGGCCCCGAGGATGGGTAGCAGGAGCAACTGCAACTGGAACAACCGCCGTACTCACCGACTCACGCAAGTCCTCCTCAATGGACGCTGCCAACTCCACTAAACCAGCTCTGGTGTGGTACATACCACCTCTGCACTGAGTCCTGATGTTCCTCCGAAGCCCCTGGAGAAACCGCGACGTCAATGCCCGCTCACTGATCAGCTCACCACCAGAAAAGACCACCAATCTGCAGAACTCTGCATCATACTCTCGAACAGACCTCTCACCCTGAGTCAAGTCCAAAAACCTCAACTGCAGCCTGTCACGAGCCTCCTGAGGGAAAAACTTGTGGTTGAACTCCTCGACGAAGTCAACCCAAGTCCAAACCTCTCTCCTGGTCCTAACAGACCTCCACCACAAATGTGCATCACCTCCAAGGTAGTGCACTGCCAACTCAACCTGAAACTGTGCCGGACAACGAACAGAATCGAAGTTCCGCTCCAACCTCTGACGCCACTCGTCAGCCTGCTCTGGAGTAACCCCGCCCTCAAACGTAGGCGTACCAATCCTCTGCATCTCCCTCATCATCTCACGATAAGGAGAAAACCCAACTGCAACACACTGCTGCACCGCAGCCTCCTGCTGCTCAACAAAACCGGCACCAACATGTGCCCCGGCACCAACCTGTGCCCCGGCCGCTGGAGGTGCAACCGGAGCCTGCTGTGGAACTGCCTGAGGAAGACGTGCCAACAACTGCGTCAGTAGCCCCACAATCAACTCTCCCTGAGCTAAAGCAGCGCCCCCACCGGGAACCGCTCCAGCTCCTGCGCCACCACTGGCACCCGAGTTAGCCCCACCGGCCAACGAAACAGACTGTGTCACCGACGCCGCCGCCACACTCGGCGCTGCACTCTCTACTGAAACCTCAGCCTCTGGCACTCCACGACCAGCACCCCGACCTCCACGACCCGCTGCTCGCCCACCGCGACCAGCTCCTCTGCCCCCACGGGCTGCACCGCGACAACGACCACGACCACGACCACGACCTGCGTCCATCTATCTGCACTACCACCAAGTACAGAAAAAGAGCAAAGGTCAAAACACAGACACAAAACCAAAACACACCAATTATCCAACTCACTTACCCGCGGAAAACTGGAAGACCGAGAGGATGAGACTAGACCACTAACTGACTAACTCACCTAATCAATTAACCACACAATCCAATTCATCCAATTCTAGCCATCCTAAAACCGACTACGCTCTGATACCAAAATGAAACAACCAAACTTTTTTTTTTTTTTTAAATAATTAGCCCAGATTAATATTCCCATAAATTTTAATCCTCAACAGCTAATTCAACAACACAATGCGGAAGTAAACCAATATTATTAAATCATAATAATTGTTCAACAAATAACCAATAAAACCAATAAATCAATAAGCAACCTAAACACCATGTATGCTACATTATTGAAAATAACTAACACCCTAAACATCACGAATTTCTGGTCAGCCACAACAATAAAGCCAAGATTAAATTCCTAATCTCATCATCCTCTTCTCTCGGTCTCTTTCCGCGGAAGAACATTGCTGTTACCTGCATCACATTACGAAAGAGATGCGTAAGTATTATCATAAATACTTAGTGAGTGGATCATCCTGCCTACAGGCCAATTACGTCAAACACTAGACAAACATCGCAATAATCAATAACAATAACAATGCTCAACAATACTCAACAATATAAACATTCCCTGTCAGGAAACACCCACGTTTCCTGACACCCAGGTCGGTGTCGACCGACACCTCTATGGTGTCGATCGACGCCAGCCTCCCGAGTGTCGATCGACACTCATCGAGTGTCGCTCGACACCGGCTCGACGCCCAGAAACCAACAGCAACGAAAATCGCACAAAACACACAATTTCGTGGGATTCAACCCCCACATCGATCAAACAACAAAATAACTCGATCCTACACAAGAACTACTCGAAAAACTCATCAACAATCTCAAAATCACACAATCTCCAATGCTAACGGACCTACAGTCACGCACTCACCTTGAAAACGGATTGAAAGGAAGGAAGGGAGAAGGAACGATGAAGAACAGCAACAGATTCAACCCAGAAACTCAGAAATCACCTCCAATCCTCCAAAAGTCGCCTCTGAAACTTGATATCTCGAAACTTGTGCCTTTCTCGCGGCCACAGGGCTTTTAAAACACGAAATAGGGTTTCCACGCCCTAAACCGGACAAAACCAGCCGACTTGAATCAAACCGGTCGATTTCACCGTAACCGGTGTCGATCGACACCCTCCCTTGGTGTCGGTCGACACCAATCGACCAAACCAACTCCAATTGCAAATCGATCGACTTAAACCGGGAATCAAACCCGATAACCAGTGTCGATCGATACTAGTCGTTCAGAAGCATTTAA
This sequence comes from Erythrophleum ivorense, assembly GCA_026724425.1. Taxonomy (NCBI): domain Eukaryota; kingdom Viridiplantae; phylum Streptophyta; class Magnoliopsida; order Fabales; family Fabaceae; genus Erythrophleum; species Erythrophleum ivorense. The sequence continues at coordinate 183,505 of JAIUCV010000772.1, read as the reverse complement.
CACACTTTCTTCGCGATGCTTGAACCTTAGACCGACTGCACAACAATCAAACAAGAACATGTACAGTCAACCCTCAATTCACACCTCTAAGAGCATGTGCCAACTACTCCCGAACCCCTAGCATCGTCCAACACCACTTCCAAAACAACTTTCTGGTTCACGGATGTTACATAATCTTCCCCAACAAATTCGTATCTAAAAAAAACACGCTAAATGGTTATTATCTGTAGCATCGGTTTGGTTTCTTAATTTATAGATTTCCCAGTAGAGTAGCGCACTGAATATATTCTGGCTTTGGGACTTGGGAGTTTTATAATTGACTAATATCAGTGTACTAATTTAGTGATTATGTCTCTGCCATTTCCAAAGTCTTGGAAAATGGAAGAAAGGAAATGGGTCATTTGGACCGTTGTCTTTGGATTCTTTATATAACCGACGATGATTTAGTAGAACGAATTCATGTTACGTTATAGCTATGACAACTCAAACCAACAAAGATCAATTCTCGGGTGGACTTGCAAAGGTCTTGGAAGAACAATGGCAAGTTGACGTACGGTTCAAGGCAGGGGACAGCGATGAGGATTCAACTATCTCCGCCCACAAACTTATCCTGGTCTCTTTCTTATCTCTTCTCTGTTATACATCATAATCTGATATAGGAATCAACTATAGAAATTACTGTTTGGAATTGTATGTATAAGTTAGTGTTCCTTACATAATGTTTGGAATTGTGTTTAGGCATCAAGATCTGAGGTTTTTAAGAAGATGCTGGAATCAGACGAGGTTAAGATTTCGGCTAAGGAGGTGGAGACGGTCACTCTCTCGGAGTTGAAAAAAGAAGAGTTAGAAGCTTTAGTTGAGTTTATGTACAGTGATGGCTCTGTGCTTTCGGCGAAAGTGAAGCAACACGTTGGGTCACTCTATCTTGCGGCTGACAAATACGTGATTCTGCATGCATCTACGGGATCTATGCAGAAACCAACTTATATCTACTCTGAATTTAGTGAATGCTCTTGATTTCCTTGAGCTCGCCCAAATCCCTTTTTACAAAGTCCTCAACGATGCAGCCTTCAGTTTTATCAAGACGAATATAAGTACGATTGCTAACTCTGAGAAGTTCAGGGTATTCGTAAATAGCAACCCAAATCTTGCCGTTGAGATTATGAAGGCTTCTCTTCCTCGACCGACTAATAATCTTCCTCGAGCGCCTAGATATTGTTCTAACTGTGGTTCCTACAACTTGTATTGCCATCACTGTCTCTACTAAAACAAGAGTGTACAGCTTCTGTTGTTTCACTTTGATAAAAACCACAAAATCGTTTCATCATTTTTATGGGATTGGACTTCGATTGTTTCTCCAAAACCTTAAAAATTTCACATTAAAATATCATTCTTATTATGCAAAAAAAAATGAATTACTCATTAGAAAAAAAAGACGCCTATTGATAAAATAGATTGATTGTCAGGCAAGGAATTGCCCATCTTTCCGGCTCGCTTGAACTACAATACGACAAGTAGAGTGGTATATGTTGATTGCTTTGTAGTTTGTAGGTATTAGTGAGTGAATAATCTCTATGTGGGTCGAATGCAAAAACGAGTTTATAGACTTCTTAACATGTCGAATGCTCTCTTGACATCCTTATTATTTCCAATTTTTTTTTTTTTACGTACGATGTTTCTCTTTCTAATGAGTTCAAGTTGTTTGTGTTCTATTAAGGTTTCTATGACTCCAATGATGATTGATGAATCCATATCGTCCAGACCAGAAATTCTTTCAAAGTTATTTATGTTCTATTGTAAAACATTCGTTGCTTGGTTCCGTTGATCATTATCAACTTCAATCGCAATCAGCTTCCATCGATTGCTGGAATTATTGTGCTTAATTGATCGACTATATATATATTTTGTTTTTTTTTTAAGTAAACGAGTTGCGCTTATTTTTTTAAAAAAAATCGATTATTTCTTGTTAACCGAAAATCATAGAGTGGATCTAGATTAGTTCCTCGTACTTCTGGAAGAATCGAAATTTTTGTCATTTACTGTGTTTATAGTGATCCACTATGATTGAAAGAAATTGTAGCCAAAAACTTTGAACATTTATCTATCAACAAAAAAGGATGATTCCTTTAACCACTTCCAATCAGTTTCTTAGTTCGGTTCGGTTATCTCATGAGCCAATGTTAACAGCCAAAGGTGTCGATTTCTTCATGGTGTAAAGTTAAGCGTATTTGACCAAAGTACTAAATTTGCATACAAATATTTTACACACAAATCAAGGTAAAATTTTCAGTGTTTTTAGTATATTAAAGAAAAAGGATAAATAAAAAACCGATGACCTCCTCCCAAACAAATTCTTATTTAAGAAAACATGCTAATTGGTTATTTTCTGTAGCAGCGGTTTGGTTTCCTAATTTATAAAATTGCCAAGAGAGGAGCGGACTGAATATATTCTGGCTTGGAACTTGGGAGTTTCAGTGTGGTAATTGACTAAGATGTACTAATTGTGTCTCCATTTCCAAAGTCTTGGAAAATGAAAATAGGAGACGGTCATTTGGACCGTTATCTTTGGATTCTTTATATATAACCAACGATGATTTGTAGAGGAAATTCATGTTACGTTATAGCTATGGCAACTCAAACCAACAAAGATCATTTCTTGGACTTGCAAAGGTCTTGGAAGAACAATGGCAAGTTGACGTACGGCTCAAGGCAGGAGACTGCGATGAGGGTTCAACTATCTCCGTCCACAAACTTATCCTGGTCTCTTTCTTCTTCTTTCTTATCTCTTCTCTGTTGTTCATCACCATCGATCTGATATAGGGATAGAAATTTAATGCTAATGTTTAGTTTATGGGTCTTACATGTATGTTTGGAATTGTGATTAGGCATCAAGATCTGAGGTTTTTAAGAAGATGCTGGAATCAGACGAGGTAAAGATTTCTCCTGAGAAGGTGTAGAAAGTCACTCTGTCGGAGTTGAAGAAAGAAGAGTTAGAAGCTTTGGTTGTGTTTATGTACAGTGATGGCTCTATGCTTTCTGCGAAAATGAAGCAACACGTTCGGTCACTCTATCTTGCAGCTGACAAATACGTGATTCTGAATCTACGGGATCTATGTAGAAACGAGCTTATATCTTCTCTAAATTCAGAGAATGCTCTTGATTTCCTTGAGCTCGCTCAAATCCCGTTTGACAAAGTCCTCAACGATGCAGCCTTCAATTTTATCAAAACAAATTTAAGTACGATAGCCAGCTCTGAGAATTTCAAGGTATTCGTAGTTAGTAACCCATATCTTGCAGTGGAGATTATGAAGGCTTCTCTGCCGGGTACTCAGATGGGTCAAACATACTGTAATAGATGTGGTCGATATAGTAATGTCAGTTAATATTACTGAGGCTAAAAGAACAAGATTGTAGCTTATGATGTTTCACTTTGTTTAACCACAAATCCGTTTTATCATTTGTATGGGATTGGACTTCTAATTTCTTAAACCTTAAAAATCTCACATTAAAATATTCATTTTTATGTCGGTTTATTATTTGATAATAACTCTTTCCTATCTACGCAAAAAAAATCAAAATTAAAATGAGATATATTGAGAAAATAGATTGAATGTCAGGCAATGAAATTTTGAAACGAGAGTATGTTGCCCATCTTTCCGGCGCTTGTGAACTAGAAAGCGTTTAGTGGAGTGGTATGTGTTGACTGTTTTGTACCATGGTCCATGGCATTAGTGAGTGAATAACCTCTGTGGGACGAATGCAAAAACGAGTTTATAGACTTTCTCAACGTGTCGGTTACTCTCTTTACATCCTTAATCTCTCTTAAGTATCATTTTTCTGCTTGTTTGTGTTTTATCAAGGCTTCTATGAATCCAAATGATGAATCCATACCGTCCAGACTAGAAACTCTTTCAGAGTTAATCATTAGTTGCTTGGTTCGGTTGATCATTATCAATTTGGACAATCACAATCAGCTTCAGTCGATTGTTGGACTAATTATTATGCCTGAGCGACTATTATCAGCTGTTTACAGTTAAAAACAAAAAACAAAAAAACAAAAGCAAGCGAAATGAAATAAATTTGGTTTCAAATCAGTTCTTTCTTGTTAACCGAGAAATCATAGACTGGATTTAGATTTTTTTTGTTTGTGGTCAAACAAGCAATTTTATATATCCTTAAGCTAAGTCCATTTTGCAGGCGTTAGTCATTTACTGTGTTTATTGTGATCCACTATGATTGAAAGAAACTGTAGCCAAAAACTTTGAACAAATATCTATCAACTAACAGGATGCATGACAGCATGATACAGTTTCTTAGTTCAGTTCGGTTATCTGGATTAACCCTATTTTTTCCCTGAACAAATGTGTATGTGTGTGTTTTTTTTTTTTTGTGACCTGAACAAAGCTTCCCTGATAAATGTGTTGTGCCCTGTTAATTATTTTATGCTAATGTAATCGTCGGGGGAACGTGTAGGATGGGTGTTTTTGTGCGTTTTACTTTCCAGGTTTTCTGGAGTTTTGCTCACGTGAACAATATGGTTTGTCTTCTTCTCTGGTAGAAATTAAGTATATCATATCTGAATCCCGGAATAATAGTAAGTTTTCGTCTACTATTAGAAACAATGCTGAGTGGTTATTTCTGATATTCTAATTTGAAATGAACAAAAATGTGAACTATCTCAATTAGGTGACTACTTTGGATAAGTATTTTTAATTGCTTATGTGAAATATGTAGTAACATACAATTGATTTTCTTCATTGTCCCTTTTAGGGTAAATTCTGGGCTACAAGATGGACAGAAAAAAAAAAGAAAAAAGAAAGCAGAATTACTATAGAAAGCTGTGTTATTATATTTTTGGTATAATAAGAAATAAATAAAGAAAATGAAAGAAATGGGTCAATCTAGCTCTGTGGATCATTGCTTTCACCCCAGCTCCTGATTGCATCTGTCACTGCCTGTTTCACTGCTTCAGCATCCATACTTTCTCCATCTTCATTCTGCAATTTTTTATATTATTATTAAAGGTGACGTAATCATTATAACTTCATATATGCCAACACACACACATAGACATAGATTTATATTTTGTATCCGTGTGCCTGTTCGTTGAGATTGCGCTCTTTGTGATAAAGTAAGTAGTGAAACCACATAAGATTTCGTAAAAACATATGATGACAGCATAGCCAATTTAGCTCTGATGCATCAAGAACTTCATACAGACTGTCCGAAACACACACACACATATGTATAAAGGATAATAATTTTAGTTACGATATATGATCAGTATAACGAGATGTGATGTAGTGGGATGATTATTTAATTACCTCGACTCCCGTGGCATGCAAGCTAAATGAGTCGGTACATGAAACCCTAGCTTCAAGAACGTTGAGCCCAATATCCTCAAAGGCTTCTAATACCGAAACAAGCATGCCTGGCTGGTTTTTCCCAGAGAATACATTTATCATAAAACCCTTTTCTAGGGTTTCAACTGTTACCTATAAATAAATTTCCCAATCAAAACCTCTTAGTGAATCTCTCGCGTTAAAATACGTATTTATATATACAAGTATACAACAAATCCAATTGTATATGTTTTTTTTTTTTTTTTTTTTTTTTTTTTTTTTTATTGTTTATACCATTGGTGTGGTGGGATCGGTGGGCTCGCTTGAAGATTGCTCTGCGGTAGTGTCTTCATTGAATCTTTCGACTTTCTGCTTAAGCTTTTGGATATATTTCGATGCATCCATGATGATCGATGTTTCGTTTTCCTGTCATCAAAACACGTGTACCACGGACACATATTAGTAGCATATACATCATCCAAATATTTGTCTTCATAGCAAACCCTTTCTAAAAAAAAAACAAATTGTCATAATATTTATCGATCATGATTGGCCCATATATCTTGTTTTCAATAATCTGTTCTTCTCTGCTTAGAAGAGAGAATCAAGTGATTTGCCCAAAAAGAAGAAGAGCAAAGTGAACATAGAAAATCCAAAGGGATTCAAATACCCAAGTGATGGAAAATGATGATCCAAACGAAAACAAATTGTGATCGAGTGAAATAAAGGAAGAAAAACAAAAAAAGCTAATATATAGATTGACTAAGATTGAGTGCGTGTGTGTGCATGTGCGTGTTCATAACGGGATTTATATACGTATGATTGCGTTTTATCTCCATCGGACACAATAAAAGAAGAAAATAAGAGAGGGTGATGCAATAGTTACAGCATGAGAATTAGTGATTGAACGAAGCAATTGAAACTTTTCTTTCAAAGAACCTCTCTTCTGTTCCCTCGAAACCATTCTTCTTCTTTGCTTTTTAATAACCCCTTCCTCCGTATTCTCTATCGATTTTCTACTCTCATCTATAAGAGGAACTATGTGTACATATGAAATATATATATGAGAGGGAGGAAGCAGAGATCTTAAGATTAAATTGTTTATAGGATCCTCTCCTCTCTCACATGTCTGCCTTAGTCTCTCTTGATCGCTACAAAATATAATATACGGACAACTCCGATTTGTATCTCGTGAATTACTTGCTTGCCTCTATGTCTCAATATACGATATTATATTTAATATTCGACCCAATTTTTATTTTGTTTTCTTATATAAACACATATCGTATTTTGAATAATTTACAATATATATTCATACATCATATAAATACGTATAAATATGTATACATGTATACGCGTCTATATTATCTACCAACTTGAATATTGTAAATTAATTAATCACTATGTTATTGTGTTGACGGTAAACTCTCGCTGCGATGAAAATGAGTTACCTTATTATACCGAAAACCAAACAAAAATACGTTACCTTTCTACCATATTTTATTCTTTAAATTATTTGTTTATGTGGTTTATCTTCCTCTTTGTCTCAACACTATTCAAACGCCTCCAAGCAAAATCACGATAATTGATAACAACTATAGCCAGCTTTGATTTTTTTGGAAACCGGTAGAGATATGTAACTACAAAACTCCATTTCTATACTTATCGATATGATATACAGATACTCTTCAAATCCGTGCACAAGTAATGATAGAAAAAACTGACTTTATTGGGTATCTATGTACACTTAATATATTTTTTAAAAATATAGATTAGCTCCTTTTCTATATATATCTAAAATGAATTATAACTAGCAAAAAGATATCACCATCTCATTTTGATGAAATTTCTATCCAATATAGAGATGCAAGTACCATTTACTTCCAATTCGTTATGATCATTGATTCATTGCAACTTGGGTTGACTAGGTCATATATTTCTAGGTAATACTTGAATAATGTTATTAGGATATTTGAAAGAGAGTGAAAGTAAAAGATAAAAAAAAACTGGGACGAGAAAGGGAATGATGAGCTCGTGATATATGGGGGGAGGAATTAATATAGTGAAATCAAAATTTAAAATAAAAAGAAAATTTGGGAGCATCGAAAGAAGTGAAGGAGAGGATAAAAGCAAACAAAAGAATGTTAGTTGTGATTTTGGAATGCATCCAAACACTCCTCACGGGGATCTTTATGAACACACACCCACACGTATTTCCTCTCTCTCTCTCTCTCTCTCTCTCTCTCTCTCTCTCTCTCTCTCTCTCTCTCTCTCTCTCTCTCTCTACGTATATATATCTGTATGTGCATGCCGTATAAACCACGTATATGTGCATCTTTTTTTTTGGTGATTTTTTTAAATGTGCATCTATGCAAATAGAGAATTAGAGATCCCATTTTTGAACAAACACCAATGTAAAGTCACGTCTTTCAAAGCACATATCATATATAGTTTGATGCCTAACAATTCGCCTTCCCATTACATATAGAATGATTTGATGGATCAATCTCAAGTTAAGAAACGCATCTATTTACGTTACATCAATTTGCTCCACACAGTACTAATTTATATATACGAAGTTGTGCGTATATGTAAGCGTATAGACATGTGTACGTATAGAAGTTTGGATAGATTAGCACTGGTATAGGATATAGAAGATTGTCTATATTGGAGTCGGACAAACAAACGTACCCACCAATTCACATGTGTGCCAATTAATCATCACAACAAAACAACACTCTATACACAAGTCCCGTTGCTTCATCGAACCCTTTTTCTCTCACGTCTATAGCTTAATTCATTTAGACATTCTACTATTTTCTCCACTCTTCGTCCTCCTCTACACTCTGTTTCTGCATCTCTCGTCTACCCCAGGATCCATATTGTATGAGATATATACTTATGAATTAAAATAGAATGATAGGAGTTTAGTTCTCAAATGCACGTGAGGACCAAGATTCCTCCGCATGTTTAGATTATAGTATCCTCTATATATTATTTGTCAAATCATTAGAGAGAAATTATGATATTAAGAATCTGTTTTGAATATATATTTTTTTTTAAGATATTATTAGAACAAGGGTTAGTACAAATGTCATTATATAAAAATTCAATACATAAAACCCCTTGTGTTGCTCTAGGGGCTGACACATCAGTTTTTTCAAACAGGGAGAAGCTGACACGTCATTTAAAATGCTTAGCCAATGAAAACATTTTAAATAATACCAGTCAGCTTTTTTGCTGATTTATTTGCCACGTGGTCCGATCTGATTTAATTATTTTCGTCCACCGACCCGGTTTAGTTTCATTCTTCATCTTCCACGAAATTTTTATTCTTCTTCTTCCACATAAATCAAAGCCATTTTCCTTAAGAAGATCCACGCAAAAAAAGTTACGATTAATCTAAGGTAAAAACTTCCTCTATCGTTTCGGTTGCGGAGGAGCTTGGTTGCTTTGATTTACTCTTACATGACGATCTCTTCTTCGATTTCGATCCTTCAATTGTAAGTGAACCTCCTCTGCGGAGGATTTTATTCAGTCTTCTCCGGATTCTGCAAATTCGTAGATCGGAGAAATTGAGAGCCAATTGATGGACGATGACGACAATCAAGAGAAACAGAAGTTTCTGGAGTTGGATGAGCAATCAGTTTCTGAATTTTTATCTATTTGTTGATTATTCTGCAAATGATTCTGGTTCATTTGATATCGCGGCCGCTGAAGTTTTATATGTATCAACTGTCGAATCTCCCGTCACCAGTTCTAATTCCAACGGATCTATGACTGGAAATGAGCTTGAAAGCTCCGATGATTATGGGAAGAAGAAGGCTGATTCCTTGGTTGAGAAGAAGTCGGATGATGCGTTAACTGATTCTGGAGGTGATAATTAAGATGGAGCTAAGGTGGAGAGTGAGATTGATGGAGACGATGATGCTACGGCCAAAAAAAGAAGAAGTTATATCTGATTCTATTTTTTTTTATCTTACTAAAATGAATTGAAAATTAGGGGTCATATGTGTAATATGTATTGAGTTTATAAAAAGGAATGCAAATGAAGAAGAAGCTTTCGTCCAAAAAAAGAAGAAGCTAAAACAGAAGAAGAAATGATAGTAAACTATGGTAATTTGAATGTAAAAATAAAATTTGTTATAGCAAAGCAAATAATATTTTTTAGGTGAAAAAGAAGAAATATTTTGTAGTGATTTTTATAGTAGCAAAGCAAATAACATGTTTTCAATGATTAAATAATATAAAATATAACTAATTTTTTATAATAACTCATTAAAAATGAAGAAAAAAATTATAAGAAGAAGATCAACATTGTTAGGGTGACAAAGATCATAAGGTAAGCATGAGATGGTGCAACTCAAGCATCACAACCTTTGTCAAGGATATAGCTAAACTTTCTTTTAACAAATGTTGATTTTCTTTTATGCATGTACAACGTAATTTATTAGCTGAGGTAGACAGCTTAGCACAAATAGCTAGAGAGTAATGTTTATATTTAAAATATCATGTATCTTGACAAACATTGTATTTGTTTCATAATAAATATATACGGTCGATAAAAAAAAAGTTAGGGTAACGAAGAGCACACGAAATGAAAAAAAAAAACTAATACGCCGAATTCAGTTGCCAAATAAGAGAAGGTGTTGATAACTCCGGTTCCTACAGTTTATCGAAAAAGGTTTAGATATGCCCGAATTCGAAAGTTGAGAGAAGTGAAGTTAGATTTAAAGTAGCTAAAACTATGTGTAAAAAAAACAATAATCCCGCAGCGTAGCGCGTCTAAATCTAAGTATCTACAAATATTTATCAAAAAAAAAAAAAAATCTACAAACAAGCGGAATATATTTCAAGGACAATTAGGCAATACGTACAACAAAGATTATATGCTTTGCATAATATACACCGTAAATATTATGCATTTTCGATTACCGTGATGCTAAATATCGATCGGAAGTTAAAATATATGTGGGATCATATTATGAGTTACATTATAAATAAGACTATATATATATATGTATAAATGGTCGCTATCCACATCTGAATTCTAATGGCTACAAAGAGTTACCTTGTTATCCAAAAAGTCAAGAAATGATCATTTAGCAAGCCAAGTAAACTATTCTTTTTCGTATTCCATACTATTATCTATTTATTTATTATTATTATTATTTTTTTATATAAAATTCTTTTATTCATCTTTTCTCCCTTCAAGCGGGATACCATTTATTCATTCTTTTATTATCTATTTATTTGTGTAAAAATACATTAAATTTTGTAAAAGAGTCTCGTGTTTGTGACAGCTATATCTCTTTTGTCTTCTCCTCCTATATTACGGAAACAATTGATCTTAGTGTTATTTTATTTTTACAATATGCACATAAAATCACCTTATAAGCTCAAATAATGAAATCCAATATTCATAGAGTAGTTCCACTTGGAAAACGATCATTGTCTTGTTTCCTACGTATGTGGAAAAGAATTTTGATTGTACTTGTAAATTTGTACGTCCGGCTTATGAACCACCCTTATGAGTGACACATTAGTTATTATCAGCTCAAGCAAACGGTAGTACTCTACAAATTTTAATCAATTTGACAACACAAATAATTAATATTTTCAAGTTATTTTTGTAGGAAAGGATGCATATATATGCATCAAATATTATTACTTAAATGATACTTTTGGTGATTTTACATGCGAAATCATACTACATGTATTCACATGCTTTGCCAATTATAAATTTCTTAAAACCATATATAAACACAATTATGCAAACAAGATATTTTACAACAGAAATAAATAATATAAAACTATATATATGTTGCATATAAAGTCATAAGCGGTATACAAAAACATAACGTTTGGACATTGGAAACATCAAAATGTTTTTATTTCAAAATGTGCCAACATTTATGAAACGCTTGTGGAGTTCAACGTTGAAAACAAAGTAATATTTTTCATACTCAAGTCTATATATGTTAAATCTGCCGCAAACCCATCGAAAATGGTTTAACGTGGCGAAGTTGACAACATTGTTTAGTGATGAGTTCAACTGCTTTGTATCTTCTTTTACTTGTAATCGCGTTTCATCTTTGGACTATTTGTAAAAGATGTCCCTACTGAAGGGGAGAAGATGAATAAAAGAAATATTCAGGAACAAAAAAAAAAAACTTTAAACTCGGAGTTCAAAAGTGATTCCTAATGTTCTCTGATAATTTTCTTTCAGTCTTGGAGTGTTTTCTATATCAATGCAAAAAACAATGGCTATAATGTCTACTGAGTTTTGAATTGGTTCTAATTTGTTTTCACATTTTTGATTGAGTGTCGTCTAATGTTGTTAACTTTAATGGTTTGTTTGCATCGTTAGAAAATGTTAGAGATTTTAAAGATATATATATAACAACTTAAGTAATGTTTTTTAGCTGAAGATCGATTTTATATGTCTTTGTTATTTTTAAATACTAGATTATATATGTTGAATACTTCTCATTTTCGGCAAACTTGCTTCCATTCAATTCTTTATAGTTACTATTTACTAGTATAAATCATGAGAAATGATGTTAGGAGATTTGATCGAATCACGTGTTTCGAAATCATGCTAATTTGATCCAGTCACATGTTTTCGCATCATTTTAGAATTAGTAGATTTGATGTAGTATACTCACATGTTTTGACATCATTTTTAAAAATACTACTTTCTTATACTAATTGTATTTTTTTCCCCATAAACACAAGAACTAAAAATATTTTTTAATGATACAAATTTAATAATTTAAAAGCAATTGATACTACCAAAAGAAAAATGATGAGAAAATGTTAATATTTGATTAAATCATAATTTTAACATCCTTTTCTTTAAACAATTATATATGCTATTAGTTATTTCGTACTACCTATTACAAAAAAAAAAATCATTTAATTCTTTCCATTCCGGAACCTTTTCGAACTGGTTTTTTACAGCCCAAAACATTAAAAAGAATAATAATTTGTAGTTTTAAACAATCTAATTCTTATAATAAATCCTAAAAATCACTAAACCTAATTTGAGTTAAAGTAGAAAAGGTGTTAAAATAGAAATAATGGATATTTATCCTAATTGTACGTTGCATCAAAGTGTCTATCGATCATCATGATATTACAATACAAATATGTATATCTCGTTGTTTCTTCTCCATGGTGGCACATCACAGTTAAGGACGACACATTAATTAAACTCCAAGATACAACATATTGGATGGACCATACGTGGGATTTAGAAGAGACCAAAAGGACAAAATAATATTGAACACATCTTAAGAAGAATTTACAATAATATGTTGTAGTCAGGGTTTAGCAATTTGATATCTACCCCACTCTCCTCTTGAATGTGACAAAAGAATAAAATGAGAAATTAGGTCACGGGGGCGGCTTTATGCTATCAAACATCACTCGTTTGTTTTATAAAAATCTTTTATTTTCGATTTTTGCATAGTGTTTGATCAAATAATAGACTTTCCTCAATCATTTTACCTCCTCATAGATATCAGAATACTGTAGAAATAAAAACACATTTGGCATTTATGTCTACGTATATATGCTTACATAGTTACATATATATATTTTCGTGACGTGTGCATGTTTCGTTATAAACTAATCATACTTAAGCTTTAAGAAAACTTATTTGTTCGAATCCCATAAAAAATGGTAGAGAGAACACACGTTAACAAGATGTCCGATTTGCCGTAACACCTAGTGAAACTTTTTTGTTGTTGTCAATAAATTCAATATTTAAACTATTTTTGATTAATGATTTTCTTTCTTTCTCCACTAAACAATCATAGCATGCATTTTTCGTTTATATAAACATGAATCAAAAATCCAAACAAGATTTAAGATGGAAAAAATATCTGACGATTATGGGCCCATTAGAGCGATTTGAGATACGTAAGGCCCATTATGTTTCTTTCTAAGCCCTACCCCTAGTGTCCTCTTCTCCAAAACATCTCCTTTCTTCTCTCATTCGATACTGAAACAACCTTGGCGCCGCCGGGAGAGAGAGAGAGAGAGAGAGAGAGAGAGAGAGAAAGACAGAGATGGGGAAGCTGGCGAAGACATCAAGGAAAGGGAAAAAGGCATGGAGAGCTAACATAAGCACCGAAGACATTGAAGACTTCTTCGAGAAAACCACCAAAGACGCTCTCTCCGGCGGCAATCTCTCCGCCGCTCCCAGCGAGGACCTGTTCCACGTGAATAAATCCCATGGTTTTCCCTCTTACCTCTCTCATTTTATCGTAATTGTTATGGTTTAGGTTGGGTCTCGTATCTCAGCTAGTATAATTGGTCACTTGAGGTTTATCAACTGCAAATTATTTCACTTTCCGATTGATTAATGCCAGCAGAGAAATTAAACTTCTCCTGTTAATGTTTCTGAATCGTCGTCTTTGGATTTGGATTCCCAGTTTCTTACTTTTCCGAATGGAATTGAAAGCAAAAAAAGTACTTTTTTGGTGTTTGATTACCAATTGAGCTGCTAGTGAGATTTGATATTGATTTTACTTTCATATTCAGACCTTCCGGTGAGACGAAAGATCGAGAAGCGCAGAGAGAGAGTGCTCCGGTGCGACAGTATTTTAAAGAAAAACCCATTTGTCCAGCCTGTGCCATCTTCAAAGCCAAAGTCAAAAACAAGTAAGAAGACAATCGTTACAGAAAGCAAAACACCTAAACAAGCTCAAAAGGTGAGTTATTTAATCAGTCATATAATCTCATAGATGTTAAGCTGCTTTGTCTCTAAATCTATTCTTGAGAGCTGATTTCATATGCTTGTTCCTTATATGTAGATTGGTAGTGACGATTCTGAAATGGTGGACTTGTGGGGTGATGATAGTAAAGGTTGGTTTAGTGAAAAATTTCTACTTTCTGAATCCTTTTTTCTCAGTTGTTTTGGTAGAGATGTGAAGATTCAACTTTTTCTTTGTCAAAAACTTGCAGGAGAACGTGAGAGCAACCCTAGAAAGGTAATGTGTCCTCTGTAATTAAATCGTTTATTCTCGTTTGTTCCCGTATTGGAAAAAGTCATTTGGTTCTAGACCTGGACTCAGTTGGTGAGAAATTTTGTTTTGGTGTACAGATTTCAAAATTGACATCGATTATTCCAGCAGTAGAAGTTGATCCTGCAGGATGCTCATACAACCCTGCAGCTGAAAGTCACGAGGTAAATGAATTTAGTCTCAAAGATCTGAGCTAGTGTTATCGTCTTATGGTGCGGATATTTTAAATTGACTACCTTCCGTTTTTATGTATTGCAGGATATGGTTGCTGAAGCCGTTGCTCAAGAAATGCAGAAAGTTTACAAAACTGAGTTAGGTCCTGAGCCTGTTCCTTTGACTATTGATGGAGACGCAATCGATGAAGACGAGGTGAGTCTTTTGCTTGTGTGTAATATATTAATCAGTGGAAAGATGATCACTAAATTTGATAATTGTAATTGCTATCTCAGAGGTACTTTCTTGGAGTGGACAATGTTAGTGAAGGTGAAGATGATGCTGACGTTGAGAAAGAAGTGTCAGAGGCTGGTAACAAGTATGCTCTCTTCAAAAGAAAATCACTTTTTTTTTTCTTCTGCATACTCTTATCGGAAAAGAGTTGGATTTCGATGTTTTTTGAAATGTTTGTGTTGCAGGCTCGAAGAAACAAAGAAGAGGGTACCGGTGAGGGTAACCCGCGTGGTGTTCAATAAGCGAACAAGACAAAAGGCACTTTTGAAGAAGTTGACGAAGGAGAAGTATAAAGAGAAGATATCAAACGAAATTGACAGGTATCTTGTGATTTTCAATGTATCGTCATCATTAAAATCTTATTCTTACTAATCTTTTTTTTTCTTTTTCTGTTTGTTTCCATTCCCTAATAGCTTGCCCAATATCTTAGAAGAAATATCCAGAGAAGATGAGGAAAAGCAGAATAAACTTGTAAGAAGGGCCATCGCTAAGCAGGATGTGTTGAAGATACGTCCTCCTCGTTTGGGAAAGCACAAGTATGAATTGAAATCCGTCTTTACATTCTTGTTTTTATCTCTAGCTCTCACAAATGCTCATTCCGATCAATTATGTTTATAGTTCTGTAAAATTGGATTTAGGAAATTTGACTGATGTTTTTATTTCAGATTTGAGGCTCCTCCAGTTCAAGTCCTCTTAACAGAAGAGATCACCGGGTCACTTCGTAAGCTTAAGGTATACTCTTGCTTCCCTGAAACCAACTGTTGTTAATTTTCTTGGTAGCTAAAAAACTGAAGTCTCATCCTCTTCTTTTAATTTTGGAAGGCATGTTGCACGCTTGCAAGAGATCGATTCAAGAGCCTTGAGAAGCGAGGGATACTTGTTCCGTCAAAGAACATTAGAAGGTAAGTTTCTTAACAGCAAATGACTCATACAGGGAACAAAGTAAATTATGTTTGAGTTCTTACTATTGATCATGACATGTGCAGGACCTAGGAACTCTTCTCACTATGTTCTACGGCTTGTTTGAGGGACGCTTTTGGCTTTGATGACAGCAGCAATTACTATTTTATAATCTACTCATACTCATACATGTTGTATTACATGTTATTATCAATTTTGAGTTTTGTGAGGAAAACAAAAAATACAAAAGATGTTGCTACCAGTTTCTTTTACTCCTAATGGTAAATCTCTTTGATGAATTATTACTTTGGATGAATGAGCAAAGTCACTAGATGATAGAGCTATCTCCAAGAACAAAAGCTAACTATGTGATTTTCAGAGAGAAAAAACATAGAGCTGAGAAGATTTCGATTTTTTACTTTAACTTTGCCTCAACCTTTGGATGTTCTTATAAAAAAATTATTTGTTTATAAATCGAATAAAGACTTTTCTCTTCTTGTTTCGATTGATTTGTTCATTTCCCCAAATACAAATCAAATAACATTCCATCTCCTCAAGTTGCTATTACACGACACTCCTTGCAAACCTATTTTACATAGATATGAACAAAAATGCAACACAAAGCCCTACCTTTTTTACAGATTCTTGAAGACAAGGGACCGCTACAAACATTTCTCATGTTTCTTCTGTTTTTGTGAAACTGTATATATTTGTAGAAATGGCGATGATACTTGTGGCGACAGCAAGAACAAGCATCACTGAAGCTACAATCTTCTCTCTCAATGTCGAGATACCATTCACATTCCTGCCAATTTTCCAATAAACACCAAAACAATTGAAACTTGATTCATTCAGAACTACATAAGAGCAAGTAACCAAAAGGGGTTACAAAATAGCATACCTCAGGACAATTGCAGCAGGAAAGATGAATGCTATAGAGACTGTAGAAGTTGATCCCAAGAACTGAAAGAAGTACCAAACGTCCGGTATAGCAATCGCAGCCAAGAAACAAGATATCAGTAGCGGAAAAGTGAGTCCGAAGAATCTCTTGTCGTCGTTCACCAAAGATATCTCCGTAGGGAACAAGAGCTCGTCGAGGTTGGCTCTAAGCGAGAAGATGAGGAGAGGAAACACAAGCATGAGGTGAATCGCGTAGCTGAGTCTAACAACGTCGTTTAGTAACGAACCTATTGAAGAACTAGAGGTTTGGTCAAAGTTCACTAGAACATCTGACATTGTACCATCACCAAACAGAAGGTAACAGAAGAGACCAGTCGCTGAGTAGATCGCAGCGCACAGAATCACAGAGATCCTTGAAGCTGAAATCACATCTAATGGATCTTTGAGTTCGAATCCTACTGGATGGACTGCAATGAACATAGTTTCAGAATCAGGGACATGACTTAGAGCAAAAAGATCTGTTTTTTTTTTGTTCTTACGATTGAAATGAAACGTGAAGGCAGTGACAATAACAGGGGAAGCAGTGAAGAGATTGAAGAATGATTCTCCTCCATTGTTGAGCTCTGGGAAGAGTCTTGGATTCTTTGTTTTCCCTTGCACGAGTGCGATAATCGCTAGCACAGAGCTTATCACAACAAAGAGTAACGCAAGCAGAAACGAAATCGCAGAGCTAAATGCTAATCTATCTACAGAGAACAAGAACAGATAAAAATCATCAGATTATAGACTAAGGCAAAATAAAATAGTCTTTGAGGATTTGGATTTAGAAAACGCACCTACGCGTCTGCATAAGGATAAAGGAAGCAAGAGGAAGACGAAGATGAACAACAATCCGAAGAATCTCGTATTCCACCAATGGAAACCAAACCATTCTTGAAGAAGACCCAAATGTATAACTCCGCCATTTTCATTACCCGAAAGAACATCCCCTGAGAACAGCACAGTCCGGTGGATCAAAATTGAAATTTTAGGTTTGTGGAAATTGAGCAAAAATATATGTACCTATGATAATCGAGAAAATGATCATAGCCCCAAAAGTGACAACCATTGTGATCATCTGAACAGCGACGGAGCCAGATTTCCCGAACGATTCCTTCATTACGCCGGCGTAAGTCGTTGATTCTCCGGCGAGCGTGGATTTCATCAAAAACCCGGCTGATACATTAGAGAGCCAAGCTATGATCACGATTATCGAGAGAGATGGGATTACACCCAGGACTTTAAACGCCGCCGGAATCGACATGATCCCGGCTCCGACTATGCTCGTCGAGACATTGAACACAGCTCCGGCGAATGAGCCATGTTTCTCCTCCGATGATGGTGATGATGATGATGAAGAAGGCTCTAGGTTCGGCAAGAGAGGCGCGTTAATCGCCGGAGCCATTTCTCCTTAAACTACCGGAGAGATTTAGCAGAAGATGATGTTTTGATTTGATTTGAGATTAAGATTGTGACGGAGATGGTAATGTCAAGAAATACGTGGAATCGTAATCAATTATAGCGACTGTCGTGTACACTTGAAAGTTGTTTTGGAATTGCATAATAAGTTTCCACAAGAATAAAATAAATAATAGCGGGATGTTAAAAAATATATAAATAAATAAATAAATAATAGCGGAATCATTTTCTATTTTGTTTTTGACAGCTTAGCTGAATCATTTGAAAAATATCTTTAAGATCATGGCTTAATGTAGAATAAAATATATGGATCACAACAAAATGATCGAGTCAATATAAACGATAATTAACTCTCTTTTTTTTTTTTTTTTTTTTTTTTTGGTAAAGAACAAAGGTTCTCTTGTTTGGTATGGATATCGGATTTTCCGTACAAGTCGTTTATAAAATTTTGCTTTCACTATAGCCATCTCTGGAAATAGCAAACGAGTTCAATCACATTTACAAGATCTATGCAAAAAGAAGCTTATATTATGTCTTATAACACTGTAAGTGTCGATCATCATCTCAATCGGTATGTGAATTATGGTCCAAGGCAGAATCAATCTACCATTACTATAGTATCGTGATTCGTGTAAATCAAGAATGTAATATTTTCCATTCTCTTTTGTATAGCATACACTCTCTTGTATATACAATGTATATTTCATTGTTTAATAAAAGACACATACAATTCACATTAACTCGTTAAATTAATCATAAGGAATTTGAAGACGGTTTGTAACTCTGTTTAGTTCAAGTTGTTTGTTGCCAGGAATCAAGATCTTGTATAGTGTTGAGTTAATACTGAAGGGAATACAGTGGTCATCTTGTCTAGCTAGCTACTAGAATAACAAAATTGTAGCTTTCGTTGCTTCACACTTTAAAAAACTAAAACTCTGGTTAATCATTTCATTATTTTTCATAAAATGAATTTTGGTAACATTCATGTTGACTTTTGGTCTACGTCTAACCATTTTCCAAGCTTTAGTGCAACGTTACTCCTTATAATTAAATTCCCCATAGATTTATACCGAATTAATGTTTTGTCACAAACGATAACTGTTGTCTATGGAGAACCCACGCGTACGGGTGTCACTGTTTTGAGATGAAAAAGCCTCTCTCGGTGGACTGTTGAGAATATAGGTAGAAATTATCTTGTTTTACTTTTGGGATAGATAGAAATCATGATCTATTAGACAATTAATAAGCGTTCAGATTCATAGACTGGAGTAGTTAATGTTCTCGAACATTTAAATAAAACAATATGATGGTCTCTTAGCTTTGTTATAATATTTGAAACATGCATACATAAAAACTAATCATATATTTTATAAATTACAGAATGTATGTTTATAGGTCAAAAGATGTGCAGAAGACACTTCCATACTAATCATAATATATGAAGGAACACAAAACCATCTTCTTCGACTTTAATCTCTGCATACTTATGAAAACCATAATTTGACGTTGTTATTGGCTGTTCTCCTTACCTTGTCCAACACGTATCACAACTAAGAAGCAAGAAAATTTTGCGATTTCCGGTGAGTATCTATATCAATTACGACAAAGAGTTTCTGCTTCAGAGCTTTCTGAAACTCCATCTCTAAGCCTTTCTACTTCATCCCATCTCATATATCTTGTATATACATTAGAGAGCTTTGTAAACACTTTTCTCTCTTCCTCATTCTCCAATATCTTCTCTGCTACACCTTCAGCCAAATTAGTATTCTCATGAACTTCACAACATGACAATAATGCTCCCCAAATCTAAGAATCAATTTACATCTACTATATTTATAAAAGTCTTTAAGAAGAGTTAGGGTTTGTATCATGGCCATATCATGTATGGATCAAACCAGGTGACCAAACCGATGCAATCCCCGCCCACAAACTTATCTTGGTATCATTCTTTTTTCTTCTAGCTATATATGAGTTTTAAGAATTGCGTATTTACTTGTGCTAACTTGAGATTAATTTTAATATATTAAGGCGGCAAGATCAAAGATGTTTAGGAACATATTTGAATCAGATGATTGCAAAGCTTCGCCGAAAGAGACAATCACTCTTTCAGAGATGACACATGATGAGCTAGAGACGTTTCTTGAATTCATGTACAACGGTTCGCTTCCGCAAACAAAGCTGGCGAAACACGTCCATAGTCTCTACGTGCGCTGCAGACAAGTACGAGGTTCCACACCTCCAAGATATCTGCAGAAGCCAGCTTATCATCTCACTGGACTCATTCAAAGCATTTGATTTGCATTTGATTTTCTCGAGCTTTCAAAGATTCACTCGGACAAGATCCTCGAAGATGCTGTCTACCAGTATATGACAACACACATGGACGAAATTTTGTTCACGCATAAGATCTCGGATTTTTAGCTGCAGATTTCTTCAGTAGTGTACCATTGAAGCTACTCAATAGGCAAAGACGCTCTTCATCGGTAAAAGAGTCACTATCAGCCATAAGTTTTGCAGCTTTGATGGTGATTAAACCGCTCCTGACTAAACCTTTCAGAAAAGCTGCTGGATTAAGCTCCTCATCAGAGCCGGCCCTGGGAGCAAGCAAAGCAAGCAGCTGCTTGCGGCCCTTCTTTTTATATACAATATTTCGGCCCTATGTTTTAGAAATGTCCTTTAGTCTACTGGTTATCTCGTATTGGTTAATTTGCTAATGTCTTGAGTTCGAATCTCTCAACTTACAAGTTTTGTGCACAATTCGTTCACCTTATTTTTTTTCTTCCTCTGCTGCTCCAACGTCAGTTCTCCATGACTTAATCTCCTTTAAAACTTAATTTCACTTTTTCCTTTCCATGAGTTTCTAATTTAGATTTGTTTGTTTACCTTTGTGAGTCACTTAGTCACTTAGTCTCTTTAATCTTAACAAACCCAATTCGTTTTTTCCTTTCCATGTATTGATTTGTTTAATTGATAATTGCCAATTTGAGTTTAGTTTGTTTGTTTATTCGTTGAGTCTTACCACTGATGTATTGATTTGCATAATTGCCACTTGCAAATTTGAGTTTAGTTTGTTTGTTTATCTCTTGAGTACTTCGACTTACGGTCATCATTCTCAATCTCATCTATGTATAAAACAGCCTTTTTTTTCTCTAGCTTGCGGCCACTAAAATCTCAGGGACGGCTCTGCTCCTCATTCTCAATCGATTGTTTGTCCTTAGGCGACATCTGAACGAATAAACAGACGAAAATCAGCTCCAAATCCAAAATATCTAGATCTAATCGAAGCTATCTAGGTCTAAATCCAAACGATCTAGGTCGAAATCGAGATAGAGAGAGTCAGAGACGTCTGTATCGGAATTTCAGAGACGTCTGTATCGGAATTTCAGAGAAATCGCTCTCCCATTTTCATTTGAAGAACACAAACAAGTTGAGAACAATTCGAGCATGAAATGGGATAGATCTAGAGTGAAATGATCGCTAATTCAAGTAAACAGGAAAAAATTCAAGTCTGATTCTCGTTTTCTCTTCGCTTTCTCTGCGTTTTCTTCATTTGAAGAACAAAAACAAGTTGAGCAAATTCGAGCATGAAATGAGAGATAGATCAAGAGTGAATTTACCTCTAATGCAAGCAACCAATTCTCGTTTTCTCTTCGCTTTCTCTGGGTTTTCTCTGCTTTCTGTTCGTCTCGCGCTTCGTAGTCTTTGGTGGGAGTGTTGAATAAACTAGGCCTGGGCATTCGGTTATTCGGGTCGGGTTCGGGTCGGTTCCTTTCGGGTTTCGGATCTTTCGGTTCTATAAATTTTAGAACCGTTCGGGTATTTTTTTATTTTCGGGTCGGATCCGGTTCGGGTCCAGTTCGGTTCCGGGTATCCAAACTTTAGTTACAAAAAATAAAATAAAAATAAAAAATTGTTTAATTTAAATGAAATTTTATTAAATTTAGCAAAAAAATATTGAAGATTAACAGATATAGATAAAAAATTTGGATTTATTGAATATTTTGGTTATTTTTCTCTAAATATAACTATTATATTAGGTTTATAGTTGTCATTTTACATATTTTGATTATTTTAAATCTAAATATAACTAATATTTTTGGGTATATAATTATATTTTGAATATTTCGGGTACCCATTCGGTTCTCGGTTCGGTTCCGGTTCGGATCCGGTTCTTTCGGGTATAGGAATTTAGGACCCATTCGGGTATTTGTGTCGGTTCCGGTTCGGTTCGATTCCATCTATTTCGGGTCGGGTTCGGTTCGGTATTTCGGGTCCGGGTAAAAATGCCCACGCCTAGAATAAACTCGTGTTATATCTCTATCTTTTTCAATGTTTAAATTTTCGAATTTCTTCGGCCGATGGGCCAATGGGCCGAAAATATTTGATGGCCCACGTGGCTGTGTTTTTATTTTTCTCTTTTATATCTTTTTTTATTTTTTATTTTTCCCGTTCATTTTCTGTTGCAGTTTCTCTTTCATGTATTGCCGATTACAAATCTGAAATCAAAAAGGTACATTCTGCATCCCCCTTAAAAAGCAAATGTTGAATGATTTTTCTTGAAAAACAATTTGTCACCAAAACTCTTATCTATCTTATTTTGAAAAGATTTTGGGATTGACATCTGAGTTATTGTTAAATTCTTAAGATACATATATTGTTAGGAACGCACTGGACAAGTGTTTGATAGAAATCTTGATATGTAACCAGGATCATATACTTTTGCATTAGAGGATAACTCCAAAACGCTTTCATTGGGAATGCTAAGCTCACGGTAATGCAAAACGAGAATGAGAAGCTTTGGAGAGTGATGGAGTCCAAAGTTTCTTCAACAAAGACTCTGTGTGGTCAACTTCGTCAGACTCTGCAACACTTGGCATCCCAGGTTCAAGAAGGTAATAATAGATGCACATTGGTCGTTGAATTCATTAAACTACTTGTGGTTTGTTGCTTTTATATGTTTCGGATAAGATTTAATGTATCAGTTTTTGCTTCAATGTCGCAGCTTTCGGAGTTGGCTAAGAAAAGGCTGCAGTACAAGCAAAATTCAAAGACAATTTTCTGATGCAACCCTATAAGTAGTCCATTTTTGCTTAGATATCAACTCTTATACTATTCTCTGGTTCTCATCCTTCATGTCCCTTTTCATTTGCAGCTTGTTTGAAATTCCAGTCTATGCCTGAAGGTACTTGGTATTGTTCGAGCTGCAATGATGGACCTAGCTCTAGTATAAGGGCTACTTCTATTGATCCTTCGGGCCGACTCTAAGCCAGAAAGCGGTATTGGTGGTTGTGTGTTCTGCAGGTTGGTTGCATAGCATACATATATTCAACTTTCTCGCATGGATTTTAATAGTTTTGAAAAAATGCAAATACTTGATGTGGAATCTACATGTTAATTATTGCTTTTCTTTGTGAGCGCATCAAGGTGCCACTTTCCATATTAAATATTGTGCCCCTGTGGTGATTACTGCTTACTGTGTTCCACCCTCGTTTTATTGTTGCTAGGTCACATGATTTTAGCATTGGGAAATATGATGAAAGGACTGTTATTCTCTGTGATCAGGTACACTCTTGATTCCTGATCTCTTGAATTTCAACTCTTTTCATTACCAGTGTTCCATTTATTACTTTTGGTTTTATTACTTGTTAGAGATGTGCTCTCAGGCTGTATGTTGGGTCGCTTTCTCCATTCTAACCTCTTAAAAAATTTGTACAAAAAACATGCATCCTAATTCTTGCCTGCCTAATCTTGTAGGAGTGTTTTGATCCCATTGTTGCGAAGTCTGGCCGAGATCTCATTCCTGCCATGGTGTATGGGTAAGCTTTGACGTGATAAACTCGGACACAATAGCCATATTTCGATAGTGGTTAATTCGTCTTGTCCTTATTATGATATATGTGCAGGAGAAATATATCTGGCCAGGAGTTTGGAGGGATGTACTGTTTGGTCCTGATTGTAAAGTATGTTTCCTGCTGTTAATGCATGTTCTCTTTGTTTTTCTGCTGCGCTGCCGAGAATGTTTGGTCAGCAAGTAGTATTGTACCCACAAGCCGAGAGAGCCGAGAGAGTACCAAGGAAGGGTAAAAGCTTCTTTATATCCCCTTTTTTTCATTTATGTCTCAGGTTTTGTTTTTTTTTCTTCTTTCTTTGACCTATGGGATTGAATAGTTACACTGGTGTTAATGGTCTATAGGGCTACTTCCAAGGGCTGTTTGCGTGTGTGGAGAATCTTCTTTCTTCTCTAAATGTTGAGAACCTGGTCCTTCCGGCAACCGAGGAAGCTGAGTCTATTTGGACAAAGAAGTTTGGCTTATCAAAAATGTCTGAACAGCAAGTACGTAAAAAAATTTGTTATTTCTTTCTGGGATTGTCTTTAATTTTACACTCAAAAAGGAAGAAATGGTTCTGCTATAGTTGATATTTGTAATGAGATATGCAAGCTTGGATGATCTTAGGTCCTACTCTCTTATAGATGATAGGTGTTTGTTTGTATGTTTATGTGGATCAGTGTGGATCATTTGAGAAATAATCAATCAAACAGAAGCTATCTATTAAATTTCATAAAAAAAAACTATCATCTTGTGTCTGGAATTTAGATCATATGAAAGTTTAGATCCACTTGCCAATTTCCCATTTTTCTGACAGTGATTTTAGATCTTTTGGTGAGTGGGCGTTACCATCGTTAAAATGTGGAACTCTTAAATATCAAGAAATGAGGATGCTTCTGACTAATGAATAGTGATATAATTTGTTTACTTTATAAGACTACTCTTTAAGGCCTTCAAGATAAGAAATGTTATTCCCATTATATGATGAAACTCTTTATCATTGTGCCTTGAATAGGTCTCTCCAGACTCACAACAAATGTAAAGCTTCAGGATGCATTTGCTCCTCTTGGGGAGCTTGTGGATGGTAACGCTACTCCAGCGCTTATTCATTAATCTCCTCAGGTTCCTAATCTAACACATAAAAGAGTCGAATCACTCAGATTCTTTTTGGTTGTTGCAGCGAGAGTGATCACAGGCAGAGAGACTGGGAGATGAAAGGGTTTCGGCTTTGTGACGTATGCAACATTAGAAGACGCAGAGAAAGCCAAGGAAGGGATGAATGCAAAGTTCTTGGACGGTTGGCATCCCAGGTTCAAGAAGGTAATAATAGATGCACATTGGTCGTTGAATTCTTTAAACTACTTGTGGTTTGTTGCTTTTATATGTTTCCTAGCTGAGAATTATAAGATTTAATGTATCAGTTTTTACTTCAATGTCGCAGCTTTCGGAGTTGGCTAAGAAAAGGCTGCAGTACAAGCAAAATTCAAAGACAATTATCTGATGCAACCCTATAAGTAGTCCATTTTTGCTTATTTGATACTTGGCCAGTGTATTCATTGGTTTGAGAAGAGAAAATGCGATGGACTTACTCGGTCTACTCTTGCTCATCCCTTAAAAAGAAATTTATAATCAAAATTCTGATTTGAATGCTTACATAGGCTTTTGTTTGTTTGCTATTAGCTCTTCTCAGTTACCTCTATTATTTTGCTTTGGTGTAAGAAGAAGACCTTATTTGAACTTAAACATATCATAAACTAATATTTGGGGTACATGTAATGGCCAAGACATTCAAACTAAACAAACGTTAAATCGATCGTCCTCTGGATCCGGTTTCACAACCAACAAACCCATTGGAAAGCCAAAGCACTTTGGATTTTATTTTGTATCAAATGAAAATAGATTCTTGGAGCCATTCGTTTTCAACTCTGGAATTTTTTATTTTATTTTCCATGTCTCAGAGTTTTGTGGTGTCTTCGCGGAGAGAATTAAGAGTGTTCGCAGCGGCAACGAGCATGGAAGAGGCGTCAGTTAACATACCAGCAGCCCCGATTTCTCTACCTGAAGGCTCATGGAAACAGGTTTTTTTGCTTTTGCAACTAAAGTTAGGATCTCTTTGAGTTGCTACAAAGTTCGAAAAAAAAAATGAATATTTTGTTGTTTGTTTAGATAGCTGGTGGAGTTACAACTGCTAAAGGGTTTGAAGCTGCTGGTATGTATGCTGGATTACGAGCTTCAGGGAAGAAACCTGATCTCGCTCTTGTAACGGTAATCCTCTTACCTCATTATTTGGATTTCGGACTTAGACCAAAGCATTTTTTTATGCTTCTGAGCTTTAAATCAGTAAGTTTTGAAATCTTTTCAGGCGTGTGCAGTGTTGATTAATCCCGCTCAGGCCAATGATACTCAGCTTTAGTCTGATAGAGATCTCGAGCTACGTTGTTTAGAAGTTAATTCATATGATTGTGAAATAGCCTGGATTGTATATGGTTCTTAGCTATGCATTGCTCATTGAGACCATTCCTTTTTTTTTTTTTTTCAGAGATATGATAGCGTAAACAATAGCTCATTGAGACAACTAAACATTCCAATTTGTGTTCAAAACTGATTGCTGAGAATATTCTTCGAAAACAATGTCCTCATCTCCTCAATCGACGCCAAGCTTGGCACATTAATGGCTTGTTTCTTTGGCGTTTCGTTCTTGCGCTGATCAACCTGGTCATTGTATTACAAAAACTTACCCGTTATATATATACTCAATAGTGTTTTTCAATGTTTTTCTTTATGTTGTCATGATTGCTTTCAGTACCTGATAGTCTTTTATGAGAGACTGTTCTGCTTTGTTTTAAACATTTGATACTGCTTTTCCATGATTCTCTTGCAATAACGTGACCTCCTTCATGCATGTCTCTGATACAAGACTATGGTTAGGGGTTTAGAGTACGGTTAGGGCTTCTGTAGTTAATGGGTTTTGGTGTTTTACTTTATGAATTATGTTTTCATGTTTTCCCTTCTACGCTATAGTGTTTTCCTTTTTAACATTAGGGTTTTGTTTAAGTTGTATCAAGACCTATATAAAGGTCTCTATTGAATAATAAGAGGGGAAGCCCCAAGAATTAACCTTAATCTCTAAGAGAGAATTAGGGTTAAGAGGGAGCTAAGCCTAAATCTTCTATCTCTTTCATACGTGAACAAAGGTTCATATCAGTCTCCACTATGGCATCCATTGTTTCTTTGTTCTCACGGTCTTGCATCAACGAGTCTGTAAAGCCAAAGATTAGAATGTTTAACTCCCAAGTGTCATGAGTAGGAACGAGACAAGGATTTTGGTTTAGTTACCACTTACCATTAACAGCAGCGTGAAGTTCATTAGTCCTAGTAACAAAGTTATCATCCATTGTGGAGAATGCGGATGCAAATTCATCGCACATCTTCTCATTTTCTTTTGCCACGTCCCTATACATGAGTGAGTTTTCAATGAAATGATGTGGAAGATATATAGAAAGAAACCCGGATACAGAACGGAAAAATTTACCCTGTTTTGACAATAAGCTCTTGTTGAAAGTTCGTGTTAAGGTTCTTTACTCCCGTTTTTGTAGTCTCCCAGAGTTTCTTAGACTCATTGGTCCTTCCCAAGCTGCAATTCATACAATTTTATATGAGAAACTAGAATGTGGACTTAGTCGAACCGAAAGTTGTGGGGAGATAAAAATTGTACCAATCTTCAAGGTAATTCTCCATGACTGTGATAGACTCTGCTGAAGCTATTGTATTTTCAGTGAACTGAGTTTTTGCTTTCTTTAGATACTCACACCATTCCTCCTTTGCGCCGATCGAGACTTGCTGCATACCAGACATATGTTCCTGCAATCTCTTCTCTTCCTGTATGTCATGTTCTTGGATGCTGAGTGATGCATCAGACACCTAGAAACACGTAAAAGCATCATCACAACTGATGAAGAATTAAGGCTTTATGGGGTTATAAATGGTTAAAGTACTCACCACTGCTGTTTTCTTTGAAGTTAGCTTTGATAATATCAGACTGATGTCATTTAACGCTTGTTTCTCTTCTCCTTCAGCCTCTTCCTGTTTTTAGTAAAACATGACAAGTTTGGTGTGATCCTCTCAGAACATTTCTAGTTGAAGTCTTAAAAGTTTGTCCTTAACTCACCTTAAACATGAATCAAACGCAGTAAGCTGTCTTGATTTCTCTTCTTGGCTTGCTCTAATGGCTTCCACCATGCCGTGAGCTTGGTTGTAGATGCTACTGAAAATGGTTGAAGTCGCGTTGGAAATTTCTTGCGCAGACCTCATGCTTCTGACCAGTCCCTGAATAAGTTGGAACAGAATTTGAAAATTTTCAGGAAAAAAAAATAAATAATTGAACTAACAAGAAACCAGCATATGATTTTACAACACCTGCTCTTGTTCTCTTGCCGCAAGAGCTAAGAGATTCTTTTGATCATTAAGTGAATCCCGGATGTCCTGAGTGACTTTAGCAGCCTCTGCTGCTGATGCAATGAGAAGCTGAAAAGAGAAAGGCACTTAAATTATATCATCTAAATTATATGCTGAGAAATAGTAAAAAAAAACACTTGAATTTTTTATCACTCTATCTTGTTCATACTTGCTCAACAGCCTCTATTTGTGATCCTACAGAGGAGTTCATGTTCTCCAGATCAGAGGAGGCTTTCTTTCGCAACATTTCAGAAAGTTCCTTCAAGGCTGCTATTCCCAATTCTTGATTCAAGATCACGTGTTGCCTGCGTGAGTAAATCAACAACTAGTGTTAACAAATGATCCCAGAGCAAAAAAAAAGTGAAATGATACGGTATGGTATTATAGTACTTTCTTACATCATATTTATGAGCAAGAAATGTGTAAGTATGTTCTTCCATAGTTCTCAATTGCTGCTGTTGCTCTGAGACTGATCCAAGAACTGTTCTGTGTAAATCTTTAAGGTTTTGATCTAGCTGTGACCCAAACTTTAGAAGCATGCTCTGGTTTTCAGATTCCAGCTTGTCCTTTTGGTCTGCAGAAACAAGTTGAATCAGCACTTGACAGATCTTGTCTTCATCCGTAGACATAGGAAAGAAGAAGTACCTAATCCTGTGACTCTCGCTCGCACCAGAGTTCGCCTTCGTGTCGGCGATTTACCCGTCGTCTTCTTCAGTGGAGTTTTCGCGGCGGTGCGGATCTGAAGCAGCGGTTCTGGTGCCGCTGGATATTCCTACGGAGGTGTTTTGTTTACCGGCGAACTTATTCCGGAGGTCGAAGATGGACCTCGTTGTGCCGCCGGTTTTTGCAGCGATTGTGGTGGCTGTTTCAGCCGTCGTTGTACGGAAGATGGGCCTTTGGGAAGCCGAAGAAGCCCAATAATTTTGGCCCATTTTACATTTATTATTAACCACCACCATTCTCATGGATCCGGTTATGTCTTCATAAATCACATAACCTTGTAATCTCTTCATTCCATTTGCATAAACAATTAGTGCTGGTTGGAAAAAAGAATTTTTAAGAAATGGTCATACTTAAGGAGGTGTTATTGGATTGGTTATTTTAATGTATTTGATTGTATTTTAAAAACAGAGTTAAATCTAGTGTTATTCAATTGTGTATTTGTTTGATGTATTTCAAAATACAATAAAAACATGTGTTATTCAATTTTGATTTGATAATTTTAGAAAACAGTTTTAGTGGATTTCAATAGATTCTCTCTCTTAAAACATGAGCAAAACAAATACATGGGTTTTGTCTTAGATTTTAAAATCCTTCCCGTGAGTTGTAATAAATTCATCAAAACCCAACACAATACATCATAATTAAACTACTTTAAAACACATAACAATCTCAATCCAATAACACCTAAAAGCATAAATTTGTGTTTTCGATGTTTTCTGATGGGTTATTAATTGCTATTGCCTCACCCCTCGAAAACCTAGCGCAGTAGCATCTTATCAACTTGTCCATGGAGGGATCCGCCACCAAAGTAATCTCTTCTTCGACCCTTATGGCTCTCTTTAATCTCTGTTTATGAATTTGAAATATCTGATTAGATCCTTTGTACCTTAGGTTCTGGAAAGGAACGATTATGATGCAAACAATATTCGAAAAAGCAGGTAAAAATTGATATATTTTTTAGATCTGTATCTGTCATGTTAATAGTATTTTCACCTGCAATTAATCAAATCTATGGCTGAGCAGGATTTACGTTGAGGGATACGACACTTGGATTTCTAGCTATCATTTCGTTGCGTCTATGAGAGAACACTTGTCTTCATGATGCATGTTTATATTCCCGGATACACTGGTTACGTTGCAGGCACTACTCTCAACAGGTTTGTGGCTGTCTCTTTAGTCTTTCCTCCAGTTGTATCAGCGATAAACTCTTGAATTTGGTTTTACAGATTTGCCTTGACCATAATAAGTTTGCTCCTGCGAGAGACGCAGACAATAAGCGACCTCACGTGTAAGTTGTTTTTTTTGTTTTTTAGATTTTTGTCTGTAAGATAGGTTCTTGTCATGTTGGTTGATAATTAATCTCTCCTGTAATCAAATTATTAGGATTTTTGTTGATGGATATGACACTCGGCTTCCCTTGGAGCATGTCAAGAGCATTCTCTTTGAACAACTCTCTAAATGTGGACGCGTGCAGATATCTCTCTACGAAAATGGAGGTTCTGTCTCCAGGTTTGTGGCTTCTTCCTCCCAATTTGCTCTCATGTCATCAAATGCTAACCAAAGATTTGTTTTTGTTTGCTTGCTGCTTTTTATAGTGAGGCTTACGTTACCCTTGTGGGAATAGACGCAATAGAGAAGTTGCTGCGTGCAACTTAGTGGAAGTAATGAGGAAGGATGGGAGAAAAGATGGAGCGGGCGCCTGCAATATGCCACCCGCCTGGTCTCGTTATCAATATGCTTCTAACACTACTTGGGTAATGGCATTGGCTTCTCTAGCTCCTGAGGATCCAAATCTCCCTAAGCCGCCATGTATGACTAGTCTTCTCCCTTATCCATGGATCTATCGGAATACAGAGAATGGTGTCGAGGTGGAGGTACCACCTTCTCTTTTACAACCTGCTTCGAGAGTCTGCTACGCACCTGAGGATCCATATCTCCCTAAGCCGTGGAAAGCTCTTGTGGATAATACCACTGGGTATGCTTACTTTTGGAATACAGAGACTAATGTTACCCAGTACCAGAGACCATATTCAACAGCTTCTTCTGAATATCTCCTTGGGCTCTTTCCTTCTTCTGGATATCAACGTACGTAAGTTCCTGCATGGTTAGCTATAATCCCAACAAATGTACATGTATTTTGATTCTTGATATCCTGGTTACAAATTAAAACCTCTCAATAATTCGTGGTTTCTTTTAGGGGGATAAGAAGTTGACTGACTACGCAGTAGAAAGCTCGAAGAAGAATTCAGACTACGGAGGAAAGCGGGGAAGACCATGTTTCCAACTTATTACTTGGATGTTAAATGGAAGCTCACTAATCAACAATCTACCAATTCATTTTATAACCTAAGCGTGATGTATTTATCTGGATGTTTAAAGTATTTATCTCCCATTTGACCCTGAATTCTTGATTCTTGATTCATGTGTATATACGATTCGATTGATTAGGTAAGAACAATTTGGTTGGCCAAAGTGTCAAGAAAGAAGATTAATGTAGTTGTAATTATATTGGCCAAATATTTGATTTGAGACTGTGATGGCATCATGGCATTAAATGCAAAATAGATTACACAAACAAAAAAATTATAGCGGAATTTTTTTTTGACAGCTTAGCTGAATCATTTGAAGAAAAAAAAATCTTTGAAACATGTAAGATCATGGCTTAGTGTAGAATAAAATCTTGATCACCTATAGAAAATGCAAAGACATGCATGAATGAATATAAACGATAATTAATCATAAGGAATTTGATTACTTTTGACAAAACCCTTAACGACTATGCTGCCGAATAAGCAATTTGAAGACGATTTGTAACTCTGTTGAGATAATGAAGGCTTCGTTGTCGCTTTGAGTCTTTATTCTCATTAAGTGTGTGAAATGGTCATCTTGTCTAGCTACTAGAAGAACAAAATTGTCGCTTTCGTTGCTTCTCACTTTGACAAACTAAAACTCTGTTCAATCATTTCAGCGTTTTCATAAATAAAATTTGGTACAGTTTGTGTTGACTTTTTGACCTTTGGTCTAATTGAACCTTTGATGCAATTTACTCCTTCTATTTCCAATAAAATTAGAAGAAATATTTCTTCCTTGAAGACACTTTCTTTCTTAAATAGTTTAACAAAAAAAAACAAAAAAAAACACTTATCTTATCTGTTACGGTGGTTTGTTTTGTTAGATTTCTTGTTTTGTTTGTAGTGATCTGTTTCTGTGATTTTTCTTATTAGAACTCTATTCTAGAAACCTTGTTTTCCTTGTCTTATTCTCTTCCTACGTTTCTAATTGCTCTTTAGATTATATGAGTTTTGAAGCCTTTGTCCTCGGTATGTTATGCTCTCTATATTATTGAATGTTGTCTTCTCGCTAGCTATTGGAAGTATAATAACTTAGTGCTCCTTATATTAAGAAGAATTGAAATCTTTTATTGGTTCTCGTTTTAACATGGGTCTTATTGAATCACTTTTTGTTTTAGGTTTCAAAACATTGCCTTTTTCTTTTGTCGCAAGAAAGAACACAAGTTTATCGTATTGGGTAGGGTGAGGTTAACTTGTGTTCTAAGGAAACTTAAAGTGTAGTATTGGAATTCGCTTTTACTTCCGTCTTTCATATCTGATTGATATCAGATCCTTCAATTCCTCTGCATCTTCTCCGGTTTGAAAACACTTTTCTGTTAGTTTCTTAAAACTTCTTGATTCGCAAGTGCATTCTGTTTTTTTCTTAGATTTTGAGTTATGAAAAACATTCAGTCCGAATGCACAAGTAGACTAATACTATAACTTTCTTAATGGTTTGAAATGAATAAATTAGATCCACTCACTGCTTTTAGATGAGTACCTTATAAATCCAAGCTACCACAAAGTAGAGACTTGCATTTAGAGATTCTTGAAAATCCCATTGTACTCTGTTCTAGTGGATTCATTGTTGCTAATAAAAGATGATACTATGTTTTTCAGAGTATGGCGAAAGAAGGTGCAAACAAGATGAACTTATTTGGGGGACTTATAAACGCCTTAAAAGAACAAAGGCAAATCGATGTATGGATCAATTATCAAAGCAGGTGACCAAACCGATGCAATTCCCGCCCACAAACTTATCTTGGTATTATTCTTTTCTTCTTCTACTGTATATGACTTTTAAGAATTTTTCGTATACATTGTGCTTCTTCTAACTTAAGATTTTTTTTTTTTTTTTAAATGTATAATATAATAGAAAGGAGACAAGATCGAAGATGTTTAGGAAAATATTGGAATTAGATGATTGCAAAGCTTCGCCGAAAGAGACAATCACTCTTTCAGAGATGACACATGATGAGCTAGAGACGTTTGTTGAATTCATGTACGACAGTTCGCTTCCCGAAACAAAGCTGGTGAAACACGTCCATGAAATTTACGTAGCTGCAGACAAGTACGAGGTTCAATACCTCCAAGATCTTCTCCATGGACTCATTCAATGCATTTGATGTCCTAGAGCTTGCAAAACTTCACTCGGACAAGATTCTCGAAGATGCTGTCTATGAATTTATTACACCATGCATGGACGAAATTTCGTTCACCGATAAGTTCATGTCGTTTATGGAGAGTAATCCGGCTCTTACTATCAAAGTACAAAACTATAAGGGGTTATATGTCAACAAACTCAAGAATCCTCGAACTCTCAAAGTTTTCAAAGTCAAAGAGCATAAGAACTTGACTGAATTCTCAAGCGCCAAAAAGCCTAAGTACTGATCGAACTCTCAACCAAATAGCTGAAGCAATTAATCCTAGTATGGAGCGGCGAAAGTAGGTTATATGAACATATTATTATCTGGTTAAGGAATGGAAAATTTTGATATCTCTATTCTCTACTGGCTTTGTGATATGTCTCTTTAAGCGTAGGTTTTGTGATGTCTTATCAAGCGTATGATGAATTTACA
Source organism: Erythrophleum ivorense (assembly GCA_026724425.1). Classification (NCBI taxonomy): domain Eukaryota; kingdom Viridiplantae; phylum Streptophyta; class Magnoliopsida; order Fabales; family Fabaceae; genus Erythrophleum; species Erythrophleum ivorense. The sequence continues at coordinate 149,511 of JAIUCV010000772.1, read as the reverse complement.
CACATCAACGGAATAGTATTTAGAAATTACAAGAAAATCTGTCAATAACCATAAATCTTAATTGTTTAAACGCATTAAAATTACAAAAAAAATCTTTCATTTATGCGCTAGGATTTGCGTTTTGTCCAAACAGAGTTGGTTTTCTACTATCCTCATGATTTGAAGAAGCACACAAGCCAATACACTTTTGACTTGCCTCTTCTTCCCACTGATTTTTACATCAAAAGAATTGATTATTACTCAAAAATACTACTATGCCAAGAAATTATAAAGAGACTTGTAAGTTTTAGTATATAGAGCACAAGATTTACTAATGTTGCCTTTACGACGCTTTTCATAAGCTACCGAATGCCAAGCAAAACCTTTCTTTAGCATTTTAGCATTGCCTAATACGTAGGGGGACAAAAAAGGTTTAAACTAAGTTAAATCCGAACAAAAGGGAAAAAGATTGTGAGGTTTTAATATCAAATTCAACCTCAACTTAGTTAATATAACTTAAGCTAACCACGATTAAATTGCTTGACACGTTTATTTGTTGTTGATATTAATAAGACACAAGACCTTTTTAACCCAGTACGTCTGAGAGAGGACGGTACTCTCAATCCACTGGAATCAATCCAATCAAGTGATTACAAGAGTGTTTGTGTTAAACTGTGATTTCTCTCTTACAAGCTTTGTCTTATGTCTCTCTTTCTAACCTTTTGCAGATGTTACCAAAGGAGAGAACCCTTTAGACGAAAGCAAGAAGAATCACTAACAGTTACACCACAAACCCTTCAACTGCGAAGACAGAACCGTAGATAACTCTTGACCAAGTTCTCCCTCTGTTTGCCTCTGTACTTCACGTTAGGTTTTCTTTAAACTCCTTCACTTTTTATATGGGCTTGAGCCCATCACTTTAATTAAACGAGAAGAAAATATTTGGCCCATGTGAGAATGGAGACAAACACCTTTCAAAGATTATGAATAATATTTAAAATTATTTCTCTAGATTTTATAATAATTTAAAGTTTTAATCTTATTTTTAAAAATCCATATAATTTGATTCTAAAATCTTTACAATATAGCATAAATTTTATCTTTATTGAAATTCATTTCAATGACTCAATAAACAAAAATTTTAAAAGTCATTTAATTTTGAATATATATATATATAATATTAGATTTTAAAACAGAATTTAAAAATTTGATTGAATAATATTAAATTTGAAAATCTTTTAATGATGAATTACAAATAAAATATTTAATAACACTGGATTTAAAAATATAATTTAAAATCATTTATTGAATATCTTTGGTAATTGGATTTCAGTATTTTTGGACATTTTTTAGAAATCCCCTTTCCTTTTTAGTTTTCAGCTGGACCCCGCTTAGCCACTAATGAGGCCCAGGTCCAATGCTGAAATCTGCTAAATAATGGAAAATAGGGTACCTTTTTTATATTTATACTTTTAGTTTAAGAATCTCTTTCTTCTCACCCCGACGACGGCGTTCTTCGCAAACCAGTCTCCAAAAACTCGAAATCTCTTGGTACGTGGTCTCCCCTCTTGTTTGTTTTTCTTGATTTTAGTTTCTGTTTGTTGTGAGCTATTTCTCTGTTTTTGTTTTTAGAATTCTATTCTAGAACCTTGTCTAATTCGCTTTTCTCTAAGTTGCGGTATGTCATGCTCTGTATATTATTGAATGGAAATCTATTTATCTTAGTGCTCGTTTTAACCCAGAAGTTTAGTATTGGAATTTTCTTTTGCTTCCATGGACAATTAGTTTATTACTAATGACTTTCTTATTTGTTTGAAAGATGAACAAATTATATCCCGCCACTGTATGTATACCTGATGAATCTACGCCAGCGCAAATAAGAGTCTTGAAAGAAGTAGAAAACAAGATGGAATTCTTGGGTGGACTTATGAACGCCTTTAGAGAACAAAGGCAAGTCGATGTATGGCTCAAAGCAGGTGACGAAACTGATGCAATCCCCGCCCACAAACTTATCTTGGTATCTTCTTTTCTTCTTCTACTATATATATATATATATCGTATTAAGAATTCCGTATTTACTTGTTCTAACTTGAAAATTAAGGCGGCAAGATCCAAGATGTTTAGAAACATATTGGAATCAGATGATTGCAAAGCTTCGTCCAAAGACACAATCACTCTTTCAGAGATGACACGGGATGAGCTTGAGACGTTTCTTGAATTCATGTACAACGGTTCACTTCCCGAAACAAAGCTGGTGAAACACGTCCGTGGACTCTACGTAGCTGCAGACAAGTACGAGGTTCCACACCTCCAAGATATCTGCAGAAACAAGCTCATTGCCTCATTGGACCCATCAAATGCATTTGATGTCATCGAGCTTGCAAAGGTTCACTCGGACAGGATCCTCGAACTCGATGTCTACGAGTTTCTCACATCAGGCATGGACGAAATTTTTATGTCGCGTAACTTCGAATCGTTTGTGGAGAGTAATCCGGCTCTTACTGTCCAAATGATAAGGGGCTATGTCAGGAAACTCAAGAAGGAGGAAGCTGTCCAAATGATAAGGGACTATGTGAGGAAACTCAAGAGTCATCCGGCTCTTACTGTCCAGGAAGCTGTCCAAATGATAAGGGACTATGTGAGGAAACTCAAGAATCATCCGGCTCTTGCTGTCCAACAGTACAAGCGCCTAAATAGCTGCCCAAGCGACTGATCCAACTCTCGATCGCCGAGTAGATTACATGGACATTAGTTTTATTATATATGTTTTTCTCTGTTAATTTTAATCAATTTAGATTTTGAAATAAATATCCGCTTTTTTTCCTGTAAAACTAAACTTCGAAATTGCAACAAATCTTTTTCCACAATTTTAATAGAAAAATGGGGTTCCAGAATTTTAGGATCGGACTTTTTCTGAGAAGAAGCTCAATCTAAGTAGGAGGATGCTGCCACACTAGTAGACTATGCTGCCTACAAATATAAAGTACAAACTAGCCAAATCATGTAATTTTCCTTTTGTGTCCTCTCTTTTCATCGATTTCTCTGATATGATGTTGCTCTGCATTTACAGACAGAGAGCAAACATGATGATGCAGACGCCTATGTTGAAGATACGCATATCACTGGAATGAGACCGAGAAATTAAAAGAAAATCTTCAATAATTATAAATCTCAATTGTTTTACACAGAAATTTCAGAGTTTGTCTTTGCATTTTGGTCCATACAGAGTTTGTTATCTACACACGCCTATTCTTTCTCCAGTCCCATGGCTTCTCGGGATTTGAAGAAGCCCACAAACCAATACGGTTCTGCCTTGCCTCCTTCTCCCACTGAATGAAAAATATTATAAAATACTATGCCAAAGAAACTAAAAAGACTTGTAAGTTGTAGTATATAGAACACAAGATTTACTAATCTTGCCTTTGCGAGAACCATGCGCTTGTCATAAGCTACGTAATGCCAAGCAAGACCTTTCTTTAGCATTGTCTCCTATAAACAGTTTATTCAGTACATGAGGAAAACAAAGAAGATAAAGATTAATACTTTAATTACCTGTACAAAGGTACCATTGCAGTATAAATCTCCTACACATCGCCCATATTGATCTTCACCATAAACTAACACTTTCAAGCTTTTCCATTGAACGATCTTCTTGAGCTCTTCTTGTGCCTTTTTCCCAAAAGGCATTTGGCTCTCTGGCGCATCTATTCCCCTGTTTCATTTTCCATCACCGAAAACATGTTCACATTAAACAAAGAATATCATTACGGATCTAACTGAGCTTATCATGAAAGGAAATGAGTTGTTTTTTACCGTAGTCTAATCCTGAACTTCCGAGCAAGCACTTCTTCATTCTTAATATTTAGCACCCTGTAACCAGAATCAATTATCTTTTGGTGAAGTTCATCAGCTTTTGTGTAATCCTTCTTCTCTCGTGCTTTTGCTCTTTGAGCTGCTGCAACATGTACCTCTCTTGGAACAGAAGATGACACGACTGGATCTGAAGAACTGACATACACTGTGATGGTGTCTCCATCTGCCACAGCTTTTGGATCCACCTTATTTTCCACGATGACGAGCTTGATCAGAGACATTATCGAGTTTTCTTATTTACTTTTCTTTCGAAATGGAACTGAAGTGAGTCTAACCGGAAGCGTTTGAAATTCAAAAAGAATCCCTTCAGGCAAAGACACAGGAGCTTCACTAGAGACCTCACCGAGACTGTGAGGCAAAGGAAGTCCATAGAAAGACAAAAGTCCCTGTCATAAACAACTCATTAACTTAGATCTCTTCCAACTTCAAAGCCTACGTTCTTGCTAATTAACCATTCATACCTCAACATCTGCTTTCTGATTCCTTTGTAAGATCTCAATAACAAGCCTAGAAGCATCCTCTGCGGTCTGTGGTGGAGGTTTTGCCTGCTTCCATGCCTCAAGTATTTTTCTATACCTTCACAATGTTTAGAATAGACAGGCATAGCAAGCAGATTGATTACGCAGAAAATTTCACATATTTCTACCACAAGAAACGAGTAAAAAACAAGGTTGTGTAGTTTTACCATTTTGCTTGAGCTTTCTTAGACGATGCAACGTACCTCCCAAGTCCTTGAGGAACCTAGAAGAAGTAAATTCATGATCACGATCAATTTCGGATGGACCAATACCCAATTGCATAACTTGGTTACAATATCTGAAAACCACCCTACGTTAGCTAAAGATCCTTTGAACGAAATTCAGTTAAGAGAAATTGCAACTTAATTTGCTCAAGATCAATGGAAAACAAAGCAGAAGAAGTAGATCAAAGAAAATTAAGCAGCTTCAGTGAGAAAGAGAAGAGACCTGGGAAGCGATCTCAAAGTTGAAGAGATCGTGAGCGAGAGCTGAAACACCGACGGTGGCGGCGGAGACGCCGTGAGGACCGAGAGACTCGTCGGTCGTCGTGGGCTTGCAGCATTTTCCGTACAGAAACGTAAGAGCGTTACCCATCTTTGATCTGATTTCAGGAAATCCTAAAAGTTTTGGATCTTTCCTACTAGCAGAGGAGACGGACGATGATAACTGAGTCCTCCGTTGAATAAACTCTACTCTCACTTTACATTTGGCTAGAGAATTATTCGGGAAAAATAATATGAAAACTTTAATAATAAAAAAAAAGTTGTACAGTCGTCTTTCAGTCTTCTCGTACAATTATTGGTCACCCAAAATTGAAATGATCTGTTACGGTTTCTGTTAATTTAGAGTTGAAATATTTTTGACTGTTTTACACATTCATGGGAAATAATTTGACTTCGTATTGGCTTCCACTGGTGACGGCAGTCCAAAAAATATAGATCAAATAAAAAATGCAGATCAAATAGACAAACAGTTAAAGTAAAAATAGATTAAATATTCGGGTTGTCATATCGGATTTGTGTCGGTTTATTTCGGTTTCAGGTTTTTCGGATAAAGAAAATTTCAATCTTATAGGTCAATTCAATTCGATTCTTAATTTTTGAAAATCAATACATACGTAAAATTTCCTGGTTTCAGTCATTTCTAAATCGGTTCCTATTTGGATTTTTGAGTCCGAATAAATACACACTTAATATACAAAAAAAAAAATTATCCATCATTCAATTACCTAAATTACAAAAAATCTGTAATATTATATATGAAAATAGAACTTACATTAAGAAAGTAGAGCTCAGGTTTTATTTATTATTTTTTCTTTCTTATTTCATGTTCTTTGTTAAATAATGCTTACATCATTATATACAAAAAAAATCAAATCAAATTGTGGAAACAAAGAAAAATAAAATATATGGTATGACATATATAATGATTTATATCTTTTATTTTATGTTATGCATATTATATTAAAAAATGAGGAATTTTTTTTCGTAGTTAACGTCCAGTGTAGGGGTGTCAAAATGGGTAATCCAACCCATCCAACCCATTATCCAAATGGGTTGAGAGATAATGGGTTATGGGTTAATCCAACCCAATTAGTAAATGGATTAGGTTGATCCATGACCCATCTAATTATATGGTTTAATTGGTTAAATGGTTAACCCATGATCCATAAACAATAAACATAAATAATTTTCTAATAATTTTATCAAAACGCATTTTAGGTTGGAAAATTTGTCAAAACTCGATTTTGGATAGAAAATTTGTTAAAACGCGATTTTGGTGGAAAATTTGTGAAAACGCGTTTTGGGCGGGAAAATTTGTCAAAACACGATTTTGGACGAAAAAATTATGAAAACGCGTTTTGGCCGGGAAATTTTATCAAAACACGTTTTAGGAGGGAAAATTTGTCAAAATGCGATTTTGGACGGAAAATTTTGTGAATATGCGATTTCGGACGAAAAATTTGTGAAACGCGTTTTGGGCGGGAAAATTTGTCAAAACGCGTTTTGGGCGGGAAAATATCAAAACGCGTTTTAGGCGGGAAAATTTGTGAAAACGCGTTTTGGGCGGGAAAATTTGCCAAAACACGATTTTGGACGAAAAATTTATAAAAACCCGTTTTGGCCGGGAAATTCTATCAAAACACGTTTTAGGCATGAAAATTTGTCAAATCGCGATTTTGGACAGAAAATTTGTGAATTCGCGATTTCGGACGGAAAATTTGTGAAACGCGTTTTGGGCGGGAAAATTTGTCAAAACGCGTTTTGGGCGGAAAAATTTGTCAAAACGCGTTTTGGGCGGGAAAATATCAAAACGCGTTTTAGGCGGGAAAATTTTTGAAAACGCGTTTTGGGCGGGAAAATTTGCCAAAACACGATTTTGGACGAAAAATTTATGAAAACGCGTTTTGGCCGGGAAATTTTATCAAAACACGTTTTAGGCGGGAAAATTTGTCAAAACGCGATTTTGGACGGAAAATTTGTGAATACGCGATTTCGGACGGAAAATTTGTGAAACGCGTTTTGGGCGGGAAAATTTGTCAAAACGCGTTTTGGACGGGAAAATTTGTCAAAACGCGTTTTGGGCGGGAAAATATCAAAACGCTATTTAGGCGGGAAAATTTGTCAAAACGCCATTTTGGACGAAAAATTTGTCAAAACACGATTTTGGGCGGGAAAATATCAAAACGCGTTTTAGGCGGGAAAATTTGTCAAAACGCAATTTTGGACGAAAAATTTGTCAAAACACGATTTTGGGTGAAAAAATTGTGAAAACGCATTTTGGGAGGAAAAATTTATCAAAACGCGATTTTGGACGGAAAATTTTTGAAAACGCGATTTCGGACGAGAAATTTGTGAAACGCGTTTTGGGCGGGAAAATTTGTCAAAACGCCTTTTGGGCGGGAAAATAGTGAAATCGTAAGTTTTGGTGAAAATTTGTGAAACCCGCATTTTTTGCGAAATTTTTTTGTGAAAATTATATATTTGGAGAAAAAACTAAATTTCATATTTTGTTCGGTATAATTTTGAAAAAAGAAAAAAATTGGGATGGGTAATTTGCAAAATCATGTTTTTTGTAGATAAAAAGTGAAATCATAATTGTGTAAGGACTAATTTGGAAAATAAATTAATGTATGATGAGAAGGTGATGGTTAACCATTTCATCCATCAATCCATTTCAATTTGACCCATTTAATCCACAACCCATTTAATCCACAATCCATTTGATCCATTAATCCATTAGAACCAAAAAAATTGATCCATTAGGGTTAATGGGTTGGTTGGGTTGGGTCAACCCATAAATTTCAACCCATTTTGACACCCCTAGTCCAGTGATTCATTAGTTTTTAGTTTAGTTGATTATGTTGTAATAATATTTTTCTTATATTTTTAAATTATTTAAAAATAATACATTTGGATTTTAAAATAAATTATATATTTGGTTTATTCATAATATTTTGGATGCAAAAAGTCAGTTTTCAAAATACTTTAATTTGTAATATTCATACAAATTTCCTTAGTTAAATATATATAATAAGATATAAAAAAATTGTGTTTGATAATATAATATATAATATAAATTGAACACATTTTTCGTAGATTTATTTGTAAGTAAATAGTCAGAATTTAATATTAATAAGCAATTAAGAGAGAACTAAAAAAAAAAAAAAAAAAAAAACTGATATGTACCTGTACGGTGCTTTTTAGCTCCTTTGAAAACTAACCCATGTTTTCAAGATTTTGAAAACTAACTTTTTGCATCCAAAATATTATGAATAAACTAAATATATAATTTATTTTAAAATCCAAATGTATTATTTTTAAATAATTTGAAAATATAAGAAAAATATTATTACAACATAATCAACTAAATTAAAAACAAATGAATCACTGGACATTAACTACAAAAACAATCCTCATTTTTTAATATAATATGCATAACATAAAATAAAAGATCATTATATATGTCATACCATATATTTTATTTTTCTTTGTTTCCACAATTTGATTTGATTTTTTTTTGGTATATAATGATGTAAGCATTATTTAACAAAGAACATGAAATAAGAAAAAAAAAATAGTTTGGTATGACACTATTATTCCTAAAATGTTCTTTTAAAATTTAAAATTTAATTAATAAAAACCTGAGCTCTACTTTCTTAATGTAAGTTCTATTTTCATATATAATGTTACAGATTTTTGTAATTTAGGTAATTGAATGATGCATAAGAAAAAAATATATTTTAATGTATATATTAAGTGTGTATTTATTCGGACTCGAAAATCCAAACCGGAACCGATTTGGAAATGGCTGGAACCAGAAAATTTTAGGTATGTATTTGTTTTCAAAAATTAAGAATCGAATTGAATTGACCCGAACTGAAATTTTTTCGGTTCTTATATAGGTATAAAAAAATTTAATCCAAAAGATCTGAAACCGAAATAAACCGACACGAAATCCGACATAAAAACCCGAATATTCAGTCTAATTTTACTTTAGCTGTTTGATCTGTATTTGTTCTGCATAGTCTGCTTGATCTGTATTTGCTCTGTTTGATCTGCATTCTTTGTTTGATTTGCATTTTTTGGACTGCGTCACCATTCGAAGCCTGTGATCGTGTGTTAATTGCAGATCAATCTGTATTTGATTTGTTCTGTATTTAATCTTGCATTAAATCTGGACTTTCATTCAAAGCCATTGTTTTAATTGACAAAAAGAATATTGAACATAAAGCATTCACGTGAACATATAAAGTACTGAAGTATACATGCAACGGATCTCAACTAAAAAAAAATTGATAGTATTTAATTTTGTTTTGGAATGTGTTTGGTAGCTAAAGCATGTGATCTAGATCTAATCGTAACGGGTACAATTTGGTACAAAAACAAACAAAAGCTCATACTTCGTGTCTCTAAATGAGACTAAAAACTCCCAAGTGTTTCTTCTATATGAGCAAAGCCTCCCAAGTCCTTAAATGATCGAAACTCTTCAAAGCCTAAAACACACATCACTCTCTTTCTCTCTCTCTCTCTCTCTCTCTCTCTCTCTCTCTCTCTCTCTCTATGGACACTCCACAGCAAGACAAAATCTCACCACCACCACAAGTGAAGTGGTGGGTTGATAGTCAACGCATTAGACACAAAGGCTTCTGGTTCAAACCAGAGTTCATCACTGCCTCGGAAGCCATTATAGCACACTACACACCTCTTCCTTCCGACATAATCCTTGCCTCTTTCCCTAAAACCGGCACCACTTGGCTCAAAGCCCTAACATCCTCCATTCTCCACCACAGCTCAACCATACACCACGACGACCATGACCATCTGAATCATCATCTAAATCCTCACGAGGTCGTGCCCTTTTTGGAGATCGAGATGTTTGGCGAAAATCCAACAAAGGACATAACAAAGATCTCTTCTTCTCCTAGAGTTTTCAACACTCATCTTCCTCTCTCGTTTTTACCGGAGACTGTCAAGACCTCAGGATGCAGAGTCATTTACATAGCTCGCCACCCAGCAGACACGTTCGTCTCTCTCTGGCATCTCTACAACAACAAGTTCGGGACAGAGATCTCGATCCAAGAAGCTTTCAATGAGTTCTGCAAAGGGCTCGTCCCTGCAGGTCCTTACTTCGAACACGTCCTTGAGTTCTGGGAAGCAAGAGACCGTGTGCTGTTCCTCACTTACGAAGATCTGAAAGCGAACCCAGAAGAAAACGTGAGGAAGATCGCCGAGTTCTTGGGGTGTAAGACGATGGTGGAGAAGGTCGTGGAAGAGTGTAGCTTCGAGAATCTGAGGAATTCAAGTAAAGAGAGAGGAGAAGGAGTTCACTGGAGTGGGACTAAGTATGAGATGTTCTTCAGGAAAGGTGTGGTTGGAGATTGGAAGAATCATCTGACACAAGAGATGATGAAGGAGCTTGAAGACATTGCTGACCTGAAATGGAAAGGATCTGGTTTGGATCTCAACATTTTTAATGGTACTGCTTCACAATAATCATAAAATAATTGCCTGTTTACATGTATCCTCTTAGAGTTTCATACTGAAACGGGATACTAGAAGTTAAAAGCAATAATGGCAGATCAACAAGACTAATTTGAAGAATTTTTATTAGTAAGAATCATTATTTCCCAGAAGCTAAGATACAAAAAATACAACTCACGTGAAGATACATTTCCCTCCCATACGATCAAAAGCTTTTATGAACATTTACCAGGTAGAATAGCTGCATATATATCATTGATTCTTGAGATCATCGATAGTTGCCTCTTCGGTAGTACTGTATTCCGCAATTTCCACTGTAGATTGGTTCAAAGTCTCTGGCATTTGGTTTGAAGCTGTGACGCTTTTCTGAGATTGCAGACCAGTAGAGCGCGCAAGATCAATCCATTGCTGTGTATTTACGGGAAAAAAAAGTGAGAATGGAATAAAAGGGCATTTCCAGAGTTAACCAAAAAACGAATATGAGATATTTGAATTGAGAAGTCATGAGATCATAGTATAGGCCTAATTCTGACCTGAGTTCCATAGTAGGAGTTTGCTACTCGGACAACAAAAGAAATCATGTTTACAAGTAGAGGTTGAGAAGAAAGCTCGTCAGAAATGCGATGCTCTATTAGCCCAGCAATTATCTGCAGTTGAAGTTAATTTCATTTTTAGACGCATAAAGTCAAAGTTCATAATATATTCCCGCTGTCATAAAGTAACTTTCACTACATTTCATTAGTTTCTCTCATACCTGATAACGGATATTTGAAGATGTTCCCAGATAACCTCCATACACAGCAGCCGTCTTCAGCATAGGAGACCTCTTTGCTTGCTCAGAAGCAGCCAGTTCTGGTTTAATGAACTTCCGTATAGCATACAAAGCATTTGAAGATCCCACAGCAGCAAAACTGGAGACAACTCCAACACCAGCAAGCTTCAAGCCACCGATGATAACCGAAGCAATCCTAAGGTTCAGAGTCCAGTCTTTCCCACCAAGACTTTTTTGAAATGCATTGTCAGGTATGGATCCTAGGAGGCCTCTTAGAGCGTCTATGCTGTTTGGCCTAGCTGTCTCATCAGCGTATGATAAAAAAGACAATGTCGGTGCAGGCAGCCAAACCGTGAAGAAATCAACGACTGATGCTCTTACGCTATCGGTTATCACATAGTCGAGCTCTGCAAAGAAGTTTTCTTTCCGTTTCTCGTATTGAGCTACAAGTGTCGTCGTTATCGATATAGCTTCTTCAATTGCTAATCTGTTTAGGAATTTGGGATCTGCCAACAGCCTTTCTCTGAAACCCTGTAAACAAAGTGGATTATCATAACTGACATCTCATTAACTAGTTGAAGCTATCATTAACTCTAGAAGATAAATAAAGGACAAGGCAAAGCACCATGGAATGATATGAATGCCATATCATATAATTTAAAATTTAGGAATATCTTCCGGAATGGATGTACCTGGAACCTCTGTGTAAGCTCTGCAATAAGAGGATATTGCTCCAAATCGAAGAAATTCTGCAGAATCTCAGGTGACACCAGACCAAGGTCTAATCCTTTTTGAATGTCCTAGAAACAATGGAAAAAGGTATATCATCATGAACTCATGACATAAAAAGCATAGTGAGAAATAAGTAAACCTTATACTAATAAGATAGATCAGTTTGCGGCTAATTCTACTGTAAGAATAAGAATGTCAAATGCAGTAAGCAACAATCACACAGAGAGACAGTCTCACTAAACCAACCATAGAAAATCTACCTGAGGAAGGGCATCACGTCTCCTACCAGCCGCGTTCATCACCCGAGCGATTTCTGCACGGTCAAAGCAGTTTCTGCTGCAAGGTCTGGCCGCAGAGTACCACAAGAAATCAGCAACTGGAGATTCACCTTCTTTCCTCAAGAACTGTCTTTCAGGATCAAGTAACACAACGAGCTGACTCTTCTTCGGAATCTTCCTTGAGACTCTTGCCGGCAATCCCGTTCCTCTTGACCCATACTCAACATGGTTTGCCCCTGTCACCACTAACAGCAGACCAGTCCCACCTCCGTCTGCAACTGCTTGTACAATAACTTGTGACATTGTATAGTCTTCAACAACTCTAGCTTGCGCCGACAAATAAGAGCTCGGTCCAAACGGAACAATCTGCGTGAGGGGATTCATATTGAGAGAAGAGCTACGTGAGAATGAAGTAAACCCTGAGATAAACCCGGAACCCGCCGGAGGAGTGTATAATCTACGCTCAGGCTCTGTAAGTCCACGGATTCCCTCAGCTTGTACTGTTCTTAAAACCTGCATCAAATTAAGCAATGCGCATTCAATTCGCATCAATCAACTAAGCCAAACCAAAGAACTGATTACAACAAAATCAAAACTATCAACTAAGTGCACAAAAGCAATACAATGCTACTCCAAGATTACCTTCAGGGGAGTGCCACAAGCAATGAGTTTGACTGCGTTATCACGACAATAGCTAAAAAGAGGCTCATACTCTTGCCAACGTTGAGCCGGCCAATGCGGCACAAACGACTTCAATGCCTCTCCGTCAATCCTGCAACCAATTCAACAACAATTGGAACCAGAAACATACTGCAATTTGCGATATGAAGGTGAAAAAATCGCTTGCAGCAAAGGAAGTAGACGCAAACCTCTTATCAATGTATTGGTTTAATTGGTCTTGCAAATCAATAGGAAACGATTCCAAAGCCAGAGATAACTGACGCTCGCTCTCGATGCATCGTTTCCTCAAATTCCTCACGATTTCGAGCTCGAGATCCTTGTCGTCTCTTGTAGGCACCTGTTCCGCTTCTCCGAGGTATACGATCCTCGCATTCAGAAGCTTCTCCCACACTCTCTTCTTATCTTTCCCAACAGCCATCGGCTCACCGAGCGCCGTCGCGTCATAGATTCTAGAGTTTATCGCCTCTTCCTTCGCTACAGAAACAGGGGGAGGAGGAGCATCGGCGGTAGGAGGAGGAAGAGCTGCTGATTGCGACGAAGTATCCGCCACGGTGGAAGAGATGTCACTAGCGGCTGAGGAAATAGACGGCCACAACGAAGCGGCGGCGGCGAGGAGCGGTGGTGCGATGAGAATTGCGCGGCGAGAGCAGGCGACTCGGGAGGAAGAAACATCGGAATCGGAAGAGAGGGAAAGAGTGACTAATTTTGGAAGATTCTTCTTCTGCTTGTCTGTGTAGATAGTCGGAGGTTGGCCGCGGAATCTCGGAAACGGGAAGGAGGAAGATTGAGAAGCGAGGAGCCCATTGGTGGTGGGCTTCATTTTGGGTACACGTCAGCTAATTGCATCGCGAGAGAGGAATAGACGACACACTTGATTTGCTATCTCGCGCGTGAAATTCAAAGACGTGGCTCTCGTTTTTCTTCATTTTTTTAATATCGCCTGCAAATTAATAATACACCTAAATTTCTTTTTAAATGTTTGTTAGATCCACCAATTTCCTACGAATCAACAGTATTCGAGGGAGAAAAAATTATATGGATAATGACAACTGAAAAATAAAAACTATGGAATATATGCGATTTTATTATTCTCTTTCTTTAATATGCGACTTTATTGTTCTTTGATACCGAAATTTCTTAGTTCAACAAAAATAAAATAAAAAATTTCTTGGTTTGGTAAAGACGCGCGTAAAGTCATCAGAAACGCTTTGACACATTTCGATCGAGTTTAAACTCCATCCGAGTTATTTTTAATTTTATATACACGCTTTGAATATTTTTTCAAAATCTGTCATGTCGACTATCTAAAAATGTGGGTTCCATGTGAGACGATAATGAAAACAAAAAAAAATGCTGCTTTATGTGAAGATAAGATAGCCACGAAGCATAGAAGTCGCAGTTGTGTCAGACAGGACAGGAGTCACAAATCCATAAATTTTAGACATTAATTTGGCTAAACAAAATGTCGACGATCACTCATTTAAAAGCATCAATAGCTTAACTTATACATTAATTATTGCCAGAATTTGTCCTAAGTTCACCATGGTTATTAAAAAGAAAAAAACACCGAACTGAAAAAGCACAACACATATCTAAAAGACTGAGTAGATGAATTTGTTTAGGATAACCAAACAAAATTAAAATAAAATCTAAGGAAGATTGAGGTAAAGCATCTCCTTAAATTCCAACTTTCTAGTATCACTATAAAAGGTATGATGCTTATTAGGCCAATAAGTCAACCAAACGCAACCTTTAATCTCAAACTCCATCAGTTTCCCATTAGCCCTTTTGTCTACCTTCCACAAAACGCTTTGCCCATAACTATCTCCTGCAAACACTACTCCTCCTTGCTTCGTGAACGGCCTAAACGCGTTCGAGTACCGGTTCTTGAACCAAGCTCGAGGATTCATCATCGAGACCTTCGATGGTTTAGAGGATGAAACTTCTCTTCCATCGTCAGCGTCATGTAGAAACCAAGTGAGATTGGCGCTATAACCATGAACCGATTCCTCGAATTTCCACGGTTTCATGCTTTTCGTTGTGGTCTCGTTGGCTGAGACTTTGAGTCCAAAGAAAGTGTTTGGTGGCTCTATCGTTGCTTCTATGCCTTTCTCTACTTCGAATTCTCTTAATGGGTTTTCTGATGATTTTTGTACGGAGACCATTAGGATGTTTGATTGAACCGTTGGGGTTAGTTGCAATGATATTCGTGAAGGAAAATGCTTTTCTTCGTCTCCCATGCCGCGTTCCGACAGAAGTGTCTCGTTCACAAGCCTAATTATGTCGCACCTATTATTACAAAAAGAAAAAAAAAACTAATAATTAAGATTGTAGAGTTTAGACTAAAAAAAGAAGAAGAGGTTTATATAAAGACGATAGTACCTGACGTTGTCAATATTCACTGCGATGTTAAACCATTTCTCACGAACGTAAATCTTGTGGTTGAATTGGATCACACCTTCGAGTTGATGATAGTTGAGAGAGAAGAACAATCTCTCGTCCGTTAAAGCACTATTTACGCTCTCCATTTCCATTGCAATCACAGGACAATACATATGAACTTTCCACAAACCTTGAGTTGAGAAAGCATAAGAAAACAAAGGAGAAGGAGACTTGAGATGCTGAAACGCTTTGATCTCGATGATCCAGTTGGTTATGGCGAGATTCAGCGATCTCATCCATTGTTCTTCGAGATTAGAGCCTAGTTGCACCATGAGCAACTTAGATCCTTGCCTTGACCTACAAGTAACCAGTTGATCTTTCACCGTTTTTAGACAAGTTGTCCGTAGACTCGTGGGCGCTTCGTAGATGCAGATGAGGAACACGAAAGTGAAAAACGCGAGGTTGAAAACGTCTTTGAGGTTAGAAGTGGAGGTTAGGTTTTGGATTTGGAATATATAAGTGGTTCTCTTAGCGTTATAGTTGAGCACTACGTCAACAAATCCCATCAATAGAGTAGAGATGACATTTTCATTGAGGAACTTAGTTGAATTAGAGCTAATGATTCTGAGAGGTTTTGAAACAAAGAGAGATATAGGAATCTTGAAATTGGCTATTATAGAGAAGGTGAATGTGTTTGGAGAATGAGGGCTACGAGTAAGAGAGAAGTTCAAAGATGGATGTATTGAATTTGGAGAGCAAATGCACATGGACATTGAATTTCTATTCCATTGAGAGAGAGGAGGAAGAGTTTGAAGCCAAGAGAATGCATCAGGTGAGTCACAAGAGGCCATTGAAGAAATGATCTTGAAGATCTGGTTGTCCTTTTAGATGTATGGTAATATGGTATATTTATCACGTATATATAGAGAGAACATTTAATTGAGTGGAAGAATAAAAGAAAAAGAAGAAGATAAATATTCTTTTCTTTTTCAAAAGGTTAAGCTAAGAAGTAAACTAATTGGACTTGGAAGATGACCAAAATAATCATTGGATTTGGAAGTGTGCAAATCGTTCAATACAAAAGCATGGATTATTTGACTTATAACATAAAATATAGATAGATCTACACGAATCGCCTATTTATTTGAAATGTAATAATAGTCCTGAAAAATTATTGGGTAACGTAATTTATCCAAAAAAAAATATTGGGTAACGTACAAGAAAGAAGGTATTAGATGCTAACTAGAGTAGCTAGACCATTGAAAGGGGATGTAATTGATAAAATACGTGCTGATGAAGATTCTGCTATATGTGGAAATCAACCCGAATTTCCAGTAAATATTCTTGATTAGGCCCCAATAATATTGATATTCGATGCGCCTATTCTACCTCAATAATGTTTTCTTCGTCTTTATCTAGTTAAGCTTCAGATAATGCCTAATATATACCTTCTTTTTGGGCATAAGTTACAACTTTAGAACCTTCTTTAAATTTCATTTAGGGGTAAATATTTTAGTCCAAAACATTCTTGCACGTCTATCGTTTATGGAACAGGCACACAAAAGAGGAAAAACAAAACACAAACTTACAACAAGTTAGATGTAAGCCATTTTCTATACGTTTTACATTAGTTTACTATATAATTACAATGATTTGATCTAAAAAAAAAATCAGAGTATTGTTTGATTAAGAAATAATAATGTTGTTGTATCACCATCTAAATTTTAAATCCGTTATATTTTTTTTTTTTTGAATATCCTTTTACAACTTTTTTTACAAAGTAAATATATTCGATTACATTTTTTAATTTTTATATATCAAAATGACCCAACATAAAGACGTTCGCTTGAACTTTATATGTTGGGCTGATCCAACATTATGGGCCCATAAAGTTTAGGCCTTGGAATTTCTTCTTCGTAACGCGGTTTCTCGCCGCAACTTCAGTTTCCACTTTCCACTAAAATCGGAACATCCACACTCTCTCGGCCAATCCGCCGCACCGACACACCAATGTCTTCTCCGGCGACTCTCCCCGTCACCAACCAGCAAGCCACTCAGTCTCAGCCTCCGATCAACACTCACGCATTCCGCACTTTCCTATCACGCCTCTCCTCCTCTCTCCGCGACGGCCTTTCTCAACGCCGTCCATGGATGGAGCTCGTCGATCGGAGCTCCTTCGCAAGACCCGACTCCCTCACCGATTCCTTTTCCCGGATCCGTAAGAATCTCGCCTACTTCAAGGTTAACTACGCCGCAATCGTCTCCCTCGTGCTCGCGTTTTCCCTCCTCTCCCATCCTTTCTCTCTCCTCGTCCTCCTCTCTCTCCTAGGCGGCTGGATGTTCCTCTATCTATTCAGATCTTCAGATCAGCCTTTGGTTATCTTCGGCCGTAGTTTCTCCGATCGAGAGACCTTGCTCGCGCTTGTTCTGACTACGATTATCGTCGTGTTTATGACGAGCGTTGGATCGTTGTTAACCTCTGCTCTGACGATCGGCGTCGCGATTGTTTGCTTACACGGTGCGTTTAGGGTTCCGGATGATCTGTTTCTGGACGAGCAAGAGCCTGCCAACGCCGGATTGCTCTCGTTCATCGGCAATTCTGCTGCTTCCTCGGCTGCTGCTTCCGTTGTCGCGGGACGAGTTTGAGAGCTGGATTTGATGATTCCGATCGTCGTGAAATTCATAGTGGTGAAAATCTGTCTGGGTTTAGGGTTTTTGGTAATTGTTTTGAGTATAGATGTTATACGAAGCTCTGCAAATCTAGATCTAAAGATGCATTGTTCTGTTGTAATTTTTGTATTCCGTTGTTCACAGTTCAGAAATCTGGAGCTGATCCTTCTCAGTTTTTCTTTGTAAGATCTCATCTACGTTAAATCTATTTAATAGTAATACTATTGTTGTTGCCCTCATCACCACATGTTTTGAGTTCTATTGCATTTTAGTATTCTTTTACAGATGGGTGTTAGATTTTAAACTAATTAATGATGAATATAGTTTAATCAGAGTGTGTGGATTCGAAATTGCTGCATGGTGTACGCATTCACATTGTTAGGTGATCGATGTATATGTCTTTCTTTCTTATTGTCTTCCTTGTTCTTGCTTCATCATAATGGTTTCTATAGACTAATGAATTCTGGTTGCCAAAACAATTTGCTGAATCTGTTACATTGGAGAATGTTCCATCTTCCATGTCGAGCTTTGCATTTTTTTTTTTCTCCATCACATTTGCTTTTTGATGGCCTAGTATCATAACATACTTGTGTTTGCTTTGAATACATTTATAAGACATTTTCAAAATATTAGTAACTGATAACAAATTTGAGAAACTACACACAATAATTGTAGACAAGCGGATCTAGCTTTGCGGAGTACAAAGTTTTTGTCTTGATCTCAAGTTGTTAAGAAATTAGTGGTTTCTTGAGGCCAGGACAGGACTTGGTCCAGATTCTCATATTATGGAATCACTCTCCTTAGCATGTGAGAATATCAGCTTGGGCTGGGCAATGAAATAGAATAAGAAACCCAAGTCGAATACTCAAAGTATATCAGCTTGGGCTGGACAATGAACTGTATGACCGGAACGAATTATTAATAATCTGGTCCAGAATATAAGCCCGCCACACGCTTATTTTGGGGTTTAAAAAACTCAGTTACCATGAAGTCTAAAAACACCCACATTGCAGAGATGGTCAGATTGCAAGAACTATTTAACTAAAAACTAAATTAGAAAAACAAAAAAAATTCTGATGTGGCAAAGAAAAATAATAGAATCGCCTCTTCAGGAAGATGATGTGGAGTCGGCTTTTTCACTCAAATTCGCTATGTGTGATTATATTTTTTTTTTTTTACTATTTTTTTAAATTGTTTTTTTTTATTTTTTTCTCGAAAATTATTTTTTTTATTAATAAAAAAAAAAAAGATAAAGAGTCCCACATGGAACTATGTAATGTGTGGGTGCTCTAAGATTCGAATAGTTTATTTATTTGTTCACCTGAATTTTTTTTTTTTTTTTTGGGTCAAAGTCACTGAGTTGATTTCTTTCTTAGATATTATGTTGGTGACCTGCTTTCAGTCTTCATTACATGAGATGAGATGAGGTGTATATTCGTGGAATGAGATTTCTCTTGTGAAATATTTTCCGGAATCTATTGTTGGTGAGGTATATATAGAAAAAGATATCTAACCATGAAACCGAAAAAAAATATGGTTCTCTCTTTTGTGTAAAGAAGATTATCCCGCTTGTAACGAGAGGTTAGACAAATCGACCGAACAATGTGAACCTAGTTAGGGTTCGTACCCACTTTTGACTAATAAATTAAGATTCCAAGTAAACCAGTTAACCAAAGAAACATCAAACCATTTCTCATGCTATTAATATTTATGATTAATTAAGCAATTGTAAAAGTAACAGTTATGCTATCATCATTTATCAGATAATTTTTTTATTTAAGTTCTTCTCAGAACAATAGTTAAACGTGATACTTTTTAGCTTCTATATAATATATCGAAGACATTTTCTGAAAAGAAAAGAGAGGATATTTTGTATACTGGTTTAATTATGTTTTGTTTTTAAGTTAATAAAAAATATGGTATAATTAGAGAAACACAAAATCAGACAAGTAAAGCATGTTGTTGACTCTGAACTTAATAGCAGATGCGGGGTCAATTTCACTTTGTTATCTACCACTACAAGGTACGGCTAGTTTCTGAACGTCCGATGTCATTTTCAGAGATTTTAGCACATAGAGATTAGAGATAGTAATATACCAAAGAAGAGGACACTAACTAACTCCACCAAACATAATTACTAATTACTTGGTGACCAATCAATGTCCCCAATATTCTTCTCATGTACTTCTTCCTTTCTTAACAACATGATGTTTACTTTTCCCACTTTTATTACCTTTCGGATCGTTATTGTCAAAGGTATTTACGTAAGCATACACGGTTTTGACAATTCAAAATCAGAAGTTCAGAACTACTACTAATTAAGTCTCGTAGGATTCACAAAATAAATT
Organism: Erythrophleum ivorense; assembly: GCA_026724425.1. Lineage (NCBI taxonomy): Eukaryota > Viridiplantae > Streptophyta > Magnoliopsida > Fabales > Fabaceae > Erythrophleum > Erythrophleum ivorense. Next base: position 129,294 of record JAIUCV010000772.1, on the reverse strand, counting down.
AGTTTTTTTTTGTCTTTTCTTTATTGTGTAGTTAGATTTATTGAAGCAGAATCCAGACTAATCGCGACTCGTGTAGCTCCCATGTATATTTTGCGCAAGGCACAAGCCCAAATGAATGCATCAGAAAAATCAATCAATAATTTCAAAATAACATGATGAAATTACTAAGACTATACTTTTTTTTTCTGCAGAGTTGGAGTACTCAACTTTGGAAAGATTTTAGGACTTGAGCGTTACTTTGCATTTGCGTTTGCGTTTATACAGCATTTCAGCCTTTTTTGTTTTTTCTATCAAACATCATACATACATATATATAATGCAAAATGATGCTAAGAAAACAAAAATAATGTGTTTTCTTTTACCAAAATATAAGCACAAAAATTTACATTTGCAAATCAATTTTTTTGAAACATGCATCGTATAAATTATTCTTATAAAACAAATCCTTCCGATGATATTATATATATACGAAAAAAATTGGAGTAGCTAGATTTTTTTAAAATATATATACAAAGATAAAGGAAACTCTTTACAACATGTAGGTGGAGAGCTACCTAGATTCGGTTAAAAAAAAGGTGTTATTGTTGAGACAAGAATATAGGGGGTTGAAACTTGAAAGTTGAAACAAATGGTGTATTATAGGCTGTTAGAGGAATCATCTTGTTTACCTCAAATCACTTTTACTGTTTTGAACATTAATAAAACAATAATCATTTTTACTTAAGCTTCAAGCCAATCTTCTTGTTATCAACTATAAAACCAACTCTTATTTTTGCGTTATAATGATGATAATATTAAACTTTTTACGTAGTGCTGTTACGGTTGATTCATAGCTCATAATTTTTTTTTTTTTCATTCATATAAAGCTTTGCATCTCCTTAATTAATATATAACTGACTGTATCATGATATCATGTTTATCCACTAACAAGCAAAATCTCAAAAGAGGCGAAGCAGCATCGAAAGTTGACCTTATGTTATGTCTCTCTTTTTGTGTAAGTATGAAAACAACAATGAATTTTTACAAATTCAAATGGGAAGGTCAAAACTGTTACACTTTACATCCAATATTAAAAGATTTTAAAGACTGTTTTAAAAAAATTGAAATGATAAGAGGACTTAGACATACGCTTAACTCGTCTTTGTTTAGGTATTATACAGTTGCATGTAGGTGGCCACATAAAGATTCAAGAAATACTACTTCAAATTCTATTTATACACGTTTTCCTTCTTCGATTTATATCAATATCAATATTTTAGGAATATATTTTTCAAGCCAAATAATAGTTTAAAATCAGGACCAAAATAAAACCACTACAATAAAAAAATCATGTCGATTCGCAACGAATATATTTATCGAAAATAGAATAAATATACTGATAAACTTACGGCAATAAACATATTCTCCGTAAATATGTTGCAAAGTAATGATTGATAACTCGAAACTTAGATTAGTAACGCATATTCGGGTTTCAGGGTTCAATTCGTTTATCTAGATGAGCTTTCCTTGTAATGGTTATCGTTTTTCGAGTCTGTGTCATTCTTTTGCCTAAATAAAGAATATGCGATATATAAAAAGAAAAACTAACAATGATAGAGTAATAATTAAAAACATCAAACTTAACGATAAAATAAGAACAGTTGCATGAAAGTGTTACAAATTCTTTGGTGCAACAACGACGCATCTTTACCATTGGAATCACGTGAATAGCGACAAATTATCATTGGTAATTCATCGTAAACTAAAGCAACTGATTATTGCCGATAGTTTATGACATTATAAAGCTGTTATCATACAATGGCATAATGCCAAAACAAGAAATGTCCTATCTTGCAGAATAAATACAAGATAATTTGTGATATTTAAATATTAATATACATTAAGTCAATTTGATTTTTATGAGCATGAATTTGATTTTCAGCAGAGCTCACAACATATTGTGTACTTATTATCCCGATAATGTTATTCGATTTTTTCTTATACTAAGACCGAACAATCCAAACCGGATCAATATCCCATTTTGTTGGTCAGACTCAGAGCGGATCAAGATCCAATTAATAGCGGAAAAGACTAGCATTTTTCTTTTTTGTTTTTGGTTATTGACTAGCATAATCAATAATGAGTCATAATTAATCTGGATACATGTGAAAGCATAGCACTCATAATATACCGTATCCAATTTTAGAACGACTAATTCCCCCAAGCCTTATTATTAAGAACAAATCTAATGCCAATAAAAAATGTGCAGTATAGAGAATAGATACAAATCAATTACAACACTGCGCATTGATGCATGCAGGTTAATTGCATGAGCCTAAGCCTGAGCCCTGAAGAGTTTGATATGTACAGATAGACTTCACAACATTGCGTACTTAAATTTTGTTGGCAACCCATTGTACACATCTCCAAATAGTTAGATCTGTTTGATGGCTCCAAAACAAGAATCTATTAATATAATTCATGTGTACCATGTTTATGGCAATTATGGTATATTACATCCAAAGTCAATAGAAAAAGCGTGTTAACCACGAATTGAAGAGACGTAATTACCATTCTAATGTTTTTATTTTTTATAACTAGGCCCAAGTGGGTGCAACTACTCTTCTAGTACAAAACCAAGTTTTGGCCTTCAATTAAATCAAAACCTAATCCTCCAACCATAAACAACATATGTTTTTCCGCTGGTAAATTCAATTAATCTTCAAAAAAACTAAAAAATAAATAAATATATTAAAGAGATAATCCACCAAGTTTAAAATTGAAATTTTTTTGATCTCCCTATATAAACCCCATTCTAATGCCCAGCACACAACACATTCCCACTTCTTCAACACTTCATCTCTTAACCCTCTGCCGTTGAAAGAAGTCTATAGAAATCGTATCAGTATGGAGCTAATCAAGAGCTTCCTCTGTTTCATCTCTTTCGCGGTCATCCTTCTCTTCACTTCCATGGCAGAAGCCAACAAAGCACACCACCACGAGTTCATCGTATGATCTCATTTCAATAATTTAGTTTTAATTTTTAACTAAAATGTAAAGAATGATATAGATATGTGTAATATGTTTACATATGTAATAATATATGCAGATACAAGCAACGAAGGTGAAGAGACTATGTGAAACACACAACAGTATCACGGTCAACGGAATGTTTCCCGGTCCACAACTTGTAGTCAACAACGGTGATACTCTCGTCGTCAAAGTCATTAACCGGGCCCTGTACAACATTACAATCCACTGGTAAAAATACGATTAAACCAAAATCACGTAATGTTATTTCGTTGTCGTTTTTTATTTGCTAATATTGAATTGTTTGATGTGGGCTATCTACAGGCACGGTGTGAGACAAATGCGAACCGGTTGGGCTGATGGACCGGAATTTGTTACACAATGTCCAATCAGACCGGGATCAAGCTACACGTACCGGTTTACAATCCAAGGACAAGAAGGTACGCTTTGGTGGCATGCTCATAGTTCGTGGCTTAGAGCCACTGTCTACGGTTCACTTCTCGTCCTTCCTCCGGCTGGTTCGTCTTACCCATTCCCAAATCCAAACCGCAACGTCCCACTCCTTCTTGGTAAAAATTAATTAAATTATAAAATCTTGATTACTATAATAATCTTCAACACAATTGTTGAGATTTTGGTTTTGGTAATTTATGATTCTTTAAGGTGAATGGTGGGACGCAAATCCGGTTGATGTGTTGAGAGAATCTATACGAACCGGAGCAGCTCCGAATAACTCCGACGCTTACACCATCAATGGCCAACCAGGCGATCTTTATAAATGCTCTTCTCAAGGTTTTACATATTTCAATTTCATTTCATTTACGTACAAAAAAAGTTCATTTATATCAAATCAACCGTCCAAAAAAATTGCTTAATATCCATACTATTACTTTTCCGGTTTCTTTCTCAACTGTCATAACTCATAACTGAATTTAGTATATTATATTTTACTCAAATAAATATTTTTTAAGGAAAAAACAAAAGCATTACCCCAAAAGACCCAAATAAGTATATTAATTTTTTTATTATATCATATTTTTGTTACAGATACGACAATAGTACCCATCAATGTTGGTGAGACCATACTACTACGAGTAATAAACTCCGCGTTGAACCAACCGCTTTTCTTCACGGTGGCTAACCACAAGTTCACGGTGGTCGGAGCTGACGCGTCATACCTAAAACCCTTCACCACCAACGTCATAGTTCTCGGCCCCGGCCAAACCACCGACGTCCTCATAACCGGTGACCAACCACCAAACCGTTACTACATGGCCGCTAGAGCTTACCAAAGTGCCCAAAACGCACCGTTCGACAACACAACCACAACCGCGATCCTCCAATACAAATCCGCCCCTTGCTGCGGCATCGGCGGAAACAATAAGGGCATTTCCGTCAAACCGATCATGCCTCTCTTACCTGCCTACAACGACACCAACACAGTCACTCGCTTCAGCCAAAGCTTCCGATCACTAAAACGAGCCGAGGTTCCGACAGAAATCGACGAGAATCTCTTTGTAACCATCGGACTCGGTCTCAACAACTGTCCTAAGAATTTGAGATCAAGAAGATGTCAAGGTCCTAACGGTACGCGCTTTACAGCATCGATGAACAACGTCTCGTTTGCTCTTCCAAGTAACTACTCTCTACTTCAAGCGCACCACCACAAGATCCCGGGAGTCTTCACAACCGATTTTCCGGCGAAGCCTCCGGTGATATTCGATTACACAGGTAGCAACATAAGCCGATCTCTCTACCAACCTGTGAGAGGGACTAAGCTATACAAGCTCAAGTATGGATCAAGAGTCCAAGTCGTTCTTCAGGACACTGGTATAGTAACTCCCGAGAATCATCCCATTCATCTACACGGCTACGATTTCTACATTGTCGCCGAGGGTTTTGGTAACTTCAATCCCAAGAAAGATACCGCGAAATTCAATCTTGAAGATCCGCCTCTCAGGAACACCGTCGGTGTACCGGTTAATGGTTGGGCCGTCATCAGATTCGTCGCTGATAACCCTGGTAAACCAAATTAAATTTACGAATAATTTCTTTAAATATACATTACGAGTGCATGTTCAATACAAATTTCTATCAAAAGTTGTTCCACTTTCAGTTTACACAAAATATTTACCAAAGTAAAACATTAAAACATTTATTTTTCGGGATCAGCTTTTAAAGATATAAGAAAAAAGATTTTATTCAACTAAACTAGGATTTAGTTCTGTTTTTTCAATCGAGTTTTTCGATTTACATGATTTAGTAATTTATGTTCGGGATTGACTAAATTAACTGTGTGTATGGTTTGATTGGAACAGGGGTTTGGATAATGCATTGTCATTTAGATGCACACATATCTTGGGGACTAGCCATGGCTTTCTTGGTTGAGGACGGAATAGAATTATTAGAGAGAATGGAGGAGCCTCCGGCTGATTTGCCCGTCTGTTAGGAGTTCAAGACCATTGTAGCATAAATACCACATTATAGTTTTTCACTTTTCATGTTACATTCGATTGTTTTTTGTTGGTGATAGATTAAAAAAAAAATGGGGGTACTAGTTCTGTGTTGGACCGGACCCCTCAGCTTATTTTTTTTCCTCGATTATTGATGTATTCTTTTGACATTATAGTACCAAATTAGTGCTAAGTGTATTATGAAAGACAAAGTTGATTTTTCGTCTTCCTTTATGCTTAATTGAGTCATCACCTCGATCTTTCGTGAAGTTGGGTTTGACCAAGGTTTTTAAATGGTTGTTGAGCTAAAGTTCTATTTGTTTCCATAAATAAGCATGGAAATTAAGAGATCGTTAACAAAAGATTTTTGGCGTAATTATAGGCTGAGTCAACTCGAGGGTTCAACCACATGATGAATATTGATGTTCTAAAACTGAAGACGAAACTCAGCCTAATTTTTATTTTGTTTTATTATGGTGTTTTAAGTCGGATATATATCATTGCTTTATTGATAAATATCCAAAAAAATATCTTTCTTTTACGTAACATTTGGGCGTTCTAGAGATGAGATATAGATCTAGTGTCTTCTTTTAACTAATTCAATCAACTAGCTCGTGTTTCGATCAAAAGCAATACATTATTTGGAAAAAGTAAGTGAAATGAAATGGCATAAAGAAAAAATAGGGTGTGATTTCAAGTTAGCTGAGCAGAAAACTAGCGGGAAAAGTGATATCATGAAATCATAATCTTCGACATTACCTGAAGAAACAAAAGTTGTCATGACTTATAACAATCTAACAAAGATAGTCATTCTCATGGATGTTACCCGTTTCCACTCATGAATCTAGCGGACTATTGAGTAGATAGGAATTTAACGTATAAATACCTTAGAAGAATCCCTAATGTGTTTTAGCAATAAAATAAAATTATAATAATCCATATTGTAATATTTTTCTTGGTAAATCATATTATAATTTACTACATAGAAAAATAAATCTTATCTTAAAACATTTTAGACCTTTGGTGCAAAGTGGTGCAGTGGTAGTTAGGCCAAGACTTATAGAAGATTGCACTTCTCTGACCTTAGTACAAACTATATCATTTTGTTTGGACATGTGGGACTGAGAGTCTTTAGTATAATGTTTTTTTAAGCTTTAGATGCATGCATAGCTCTTTTCACCTGATTCCGAGTAAGATTATTACTCCTGTAATGGATCTTAGATATTAGAGATATGGCACTCCAGATTATAACTTTCTCTCTATTAATAAATTCAGTTGAGATAATAGTTCTCAAGAAAAAAAGTTAACAAGCATCTTTATAGGTAAAGTACATCAAATAAACAGGATTTGCAAAAGTATAGCCTCTTAAAAATCATTTCTCTTATCCAACTGAAATTTGTGTATCAGCCTTTTCATACACATAATCGCGGCTGAATTAGAAAACAAAGAGATTTGGACAAAGTAAGCTCACTCTCAAACCCAATTGAACAACAACAACGATCAAGATCATACATAACAACTAACTCAAGCGAAAGAAACAAACGTATACAACCTCACTAATCAAACTTGATAAAACAGAACATCATTTTTAACCAAAGATAAAAAATAAAAAAAATAAAAAATAAACAAGCACATAGGCTTTAGAATTAGATACGACAAATTCACTCCTTACAAGTAGCTACATGCCGCATTTTTATTATATAGTCTTTTGATGATATGTGGTCAAGCACAATAGTAGTGACATGAGCATTGGCGGAATTTCGGTAACCCAATGCAGGCACCAGAAGCTGATTCGTGCATTTTTTTGCACGTGCTGTCGCAATTGTCGCAGTTGTCAACGGATATATAGACCGTACATATAGAGTTTACTGATCCTGATGATAGCCAGAAGACAAATAACAAAGCCAATTTTAATTAGTCTTCCATTGATTAAACAAAAAAAAATGATTAGGAAGAAGATACGAGAAGTCTTAATTTCTTTGCCTACCTCTTTCTAGTGACAAGAAAGATTGCTGACCACCAACTTGTTCGTCGCTCCAAAGAGAGTTTGGATATAATATGTTTCCTGTTGAACATATGAGTTTGTGTCGTAATTAAGGTTGTACAACCTTTAAATAAGTTATATATACGACTAAAACTGTAATTGCTAATTTATTTTAGAAATTACCGGTAACTGCAACAAGTATGGCAAAGAGAAGAGTGAGAATACAACCAGACTTCACAAAGTTGTTAGTCATCCTTCTTCTTTGTTTTTATTTTCATAGTTTAATCTGGAGAAGAATGAGTAACTCTAACAAGTGTTTTATAGGAGAATGCCTCTGGTTTTTTTGTGTTCAAATAAGTTTTGATAATTAATGTAGAGTCTGATTTTAGATCTCGAGACGCCAACTTCGACACTAATGACAAATTTTATAATAAAATATTCAACGTGTAATGTGTAACACATTCAAATATATATAGACCTACTTCCTCCCATTTACACAATAATTGTCCCCTCAAATTATTGAAAATCAGAGAAGCTTCATATTCTGTGGGAAACTTATCTTGACGTGGCGTGATGTTAAACAAAACGAAGCGTCCCAATAGAATGTCACGTGGCCGATAAATCTGGTCGTAGTTGCTATGTGTTTTAAAGTTGACAGCATGCAAAAACAGTGCGCCACGTGAAAGGTGATCGATACCTAAGCCATCAATTCCTTTTTCTGTAATATTTGACTTTTCGTCCAATCATGTGGAACCAATTCTACTGGATATCTATAGAATGACAAACTCATTTTTGGTTTTCTAAAATTTCTCTAAACCATACTTTTGCTATACAAAAAAATATATTAAGAAAGTTTTAAAGTTTAAAACAGAATTAATTAAAAATTTAATAAATTAAAAATTTAATAAAATAAAATTCTAGAATTAAATTTAAGCAAAAAAACTTTCTCAGATTAAAAACCCGACACAAATGTTGCGCTATTGTTAAGTAACCATTTGAAAAAAAATATATATATATCATTTTTCGTCTTTCTCTCTTTCTCTTTCTCTTTCTCTCCGCAGATGAAAACGAGGCGAATCGCGTTATGCCCGTTTCGTTTCCGTCGATCTGTGTCCGTTCCACCTCGCGGATAAAGAGATTGACGACGGTGAAGAATCTCACGGCGTCGTTGTGATCTTCGCTTGGAGCTCGATCGACTCATTTTATACAGTCTATGGCCACCAATCTCAACGGCGATCTCTTTCCGGTTATATCTTCGCCACTTCTCAGTCGCTTCTTCTGTTTTTGCATCGGATCCGAAGCTTTGAAGCTATGGGAGATGTGATTGATTTGAGTGGAGATGGTGGCGTCTTGAAACAGATTGTAAGGAGAGCCAAACCTGATGCTATTGCACCTTGTGATGATCTTCCTGTTGTCGATGGTATGTTGAAACTTAACTTTGCATTCATCAGTTTCTTTGTCCTTTGATGTTATTAGCCTGAGGGGCAAAAAATGATATACGTACGTTTGATGAAAGACTGAAACCATATTTGATTATGTTAGTTCACTAGGGTGTATTGGCTGAAGACGGAAAGGTCTTTGACACAACACAACACAAGAATCATTTCACGAATTTCGTTGATCTCTACTCTTTTCTTGGATGGAATTCGCTTGTTTGTCGAGCTGATTTTCTCACTGCGTAAGTTCAACTTCTTCAAATTCGACTAATGAGTGATTTATCTTTCATTTAAAAATATTGTATTATGTTTACAATAAAAAAAATTTAAATTTTTATTTTATTTTTTTAACAATCTCCGATTGAGTGAAAAAATAAAATCAATTGCAAAGGATCTTAAGAAAAGAAAGAAGAAGAAAATAATATTAAAAAATGATGTAAATAAATACTCAAGGGATGAGTTTTAACTGGATATCTACAAAATCCAGATTTGTTTCACACTTCTTAGTGGATCACAACGTAGCATCAGAAACTGTCCAAATCCGGATTTGTTTGATTTCTTTAGTGGATAAATCATTTATTAGGATTGGATCCGCGTTTTGCACGGGGTGATGGTTTCTAAATTTGTATTTTATTAAAAAATGTATATTTATCTATTTCGAAATTTTATGCGACGGATTTTTACCTTAGTTTGGTTCTTGTGTTCGTTTATAGTGTGGAAATTAAGTATCTTAAACCATTTTTTTAAAAAAGTAAACAAATTAAAGATTTAACCGTAACCATAGATTTAATATGATAAATTTAATCAAGATACATAAAACTCAAATGACTACAATATAATAAGATAAGAAGTTTTATGTTCAGATTAAAACTATTTTTTTTTTTTTTAAAACTTAAACACGTTTTATTATAATTTCAAAACAACTAACTAATAAGAAAACAATATGCAAAATCCAAATTGTCAAAATAACAAAAATATAATTAATTTTATATTGAAAGTTGAAACAGATATAGTAATATTCAAAATTTTGATTAAAATAAAATATTTATAAAAAATTCTTTTATTCGATTTAATTATATAGTTTAATTAAAAATCATATTAAATCGAATATAAAAAAAAAAATTTACATTTGGATACCTACTAAATGAGGTTTTCTACTCATATGGTTGCATATCATCTATTTTTTTATAATATATTTCTACACCTCCACATAATAAGTTAATAACATATCCAATATGAGAATTTTAACAGTTTTAGTAATTATTATTGTTTTTAAAAATTTAAATCATAGCATATACAGAAAAAGTTTAAGATTTTCTTCATTAGATTTTTATATTGTGATTCAAATTATTTTATAAAATAAAGTTAAACAAAGATGATAGGAGATATATAATGATTTTAAAAAACAATTATTATGATAGAATTAAATTGAATCTCATATATTATTTATTTACTTATTTTCGTAATTGCCAATTAAGGAAGGAAAATGATAATTTTTTATTAATAGTTATATATATGATTAGTTGAATAATACATATTTGATTCTTTAGACATAATATACAATGGCATTCATTGTAAATTCTCTATTAATCTTTGGTTTAATTAAAAAATTTTTTGAGAATGAAACTAGTGACACTACAAGAAATATAGGCATTGATAGCATATTATAATAGCTCAGTTTTGAATACTGCTATTAAAGATAATTTGGCAGATGAACTTATATATGATAGCTTTTTAAAAATGCTAACAATAAAAATAACCAAGCGGGAAATCAAATTTAGCTCTGGAGAGGAAGCGGCAACACTGAACCAAACCTTTTAATTTTTGCGCTAAGTGTTAGATTAAAATTAAAGGATGTGATTTGTTTTGTTTTCATAAATAATGGGAAAAAAATATTTTCTTCTTCTCCCTAAATAAGTCGTCTCCTTCTTCCCCTAGATCTAAGGCTGATGAATTTATTTCTTATTCTACGAAAATCCTCTCCTCCACACACTCTCTTGTCTCCTCCCTTCTCTTCTCTCCAATCTCCAACGCCTTTAACTCTCTTTCACACCAAATATCCTCCGCTTCTTTCTCCGGCATACTCCGGCTCCATCCGCCGGTCGTGAGCTCCTTAATCCGCCGTCCGACAGCATTTCGAAACTCCAATTTTCCAATAATAGTGACCATTTCCTCGTATCTTCATGGAAAAAGGTTAGAGAAACCTTCGATCTTCCTTTCACCTGAAGCTTTACTTGTTCAGTGTGTTTGAATTCTAAGCGTGTGAGATTGTATGATGTGAGCACCAATTCGTTGAAAGGGGGTTTATGCTGGGCGGGCCAGTGCTCGATTGCTGTTTCCGCGACGACGATGAAAGAATTCCCTGATTGAGTAAGAACTGAGCGACCTGATTAGGTTTTTCTTCTTCCGTTTAAGTTTAATCGAATCGGAGCTAGGATTTTGTTTCGACATTCTTCTCATTCGCCTTATGCATAATTCCAGATTTGAAACATGTTTAACCGAGTTTTCTTTGAGATTTAGCATTTCTCTCTCGTTTTAGCTTGACCTAAAAATTCCAAAGTTTTTTTTTTGTTTCTCTTGTGTGGTCCGTAGGAGTTCACTCTTGCCCTCTCTCGTTTTTTTACTTTAGTTTTGTTTCTTCTTAGCTTCAATTTTGATTTTTTTCGCTTATGATGTTGTTTAACCATTGTTATTATTTGTGATGATCTAATAGTTCTCTTATCTCATATTAAAATTAGTTCAAGTACTCATGTGGTTCTTAGCAACATAACACATGACTTCTTTTTGTGGCTGCACCTTAATTGTTTTTACTTTTTGGAGTATTTTCACAACCTTCAGCGGCGAATCTCAAAGAACCTTCATCTACATCAAAGATGATTTTGAAGCTGTCCTCTTGATGATTGTGAGTTTCATTTATTGATTATCCTGGTAATGATGATTGAGGTGAGAAAACTTGTTCCCAAATAAGATGATGATTGATTTTTTGTATGCAATGGTACTCTCAATGGCATGATATGCAATGACAGGTCATGTCCTTCCAATTTGTTGATAGACATAGAGCCATTAGGAAGATATATCTGGTTCTAAAACCAGGTATAGCTTTTTACTTAAATGTCTTCATTTGGTTTTCAGGTTCAAGAGTATCTACACTTGATTTCTGTAAGAGCAAGAGCAACCAATCCCGTACTACGTTTATCCAGGTGTGTGTTATTGTACTATGACTGCGAGGTGTGGTTCCTTTTAATTTGGAAAAGTTATGCTTCTGAGGAAAATAGTTTGGTTGTCGGTTTTTTTTTTCTCTAGGAACGGATGATTGACAATGTACTTGTGCATGGGTCCAGATGAAGCTGAAGAGAGTGGTAATGGAGCAGTAAGCCACAAGCGAATTTGTGTTCAGTACATGCAAGAGTTGAGCAAAGAAATGGAGTTTGGGTTGTACGGTTAGCTAAGACTTGAATTGATGAGACTTGTAATATTTGCTGAGGATTGAGGCTTGTATGAAGTTTATATTTATATATATATATTGATTTTTTTGCAAATGTCTCAAACAAATTGGTGTATAGCAACAATAAATGTATTTATAGCGTACTAAAGATTATGGTCTATAGCTACAAAATAAGGCTACAATATATTAAATCATAACTACAAAATAGAGTTATGACATGTTAGATCATAGCAAAAAAAAAGCTATTAAACAATTATCATAGCCTAGGAAAAGAGTTACAACAAAGGAAACTATAGCATTCATTATCCGCTATGATATATTTACATATAATAGCACGTTAATAAATTGCTATCGTATGGGGTCACTCTACCATAGCTCCGGCAAAAACAGCATTTATGAAAACGCTATTAAAACGATATTATAGCGTTAATCGTGTGCTATGAATATTCATATTTCTTGTAGTGTGATGACACATCAGCAATGACAAAATTGTTAATAATACATGAGAGAAATGTTATTTTGATAATGTATTCTCTTTTAATATATTAGGGATTGGTGTATGAAAATTAATCACTTATTTTAAGCTATTTTCTTGGGTTAAAGGATTTACTTATTTTTAAGCTCATTTAATACTCTGCTTGTTGGACTTAAAACCTCAATCGAACTCGCAAAACAAAACATTCACAGCTCTCCCAATCATTCGGGATTAGAAAATGGAAAACAGTCACAAGGTAAGGAAAGCAAAAAGAAACACGATTATTCAAATGTATTTTCATTACCTAGCTCATATTAAAATTATATTGGGCTAATAGCCTAATACTTACCAAAAATGTTAATGAATAATAAAATATTAAGCCATGCTTGGACCTAACTAAACGATACTATGGACCTAAGCCCATAGACTTGATATTTACTTAGTCAACGCAAATGAACTTGACATGTCAAAGTTTATCTAATCCTTATCCAAATAGTGGGGTATAAGCGAAATTACATAGAAGCTCTGAGGGTAAATTAGTCTTAGAACATAAATGGAAAATAACTTAGGCCCAAAGCAAAAAGGAAGGTCTGGATCCAGCCGAAATAAGAATCTGGAAAGTTCGAGTGACACGTCAGCACCAAAATATCTGAAATTATCATCAAAAGACTTTTTTTAAATACGCTTCTCCTTTGTCCATCGCAAACTTTTTTATTTTTCTCTGCAAACTTACAAATAAGCAAATCGTCTCTGCTGCTGCTACTGTTACATTCAGTCCCCTTCATTTCTTCTTCTTCGGATTCGTGTTCTTTGCTTCAGACGGAAGTTTAATCGGAATCCTTCTTCTTCTTCTTCTTCTTCTTCTTCGTTCGAGTAATTTCTTACATGCCGTCAAACATTATTGAAAGGTTTGTTTGTTATTAACGATATTTGTTTTACCCTTTTCTCTCCTGCTTATGCGTTCTAAATCGGTTTAATCTTCATCTAGATGTGATTATTGAGTGTTATGGTTTTTAATATTTGGTTTCTATGGCATTGTGGTTGTTTTTTTTTGTGCGAATCGCCATTTTTGTGTAAGCTCAGGGGTTTCAGACTTTCAGGGTTTGGGATTTCGATGTTCTTCGTAAACAGAACTAATTGATTTGTTTTGGGCTTAATTTCTCTCTACTGTTCGATTGGCGTTGTTAGGAGCCTTAGAAATGGAGAGATTTTTACTTGAAAAAAGTCGTACAACCCTGAAATAGAGCTAGATTCTTTACTTTACTGGATGGTTTCTGGGTTTTCGGGAGAATCATTAGGCGATTCTCAGTTTCTGAGTATGCTCTGTTCCATTTTTTGTTCGTGATAAGACTTTTTTGTTTGGCTTGTGAAACTTCTCCTTGTAGCTACTTCGTTGAAAAAACATTTCTTGGTTGAGTGTGAAGAGAGAAAAGAGAAATGGGAAGGTTGCTAATGTTGCTTTGATTCTCAACAGGAAAAGGAAGTCACGAGGTGGTGTCAGTGTAGCTGAGACGCTAAAGAAATGGAGAGAGTACAATGAGTACACAGAAGCTTCTTCTTCTTCTTGCAACGATGGTAATGGTCTCAAGCCGATCCGAAAGGCTCCTGCAAAAGGTTCTAGGAAAGGTTGTATGAAAGGCAAAGGAGGACCTGAGAACGGGATCTGTAACTACAGAGGTGTTAGGCAGAGGACATGGGGGAAATGGGTTTCTGAGATCCGCGAGCCAGGTGTTGGTACTAGGTTATGGCTCGGGACTTTCCCTAGTGCGTATGAAGCTGCATTGGCTTATGACGAGGCAGCCAAAGCTATGTATGGTCAGTCTGCAAGACTCAATCTTCCTGACTCTTCTTCGACCGCTGCCACTGTCTCTGGCTCGGTTACTACATTCTCAGGTGAATCTGAAGTTTGTGCTCTTGGGGATACAAATGTGGTAAAAGTAAAAGTAGAGGATGTTAGCGATGAATACGAACCCTTGAATAGCTCTCAGTGTATTAAAGAGGAGGTGGAAGTAGTGAAAGAGGAAATGAGGGAACTTGACTCAGCTGATACTTTTGGAAATGGATTGGTTCCGAAAAAGGAGAGCTTAGATGAGTGGTTAATGGGAAATGGCAGTGAGCAACAACCATGGGACTTTGGCGTGGATGAAGTGTTTGATGTAGATGAGCTGTTGGGTTCACTGGACGATATAAATGTATCTACAACGCAGGGTCAAGTTGATAAACCGTCGAACCTCGCTTACCAAATGCAGTTTCCAGATGCTAACTTGCTCGGGAGCCTCGACCACACGGAGATTGCTCATCCTCTTGTGCAGCAGCCGAGTGATGTGGAGAACAATGATGTGGAGTTAGACCGTAGCAGGTTTCAGGATCTTGACATACAAGACATGGATTTTGAAGGAGAGGGAAAAGATGTTGTGGACGGCTCGAAATAAGGTCTCAGACTCGTATGATTGGCCTAGTTTTTGATGATTCTTCTCCTGCGATGCGGTCTAAGAGAAGCTGACTTTCTTTGAAGCTGCTGATAATTTCTGATGTTAATGGTTTTGATGCGTAGTAAATATACGGTTCTAGGTAATGTAGGGCAAGTTGAGATATGATTTCTTCTTTCTTTTTTCTTGTGAATACATGCATGCAAAGAGGTTTCAGAGTTTGGAAACATATCAAGTTCCAATTTTGGAGTTATGGAAAGTTCTGACTTTTGGAAACATATTAGCTGTAAAGTTTTGATCTTTGGTTCCTTATCTGGACAGCTATGTTCTCACATATAATTTTCATCCTAGCGAATGGATTGGACTAGTGTGACATTGAGTAGCAAGTTTGAATTTTCAAAAGAAAGTAGATCTCTCCGATGGTTTTTTTGGCATTAATTTAATCGTTCACTACTGCTTCACTTATAAAATTGGATAAATTAGGAGTGGAAGCTTATGGTCTGCAGAATTCCCTCAGGTTGTCTTAAGATTACATCAGCAATGAGGTAAGAAGACAAGTGTAATATATTATTGTTATAATCTATCTGTGTTTAATACAAAAAGTAAAATTGAATATTTGAAAGTGCAAAGGTGACGTATACTTCTATATTATTCAAAAGGATTTTTATATATTCTCTTTTGGTCTCCAAATTCGTGTTTCTTGCCCAGATACTGAAGATCTTTAAAGGCGGTTGAAAAATGAAGAAAACAAGTTGGCAAACTGTTAATTAATAATCGAAACAATTGGTGGGTATGAGAATTGGCTATTGCACCTCCACACAATTTCTCTTTGACAATGTGTCCTAAGAATGAGATGCAGATCTTTTGGACAATTTCTCTCTTTAATGAATTTTGAACGATATTTGTTTTTCCTTCTGTAATCACGTTGTAATGTGATTCAATCAAATATGTCTTCATCGAAGTTGGTTTTTTCTTTGAATTTTTATTTTTAATACTATTTTGAAATTTTCGTTACTTTGGATATTTTTTAGTGCATTTTGTTGATATAATCTTAGAATTATTGATACTTGGAGAATTGTTTTTCTACCATTTTGATCAAGAAACAAACGGCCACTTATATATCTAAAGCAATTTGGAAAAAATCAGACATTTTTATAAAATGGAATGTTTGTGGTTTGTTTTGACAAAAATACTATGACGTAACAAATAAATGTATAAATAACACGATTTTTAGGTAAAGCAAACTTTTGTCAAAACTTAAAACACTATTTTTTGGGGTCAACAAAAAAATAACACAAAAGACAAAACATAGTGATTAAACATTTAAACTGATTGACCCCGTCAAAACTACCCTCCGGCTTTTCTTGTTATGGGTACTCTTGAGTTGCCATTTTCTCAAACTAGTTAAAGAAATGTGCTTCTATCTCACTTTGTTCGGTTAGTTTAAACCAAACTTCATTCCATTTAGATTCAGGTAAAATATTTATCGGAAAGTCTATACATGAAGTTTAAGAAATGTTATTGTGAGAATATATAATATAAACAATGATCTCAAAATAACTACCTATAACAAACGATCTATATCCAAGTCTTTAATTCTTTTTAACTGTCTATAATCAAGTTTCTTTATGAGATACTAGCTAGTTCAATACTAGAGTAGAGGTTTAAGTCGCCGTTTAGTTTTGAATTATATGATTTCACTACATTTTTCATCAACCGGATCTTTCATCCATAATACTACAATACATCGTATGTTTCCACGAAAAATGTATCAAATTAAAAGCAAATCTCGAGTTTGTCAAATACATCAACACAGTAATTAATTCATACCGTGCTGAATATACACATAGAACAAAATTTCCTTCGTTTCTCTCATTCATTAATGCTTTCAAGATTCGTCTGACACATTACATCGTTATCTTTCTCTAGAGCTGTCAATCTGGACATCCGTCCATAGACATGCCCATGTCCATATTAATATGGACGGATATGGACATGCCCATTTTTGACATGGGCGTAATCGGGCATGTCCAACTTAGCCCATGGACAAATATGGACAGACACTTATGGACATGGGCTGTCCAATGGACAAAAAAAACTAGGTTAAATTGATTTGGGAAAACTCATTTTTTTAAAATCCAATTACACGAAACTCGATTTCTCTCTTTCGCTCCTCTCTCCCGTTTCACTCTTTCTCCGTTTCACGTGATTCTCCTCCGGTGGTCTTCTCCGGCGGTCTTCCCGCCAAAACTGTAAAACCGTAAAACCGCATTTTTCTGCCAAAACCATAATATGATAATACAGTAAAACCATGTTTTTCCGCCAAAATCTTAAAACAGTGTTTTTCCGCCAAAATCGTAAAACAGTGTTTTTCCGCCAAAACCATAAAACTGTGGTTTCCCGCCAAAACCGTAAAACCGTGTTTTCCCGCCAAAACCGTAAAACCGTGTTTTCCCGCCAAAACCGTAAAACTGTGTTTTCCCGCCAAAATCGTAAAACCGTATTTTCCCGCCAAAACCGTAAAACCGTGTTTTCCCGCCAAAATCTTAAAACAGTATTTTCCCGCCAAAACCAAAAAACCGTGTTTTCCCGCCAAAATCGTAAAACCGTGTTTTCCCGCCAAAATCGTAAAACCGTGTTTTCCCGCCAAAACCGTAAAACCGTGTTTTCCCGCCAAAATCGTAAAACCGTGTTTTCCCGCCAAAATCGTAAAATCGTGTTTTTATGCTAAAACCGTGTGTTTTCCCGCCAAAATCGTAAAATCGTATTTTCCCGCCAAAACCGTAATACCGTGTTTTTCCGCCAAAACCGTAATACCGTGTTTTCCCGCCAAAACCGCTAAAACCGAAAAAATAAACTCATACTCATAGTTTTATTCTTCTAAAACAACAATTTTTTACATATTCGAAAATTTTCATCACCATCTCATTCATCCTAAATGGACGTGGACAATATTTTGTCCACATACAAATGGACATTATTGGACAAGCTAATATGGATATGGACACCCATATTGACAGCTCTATCTTTCTCTGCTTCATAATACTATTTTCTTATTACTCCTAGTGTAGGAAAAATATATTTTCATGGAT
Organism: Erythrophleum ivorense; assembly: GCA_026724425.1. Lineage (NCBI taxonomy): Eukaryota > Viridiplantae > Streptophyta > Magnoliopsida > Fabales > Fabaceae > Erythrophleum > Erythrophleum ivorense. Next base: position 110,971 of record JAIUCV010000772.1, on the reverse strand, counting down.
GTAGATACAGAACGGTCGTATAATTCGACATAAACTTCCAAAAAAAAAGAAAACATTTTCCACATCAACTTGTGATCTATGAAGGACATTTTCTTTTGCAAATGTGTTCAGTAATGTGTGTATAATATTGGTGAGTGATTATGTGACCTAACCCGGAAGCTTATAAGATGAGCAATCTTTACATCGAGGATTGGGCAAAAAACTGCAAATTGCAAACTTTTTCTTCTTATTCTACAAAATGTTAGATTTGAGTAGTAATGCAAATTGCTCACTTATTCGTATTAATCTAACAACTAGGACTAGTTGGGAATATGTATAGTTGTATAGTTGTTGGAAAAACTAATGCATTAAGTAACCCTTTATTATTTTTCCCAATTGTAGTTTGTTATTATGCCCACCACTCAAATTTAAGAGTCCAATATATATTCATACATTTGATTTGAATATACGTTTGTGGGAGGAAACACACCAAAGAAATATTGTCCAATTCGAAAATTTTCCTGACTTTATGCTGGTTACTTTTAGAACGGCTTTAGTTGATTTTCTTCTAACTCGTCTAATATTCTGTTAATTTCCTTGTTGAAAACGCTCAAGTTGATTACAAGATGAGGAAAGATAATGATGATGGACCCATGACATGATACTTTCACCAACTTGGATTTATTCAAAGTTCTATAGTTATTTTTGGTCAAGGTAAATTTTTTAGCGGTACATAGTCAGAAGGTTCCAGTGAAATCCAAAATCCACCAAGAAGACATCCACTAACCGTGCCACAAGTAAATAGAGCTTAAACAACTCGACTCATAGTGATCTTGTTCTAGTGTGTAACATGCAAGTTTATTACTGGTGAATTGTGATCTTAACAAAAAGTAAAACTATAACATATCATTTCCAGTTGTGCTTCTGTAGTTATATTCAGCTTTTTTTGTTCCGTCTGCATGCGTATTCTTGTCATAACAAAACCCAAATAATCAACTCGGTAATTAATCTTTACATTAAAGCAAAAAAAAAAAACTTAAACAATCAAAGTTAAAAAAAAAAAAGATAACCGGTTATGCTATCGAGAACCACTCCAAACAAATGCCAAGTGGACAACCGACGAACCCACACAAGCTAACTTCTCTCTCTTTCTTCACCCATCCGTCTATTGTCCATATATACTTGCATTTTTTATATTTTTAAACCTTCGTTCTTATATATATATATATATATCCATTCGGAAATATCTCATAGGACCTCACGAAGCAAACCATTTCTTGTTTTTAGAGAGAGAGAGACAGAGAAAGAGAGATTGCTTTTAAAATGCCAACGTCGCTACAGTTTCAGAGATCCTCCACCGCCGCAGATTCAGCTAACGCCACCGTCGGTAACTATCACCACCACCACCACCACAAACAGCTTCAGCACCCCGTCTCGAAAGTGAGCCTCACGCGCGGGATGCCAGATGTGCCGGAGCACGTGGAGATAGCCCACACGCACGTCGTGGGTCCCTCTCAGTGCTTCTCCGTCGTGGTGCAGGACGTGGAGGCTCCGGCTTCCGTCGTGTGGTCGATCCTTAGCCGCTTCGAACACCCTCAAGCGTACAAACACTTCGTGAGGAGCTGCCACGTGGCTCTCGGAGACGGTCATGAGGTTGGTTCGGTGAGAGAGGTCCGAGTCGTCTCGGGTCTCCCCGCTGCGTTCAGCTTAGAGCGACTCGAGATCATGGACGACGATCTCCACGTCATAAGTTTCAGCGTCGTGGGTGGGGACCACAGGCTTCAAAACTACAGGTCGGTGACGACGGTGCACGAGTATTCGTCGTCGGAGGACGATAAGAAGAGGACACGTGTCGTGGAGTCATACGTCGTTGACGTACCGGCAGGTAACGATAAGGAAGAGACTTGCAGTTTCGCCGATACCATTGTACGTTGCAACTTGCAATCGCTGGCTAAACTCGCCGAAAGCCCGGCCGCCTAATTACATTTTTAGTTTTATTTTATTTTCTATATTCTCTCTTTCAACATTTATCTTCTTTTTTTTTTTTGGGATTCTCGAGGTGTGTTTGGGTTCTAGATTATTTAACTATCGTCGGGGATTTTCGAAACTACAAAAAAAAAGGAAGATGGTTTTGGTTTTTCGAAGTTAGGGTTTTAGGGTTTGTTAAATGTTCGTTTAAACGATACTTTAATTTACCCTTAAGATCATTTCTTCTTGAACTCTTCTTTTGTATAGTCTCTCGTAGCTTTAAAATAATCAAAACATTGTTTGTTTAGGTTTTTTTTTTTCGTAATAGTCTTGCCAAGTTACTTTATGTATGATCTTTGCTTAATCATGAAACAATATAATGATTCAGCTAATGAGTATTGTTTCGATATTTCCGAGATTATGATCTCTAGTTTGAGTTTGATAGTTTTTAACGTACACAATAATGTATCATTACCAACAATTTGATTGATATAGATATAGTCATCGACATAATTACTTATACACATTCTATATGAAGAGATCTGAACATCTGTGGGTAATCAGAAAACCCATGTGCTGTTTCAAATGGTCCGGCTTACCTTTATCTTAAGAGAGAAATTGAGTATAATTATACACCATTTGCATTATCTTAAAATGTACAAACAGTAAAATTACTTGGTCTTCTAATCAAACTGATCACCACTTATATAATTAGAGCGTTCAATCCTTGATGGAATAACATCGATTTACGACATTTATCCACACAAAAAAACCCATCGATTTACGGAAAAAAATTGAACAAATGTCTAACTTTTATGTATTGAGTTTTAATTGTATGTTATTTTGAATTATGGTGCATACAATTCTAGGCCAAAATAAATAGTGACAGGGTAATACTGGAATTTGGCAGGAAGAAAAGGAGATTACAGCATTATCTTTCTTCCTAATTTTGAATCTAAAAACCTTCAAATTATTTGTCATTTCATCAACCAACTTTCCATTAATAAATTCCTCGGGTCTTTTTTATTTTTGGAATACGTGAACCGTTACAATAATACAAATGTCAAAATTATCACTTTCGGATTTCTTTGTCCTATACATTATCTCATGACTTAAAATGTAAAATATCAAATGAAAATTATAATTTATAATATTATATCGTTGTGTTAATATAAAGAATCCAATGAACATGATGAAAAGACGTTCATTCTTTCAAAGTTTCCAAAAGCAAAATCAGTAAGTTACTTTGTAATTAACTAGTGAGATTTCGAGACTTGTGAAAATCAAATTCAACATTGAATACATATATATATATATAGAAATGCATATGATCGTACGTAAAACGCAAGTTGGGGTGTAATAAAACCCAACTTGTTATAGAAAAAAACAACAAAGCATGCAAGTTGCAAGGGAAAAAAATAAAAGTCGCTACTCGCTACTATTCTTTAAACACCTTTTAAAAATATTCGATAAATTTAAATATAAGTTTTTAAAAAACAAATTGATTATAAATGATTATTAATGTATGATCATAATGAGTACGAGATATATGTAAACATTGTCGTGGAAGGAAGGAATTGCAAGTTGACATGCAAGTTGGCAAGGAGGCTATTAATGTTTTCCCTCTTTTGGTGTTTTGTAAAATGACATTTAAACCCACCCACCTTTCTTATTTTCTTTGTGTCTTCCTTATTTTGCATTACTACTCATATTTGCTTTAAACTTTTTTTATTTTGTGTAAACACATAAAATTTTTCAAATCATTATTTTACTTTTCTTTTGTCAGAAATTAAATCTTACTCAAGTATAGTAATATCTGCATTTCCGTGTGAAAATGAAACTCTGACCAATCCAGAGAGACTCTTCTGGGAGTTTGTATATTCGAATGTGGCATGTTGCATATAAAGTAGTATTTAACTATTTTCTTTATATTCAAAATCTATATAGACATGCATAAAAGATTGTGATAACGTACATAGCTGTGATATTTATATACATACTTTTAAAAAGCAATGGAGATAGTCTCCTAGCTGGACTATCTAAACACTTTAGCTGATTAAAAAATAAGAAACAATTAAACTTTAAAATAAACTGTAACTATAACTTTAGCCATTTATGATTTAGCCAATATCCATATGAGTGTCTGATGTCAACTGTCTTCAGAAATTCCCTACGCCAGTCAGCACAAGTGCAACCTCCTCTTCGTCCCCTACTGTCAGTGCACAAGTTGAAGCTCTTGTATCTAGCTCTGGAAAAGTCGAGAATGGTAATTCTGTTCCACTCCAGCCTCAGGTTAGTTGTCCGGCGTCAATGTCTGTGGTTACTCCTGACGCAAGAGAAACTCCAAGAACTGATCAGTCCAGTGCTGTGCTGGCAGATGGTAACCATAGCGCAACTAAGAGTGTAGAAGATGGAACAAATGGTGCTTCTGTTGAAAAGTAAACTTGATTTTGGATCAAGTTTAATTAGGTTTTGGGCCAAACTCAATATACTTAGCCTAAGTTCTAGAATTATCTTTAGAAATATCAACATTTCCACCTCCTTAACAAGTTCTAGAAAAATGTAGAGAATTAGGAAGAAGTTACCAAATAATCTAGATAATTAGCTAGAATACTCTAGATTTAGGATTAAAATATGTGTGATATTTTGTAATGTGGAGGCTATATATACCTCCCTCCCCCTCTCATTTTGTAATCAAGAAATCAAGAGAGAAATAAAAGAAAGAAATACTAAAAGTTCATAAGTAAATCTAAGTTCTTCTACAAAACAAAACCTTCTTCTTTCTACTCTTTTAAGTTCCTAAACACTTTCTCCATCATTCCAAAACAAACTTTCTTTCCAACAAAGTGGTATCAGAGCTTGTAGCCTTTGGAGTTGGCGTCATAACCAATGAAGATGTATTTCTCGCTTTTATCATCTAGCTTGCTCCGCTTCTCGTCTGGTACATGAGCGTGAGCAATACTGTAACATCCGTGAACCAGAAAGTTGTTTTGGGAAGTGGTGTTGGACGATGCTAGGGGTTTGAGAGTAGTGGGCACATGCTCTTAGAGGTGTGAATTGAGGATTGGCTGTGCATGTTCTTGTTTGATTGTTGCGCAGTCGGTCTAAGATTCAAGCATCGCGAAGAAAGTGTGCTAAATCCTTCTGAACGACTAGTATCGATCGACACCGGTTATCAGGGTCGATTTCCGGTTTAAGTCGATCGAATCGAGTTGGGTTGGTTTTGGTCGATGGGTGTCGACCGACACCAAGGAAGGGTGTCGATCGACACCGGTTATTGGAAATTCGACCGGTTTGATTCAAGTCGGCTGGTTTTGTCCGGTTTAGGCGATGGAAACCCTATTCCGCGATTTAAAACCCTTGTGGCCGCGAGAGAGGCTCAGTTTTCGAGGCATAAGTGTTTTTGAGAGAAGGAGGTGATTTCCAGAGAGTTTTTGGAGTTTGGAGGCTTGATTTGTGGTTGTTCTTCGTTGTCTCATCTCTTCTCCTTCCTTTCAATCCGTTCTAAGGTGAGTGCGTGACTGTAGGCCCGTCAATCGTTAGAGATTGTGTGATTTTCGGATTTGTATTGTGTTCTTAAGTTGTTTATGCTGGATTTCGTGTTTGGATTGCATTGGGGCGTTGAAAACCCTTTGATTATGTGTTTTGCGTTTTGTTATGCGATTTTCGTTGATGTTGGTGTCTGGACGTCGAGCTGGTGTCGACCGACACTCAGGAGGCTGGCGTCGATCGACACCATAGAGGTGTCGGTCGACACCGACCTGGGTGTCAGGAAACGTGGGTGTTTCCTGACAGGGAGTTTATGTTGTTGTTGCGTATGGTTATTGTTGTTGATTATTGTGATGTATTATCTAGTGGTTGGCGTAATTGGCCTGTAGACGGAATGACCGTCTCACTGAGTATTTATGATAATACTCACGCATCTCTTTCGTAATGTGATGCAGGTAACATGAATATGTGACCGCGGGATCGAGGCTGAAGAGGGGGATGATAGGGTTATTGGTTTTTATTGGTTATTGGTTTATTGATTTATTGTTTAAGTTGGTAGCTAACTGATGTTTAGGTTGCTAGAGTTTATTTATTATTCTGGAATTGTTTAATGAATTATTGGTTATTGATATTGAGATATTGGATGTTGAATGGATTGGATAATCTAATTATGTGTTTAAGACTTCCGCTGAGTATTGATTTAATTATAAAAAAAAAAAAAAGCTTGGTTGTTTCAAATACTTCCAAAGACTCGTAGATGTGAAACACTAGATAAAAAATGAGAGGGGGAGGGAGGTATATATAGCCTCCACATTACAAAATATCACACATATTTTAATCCTAAATCTAGAGTAATCTAGCTAATTATCTAAATTATTTTGTAACTTCTCCCTAATTCTCTACATTTTTTTAGAACTTGTTAAGGAGGTGGAAATGTTGATATTTCTAAAGATAATTCTAGAACTTAGGCTAAGTATATTGAGTTTGGCCCAAAACCTAATTAAACTTGATCCAAAATCAAGTTTACTTTTCAACACCCCCTCTTAAACTTGATTTTGCTACTCCAAGCAAACTCCTTTGGTAACTTTTTACTTTTGAGCATGCTTCTCGCCATCTCAAGGATTGTCCTATTCTTCCTTTCGGGCATCTCAATTTTGGAGGGCTGGAGCTACTTTCCAAGAAAGAAATGGTGAGAGGATTGCCTAGCATCAACCATCCAAATCAAGTATGTGAAGGGTGCTTGCTTGGAAAACAATTCAAAATGAGTTTTCCAAAGGAGTCAGAGACAAGAGCTCGGAAGCCACTAGAACTCATACATACGGATGTATGCGGTCCGATCAAGCCAAGATCACTCGGTAAAAGTAACTACTTCCTTCTCTTTATTGATGATTTTTCAAGAAAAACATGGGTTTACTTTTTAAAAGAAAAGTCAGAAGTTTTTGAAAACTTTAAAAAGTTTAAAACCCATGTTGAGAAGGAAAGTGGCCTAGAAAAATGTAGAGAATTATGAAGAAGTTACAAAATAATCTAGATAATTAGCTAGAATACTCTAGATTTAGAATTAAAATATGTGTGATATTTTGTAATGTGGAGGCTATATATACCTCCCTCCCCCTCTCATTTTGTAATCAAGAAATCAAGAGAGAAATAAAATAAAAGAAAGAAGTACTAAAAGTTCCTAAGTAAATCTAAGTTCTTCTACAAAACAAAACCTTCTTCTTTCTAATCTTTTAAGTTCCTAAACACTTTCTCTATCATTCCAAAACAAACTTTCTTTCCAACAGCTTTGTTTCCGTAAACGGTTCTGTTCATGCACCCAACTTGAATCAAGAAATTAATTTCCTTGATTTCCCCAGTCCTACACCTAAGTCGAGCCCAAGACTTGGAAGCTCAAGCAGCGGAGACTATTCAGTCGCTGTCTTCATGTGTTCTGGTCAAAGGACCATCTGGTGTCACATGGAGCACCACCACCACCACAACCACCGATGCTGCTACTACCACTTCAAATATTGTGGTCACTAGAGGACAGCTTCCTCAAGTAACTCAGCAGTCTGCTGTTGTTTTAGCTGCACCATCTGTGAAGCCAATTGATTTGGCAGTTGATCATGCCCCAAACGCAGACTTCAGACAGCAACACCCAAGTGACTCACTCATCTGGGTGGCCGGCCATTGTGGCTGACCCCGACGAGTGTGATGAATCAGTTTCAGATCTGTTAGCCGAAGTTGAAGCAATGGAGCAGAACGGTTTGCCTTCTTCACCCACCTCAACATTTCACTGCGACGATGACGATGATTTGGCAAAATGGCCAGAAAAGATTTCTTTAACCCTGTGGCACGCATGTCCCTCACATCTGAGACATGTAGAATGGATGTCTCTCAGGCGAGTATTCCCGACAACGTCTCTGCCGGGAAAATCTCAATGGCCGCAGAAGCAAAAGACAACACTCCCATCACCCACTGCACAACCGCTGGTCCAGAGCTCCTGCTATTTGCACCACCAGCACCAGCGCCAGCGCCAATAAGGCAGGACCTGACTCTAACAACAACGGCTCTTAGACTGGGATCAGAAACCACAGTGGAAGCCGGACCGGTCGAGAGGCTTCCCAAGTCTGTTTCGGGAGTAGGTCTGGAACCGAGCCCAAGGTCGTCATCATCTCATGACTCAGCACGTGGAAACAGCCAGCGGAGTCCACGTGGAAGTCACCAAAGGAGATCCGGTGGGCAGAGCAGAGACAGAGACAGAGACCGGCAATGGTGGAGTAACGGTCACAACAGTAGCTTCAACAACAGGCATGATAATCATCGGCAATGGCCATACAGCAGTAGCCATGGATCAGGTTCGTACGCAGCTCATCCGCCCAAAGGGCTGAAAATCTGCAAATTCTATGAGAGTGGATACTGCAAAAGAGGTGCTTCTTGCAGTTTTTGGCACCCTTGATTTCTCATTTCTTGGATTTTGTATCTATTTCTTTATTTTTAACACATCTCGAACATCCTTTTTTTTGTAACACCAAAGTACCTATATGCATATTTAACACATCTCTATTCTCGAACATCCTTTTTGTTCATTATATTTAATCGTCTCATAATTTTCTTGAGTTAGATATAGAGACTACTAATTATCAAAGCTTCTTATAACTTTCATTCCAAAGTTTTTCCACTTATAAGCAGCTTCCAGAATCTTGAGATTTGTCATTTGGAATTCTTCGGGGAAACATAAGTCGGTGTTTCGACGTATTCCCTCATATCTCATAACTGGCTTTTCTCTGCTTCAATTGTACAGTTTTAACATCACCAATAGGGATCTGGCTTGAGGCAAGCCAAGTGAGACTTTAGGCTTGACACTGAACCAAGCTAAGTGAGATTTTATGCTTGGTTTCCAAATTTTGTACGCTCCATATTTCAAGTTATTTTTTTTTAGTATATATATATAACAAAATATGAAATAAAAATACAAAGTAGCCTAATCAATTAAAAAAACACAAAAAACTCAAATTTTTTTTTTGTTTTTTATGGTTTTCTATTTTGTATAACTTTTATGATTTTTTTGTATAACATGAACTATCAACTTCAATTCTCTATATTTTTTTTAGATCCCAAAATCTCAGGGTCGACGTTGATCACCAAGTGTATCAAAACTCGCATCCAAGTCTTTTTTGTCTTCAACAATAACATTTTCATCTTCTTGTTATGCAGCAGAAGCTTCAAACTTGGCAAAGCTAACCCAGACCTTGTAATGCTTTGTACGGTCTAGAAGCCGCATATAAATAGCTTATATACTATGTGTCCTCTCTAAGCCTGAGATATTGCAAGTTCAAATATATTATTTTTGTTTAAATATTAGAATAATTTCCGCATTTATTATAGAATAAAATGATTATGAATTAAAATTAAATTAATATATTTTTAGTTAAAAATATGGTTTAATGAAAAACTTGTAATTTACTTGTGTATATTCTATTGTTTTGGAAAGTAATGTGTCTTACCTATGATATAACTCAAAATAATGATTTAGAAGTTAAAAAAATCAACATAGAATTATTACATGAAATATGAAATTTGTTTATGTATATTTTGATTTGAATAAAAATGTGTTTCACATATTAAATAATTTCAGATAAACAGTTTTGGTTTTTTAGTTTAATAACAAATAAATTATATACATTATGAGATAAATTTGTGATGTATTTAATTTGATATGTAAAATGTAACTAAATATTTTAATTTTTAAAGTAAAAATAGAAAATCTCTGTTTTAATTTTGTCAAAATTGACTTTTCAATGTTACTCTTTTAATATATTCTTTTAATATATGAAGGATTAAGTGATTATTTATTGGAGACACTTGTCCAATTGAAATCATTCTTGTCCTTTAGATTAGTTTTATTATTTACTTGAGATAAAGATCTCCTCTTGTACGTATCAACAATATATTGACTTACATCTCTTTTTATTTTATTATTATTATTTATTATTATTAATTGAGAAGTACATTTCTTTTTTTGACCAAAAAACCATATCTCTTTATAAATAAAATATGTTTGGAAACAGGTATAATGAGGGTTAATTTAGTAATCTAAAATATCACTTAAATCAAACCAATGTTTGATTTCACTTAAACCAACAATCGATTCTTTTAATTTCGCGGTTCATGTGCCACCTCCAAAACTCTAAAAATACATGTTTCAATTATAGATGATAATACCAAAATTAGAGTAAATAATATCATAATCAAAGATTTCTGTTTTATGCATTATCAATTAGAATCTGCAAAAAAAATTTTTAAAAAAAATACTAGCAATAATACCAAATCAAAGGAACTTTGATACTAAATAAAAGATAATTTTCAAAAACCAATTTGTAAATATTGCAAATATGATCTGTCGACAACACAACACACTTCTTTGTTTTGGGTTCTACATAATGTCATTACATGATTTTGAAGTCTATCCATAAATATATTTTTTCATTTTTTATTAAACTGGAACCACAAACATATTTTATTCAAGAATATATAAAAGTTTGGAGCTATTCAAATTATGGATTAAGTTGGTATTAGGGTTGGACACGCGCCCTGCATGGGGTGATATTTTACTCTAATGTTTTTTAACTTAAAGATGTCTATTTACATAACTCGAAATCTTATGCGACATATTAATTTGATGGTTTGGTTATTATCTTCGTTTTACAGTGTGGAAATTAAACATTTTAAATAATTTTTTTAAAAGGTAAAAAACAAAATAAAACATTAATCATAGTCCTAAATTACATATGATAAAATTGAGTGAAAAACATAAAAATCAAATGACTATAGTATAATAAAATAACAAATCAAATTACTACATTCAAATTGTTATTATTTTTTTATTTTTTTAGATTTGTTTTGAAAATGAAATTGGTGATGACACCTCAGCATGGCAAAGTTGTTAATACCACATGAGATAAATGTTAATTTTTAAAAATGCTTTTCTTTTAGTATATTAGGGATAACAGTTATAACCATAATGTAATATTTTTATTGTTTGGATATGTGTTTTGTTACTGTATTTTTTTTAGTTATTAATAAATAAAGACAGTCTAATCAATAGTCAATAATTATTGACAGTCTAATCAATACATAAAGACAGTTTAATTTTTCTAATACTATCATATTTATATTTATATTTTTATATCAACTCTTAACTATTTATAATATATATTTTAAAATTTCTATATTTAAAAATAAATAAACATAAATTATTATGAACCGGATTCAACCCGGTCGAACCAAATTGCGGATGCTTATCTGGTTCGCCTTCCGGTCCGGTTTTAAAAACATTACAAATATCTCATCTTTATTATATATTCTTATATTTAATAACACTTTTATTTGTTTGGGGTCTATTTATTATCTTTATGGGTCTCGGCCCATTTAATCTATTTGCTGACATTTCGAAACAGCCTTATGAATATTCGTCTTTGGAAACAAAAGGAAGGAAAATGGGAGCAAGGAAATTGGATTTGGAAATTGAAGGGCACCGCCGGAGCAGATCGGAGAGCCTGAAGATGAGCGAAATATAGAGAGACAGAGAGAGACTTGGAAGAAGATTAAGAAGAGATAGAGTGATATTGAAAGGTTCGCGATGAGTGAAGGCTCGAGCGGAGAAGTGAAGAGGACGGTAATGGAAGAAAAATCGGAACAGCAACAAGGGAGAGGATCTCTCGAGAAAGGAAGATCGTGCAAAGGCTATCTTTATTACTCTTCCACCCTCAAATCCAAGGCTAAAAACCCCCGCTGCGTCGGAATCCCTCGTACTCTTCCCCAAGGTAATTGGACTTTCTCGAAAGCTCGATTTGATTGATCGCTGGGTTGCTCAATTTTCCGAATTAGCATTAATGGCTGCTTCTGCTATGGCCAAGGTTCCTGAATCCACCACACCACTCGAAACTGGTTGAGCTAATCTGATTGTAGATTCTATGATTCAGAATTATCTTTCTAGGCTATGTTGGATAAACTGAAGAAAAATATGTTTTTGCTTTTGCTTTTCGTTACTTTGTTTTTCGTGACTTTGCAGTTCCTGACTACGTTGTTGGACAATCTGAAGCTGAAGCTTCTAAAGAGGGACGAACCTTGGTTGATTTTTATTATGGGTGTTTGGGCTATTCAGTCTACATGACTGAAAAAGACTCATCTGCCATTGCCATGAAGCAACCTACGAAGACCCAACTTCCCGTTTGCGTCGGCATTGAGGTTTGTACTTTCCTCTAAACTCATTTCGTTACAAAAACTTGATGTATATTCCGAGCTCGATAATCTCCATAATATGGTCTACTTAGTGCTATTTGCAATCTGTAATACCAAATTCTTATGTCCCTGCAGATGCTAGCACTAGCAGATAGAAGAGCATCTTCTAGCAACACTTCACCTGTTCCAGCCCGTGTTCAAAATAGAAATGGTACGCCGAAGCCACTCTCACTCACCAGTTTTACAACTATGAAACGTGTCCTGCCTCTTTTATGACCATCATTTTCTTTCTATGCTCTAGATTCTCGGGAGTTGCCTCAGCACCAGAACCAGAACCAGCAGCCCGTCCCAGCCCCAGCCCGGTCCCCAGCCCCAGCCCCAGCCACAGAAAACGGCTTTGTAACCAGGTAAGCAAAAGAGATTTTGGTTTAGCTAGTGATAGTCTTACCTTTGAGATTTGACTTGTTGTGGCTTAATGGGCAAATATTTTCATTTGACGTGAACGTCTAATTGATTTAGAAAGCCTAACTGATTGTCATGCCTGCAAAGGAAATAGATTAACCAATAATCAGTCCTATTTAGCAGAAAAAGCCACGCATGATAGTAATGAGATGGTCATTGTTTCTAACACACAATATTCTTTTACTTTGGTGGGAATGTATCAGGTTCAACAGAAACGCAAACCTGGTAGCATCAGGGGTGATGAAGAACCTGAAGAGAGTGGGTAACTATGTCAAAGAGACTCTCGACGAGTCCATGGACCCATATCGAAAGCGACCAAAATGAAGAAGAAACTGTTTACATTATATATATGTGGAGAGAAACCAAAAAGAAAAAGAAAAAGCACAACCCCTGACCGACGAGAGGTTGTGAATCTTATTATTTGACACTTTTTAGATTCTCAAAATATAAACCCCCAAACATTTCTTTGGGGATAAAATTGTGTTCCAAATTTCCAATCCAATGCGACTCAGGTTTGGAAGCATTTCGTAGTGAGAATGACGTAACGTAGAAACATCGATGCGATATCCAATATAAAGATGTGTTAAGAGTGTATTCAGTTCAACTTCAGATGGGCCTCGGCCCATATCGTCTCAACTTGACAGAAGTGGGCTTTCGTCTTCATGGCCCAGATGAACAAACTCCTGCTTGCTATTTAGTCAACGAGTCTTCTTCTACCTCACAAGACCTAAGGGATATAAGAAAATAGAGAGAGTTTGTTAGAGAGAGAGGGAGCAAGATCACAGAGAGAGAAAGTATTGAGAGAAGAGATTTTACCTGAGATTCTTCTTACTTTTTGATTGTGTGAGCCTCTACTGTGACCGGTGAAGATTCCGATCATCGGATCTTGTATTTCTCTTTGGCGTTTTCGCCGTAATAGTGAGAAGCGGAAGGCGCTATTCCTTCCCCCAGTGAGTAGGAAATGAACACTGGGTGAACAAAACTTGTGTGTGCTCCTTACTATTCTGTTTCATAGTTTAAATCTGATTAACATATCAAATACGATCAATATAAAAACTCATATTGTTGGCTCTTGAATCAGATTTGAACTGGAGTAGTCTGGATTTGTTCTCTCTCTTGATTTCCCTCGAAGTTATGAAGTAACCGGAATAAGAAAGATGTTAAAAATTTACGAGTTTGAGGTGATCAATATTTCGGCGGAGAGATTACTCTATTTCACTAGTATCGGAGCTTACTTGAGACAAAACCACTTTTCATCTTCGATTTGTCAAACCCTTTGTCTAATAGTAATCACAAAGAATCAATTCTAACAAAAAAAATAGTAATCACAAAGAAACAAGATCAATTCAGTGGCTACATATTACTTTTTTCTTTCAAGGGTAGAAAAGTTTAGCAAAGAGAAGCTCATTCCAAGTATCTTGAAGGCCAGGCAAGCACCAATGTACACAATCCGCATAGCTCGTCGGATTCTCCAGCTGCTCCGCCGTAAGTGGGCTCCACTGCTTCTTGTATATCGACGTGTGCGCGTCTTTCCGATAATTCGACATTTGCGTTATGTTCAATAACGTTATCGGCGTTTTCGATCTCCCAAACACTTCCCCAATCACTTTCATTATGCTTTTCCGACAATCTGATCCCCAGTAGTTTGGATCTTCAATCAGTGTTGTCTGATTATAGCAATTCTGACCCGGTTCACCTCCCCAATCTATGCTCCTGAAACAGTCACAGAACCAAACCAAAAGATAAAAATCAACAAAAACCCTAAACAGTAGGTTACTTGCTAAGAAAGAAACAAGTAATTCGTTACTTAAGTAAGTAGAATTTATTAATTTAAGCAGACAGTGTTGTTTATATAGCTGATCATATATTATAATAAGGCTGCATTATCAATTTAATTAATCTATCTATGGGAACAAATTGTTCAAAGTCACTAACTTGGCATGAGTTGGAGACATGCTTGTGAAGAAAACCCTAGTTTTCTTACGATCCATATTGTTCTTCACCCATCTCAACATACTCTTCATACCCATCCGGTACGCATCTTCTGTCGAAACCTCCGTGATAACCTTCTCTTCGTCGTCAAACGAGCTTTGCCTATATAAAACCCCACCAAACAAAAACAATATCAGAAACCATTCAACAATATTATATGAATTGTTGTGGTTTTAAGTTAACAAGAATGGTTACAAGATTTTCATCTTCAATCCAGTCATCCACCACAGGTAAGTGTTGAAAACGATTATATCAACGCCTTTCCAGTGACGACCATGTTTGTTAATTGAACCTTTCCTCACAACTCTATCCGATACTCTATGGATGATTGCATCGTCTGAATTCGATTCTAGAAGAAACGGTGCCCAATAAAACTCTATCGTCGCGTTATACTCCTGCATGCGCGTAGAGATAATAAGCTTTTTGAAAAAGATGAAAATATTGCAACAGAAACAATGAAAAAGTGATGATTTAATATTTACCTTGGCAGTGAAGACAGTGAGGGAACCAGAAGTTTTAATGGATTTCTGATCATCTGGAATAAGACGATGAAGAAGACAAATCATGGACACATACATTCCACGGTTTAACGAGTCTCCTACATACATCATCCTCTTCCCTCTCAATGTCTCCAGCATCAGCGTCGCGTTGAATCTATGAAACAGAGCAACCCATGTAAGGAAACAGAGAAAACAGAGGAAACGTAGAGAGAAAAAGAGCTTACGAGGGAAGATCGCAGTGGTTAGGTTGCCACCGCCAGAACTGGTAATCTTTGTCGGGACGGCCGCGTTCTTGACACGTAAGCTGAGGTTGAATGTACGGACACTCCCATTCCTCGTACTGTGGTCGGGAGGTTTCGTCTCTCACCCACTTCCCACTGAATACGTCACAGCTTTCTTCTGTTTTACCAATAGCAAACGCAAGCTTCTCCACTTTCTTGTTCTTCGCTGAAAGAATCCAAAGGAAACGAAATCTCAGTGTCTCATTTTTCGATGAGAATTCAAGAGAAAAGTTTAGTGAAGAGAAATGGTTACCGGGTGTTCGAGAAGGCTGGAGGACAAAATTGGGCTCGAGCTGGCCAAAGATGCACATGAAATCTTCGCCATAGAGGACAGAGACGAAGAGGATGAAGATTAAGAGTGTGAAGAGGTAAGGAGAGAGACGTGTTTTTCTTGGAAGTGATGGAGGAAGAGAAGATGAAGTGAAGGAAATTGGCGATGAAGGTTTCATGTTTAGGATTGAGAAAGAGATACTGTCACAAATGTGATTTCAGTGTTCAAAATTTTATAACCAGTATTAGGAAAATGTAAGATAAAATTAAGAAATGAACATTTTGGGTTCTTGATGATCTCATTCTCCACAACCTGAAAATATGTGGAAAGAGGAAGCCAAAATAACTTATTTTGGAATTGCTTCAAGAAATACTAAAGATGTGTACTGTACGAAGATTAGGTAGTTTATAATATGGTTATGATTATATTTGGTGATGAAATTTTCGTAAATTAGCAAAATAATAATACTTAGGGTGATGAGTAGGTAGGTAATTGTTGACGCAAAAGAGTGGTTGCCTCTCCTAACTAATGATTATTTTCGTAAGACATAAGTCATTTTTTTCTGTAAATGACAAACTAACAAGGCTGGTTATATACACAACAATTCATACATTCGTGTTTTCAGCAAAAATGTATATCTCTGTTTGTTCTTTAGCAATCAAGTTCATAAACCAATATTTACACTGGTTCTACGACACAAAAAAACAATCCCTTGACTTCCTCATAAGGCTACATTTTATTAGTTTTGTGTTTGATTAAATCCACCCTAGATGAGTAGATTCTGATTATTCCTTAGCTTCACTGGTTATTTTACTGTGTAAAACTCTTCTATTATTTTCATAATTTTATAATATGAAAACACTTTTAGGCTTTTTATGTGTAGTTCCTATTGGATAATATGAGATGATGATTGATGGAGCTGATGAATATTAACCTCACTTGGCTTTGAAGCTAAGTGTCTTTGAGGTGTTTTCGTGCATTGATCGACTTGTAAAGATGACATATCATTGTCTTCACTTTTTGTCCAGTGGATTTTTGCTGTTACTTAAAAAAACAATATAAACCAAAATTTAATGGTTAACGTTTAAATTAGTCGTTGAATACAATAAAAGCCTGTAATGAGTTTTTTAGAAGAATACAAACATTATATGACATAGATACTGATTAATGTGAGATGAAATGAAGAGTGGAATTAGTTGAGAATTTGGTGGGCTTTCAAGCTCAAGTAGTTGGCTCTCACTGTTCCTCTTTGTATACAGTCTTCACCCAACAAAACACAAAGCCAAATGTTTGTCTAAATCCTACAAGACTCAATTTTGTATAAACCTAAGCTCTTTCAAGACGCTTCCTTGGCAAACATGTTATGGCCAGTACCGGACCGGTCCAGTCTGGTCCAGTCTAACCGGCTCTAAGGGTTAGTTCTGATAGGACTAGGACCACGGGACCAATCCACATCAACCGTCTAACACTTTTTAGTACATGTTTTTGGGAGTTTCCTTTTTTGCTCTTGATTCAATTCAGCAATCATTGCTTTTTCTAACACATGGAATTTGTTGAGGAATAAGAGATTCATGAGTCTCTCTTAAGTAAACTTTCTCTTTCCTTACGCGTTCTCATAAACAAGCCCATCAACAAACATCAACAATTAAGGAAAAACCGCGATAACAATTAAAGAACAACCACTGGAAAAATGGGAAAGGCTGCAAATGGCAATGGCTTAACATTGTTTCTATCAAATGAACAAACAAGATTCTTCTGTTTCTTAAGAGACCTATGACATGACAAGATGAAAAGGTGAGGCACCTTTTTATAGAACTTCGGCATCTGCAATTTGGTAGCAATCAAGGCAAGGAAGGGGATTTGTCTCCAGACCATGGATCAGAGAAGATGATGTGACTGTTCAGAAGTTGACCTGAGAATATGAAGCTCGTTGACCATGACTAGGACCCCTGAATCTCTGGAATAGTGAACCAAAACAGCTCTACAAGATGGAAGAGAAACAAAAGAAAACCCTCTGAATTTAACTCAACACAAATCCACCAGGAGAGCATGTAAAAACAGAAAACAATACCTGTGTTCTGTGAGGTACAGTGGCCCAGAAATCCAAATTTGGGATTACCTGTAAAGAAGCGTGTGCACAACATTTCAGATGTGAGAAAATCAGTACATGAGATAAAAACTTTGCTTATATGAAGGAAGTTAGTGAAAGTGAAACATACATCGGTGCCACGAATTCCAAGGGAGAAATACCGATATAATGCACCACCCAGCAGATAAGCTCCAAATAAGCATAAGATACTGAAAACAAAATCAGAACAATTTACATCAAATTCCTACCGCATCTAGCATATTCCATTAGCTTCGGATCAGCAATAATGATGTGCTCACATGATTAGTAAGGTACTAAACCAGCCCCATCCACTACCATGGCCAGATATAGCTACTGCACAACCAGAAGGATGTCGCAGCTCAGTAGCCTGCAAGTGAAACAAGATCCCCAATTTAAGTCGAATGAATGAGAAAGACAGGACAATCTCTTCATTAAACAAGAGTGTGAAAATCTAAGCCAATGACTTGCAAAACAGAAATCAAGGTTTTAACTACTCGTGCTGCCATTACTTTCTTCTGTAATACTTTTTCTCCCAGGAGGATATCAGTAGAATAATCCTACAAACTCTACAATTCACTGTCTCTGACAATGCAGACTAAGCTTTGAATGCTCTCTATCATATGTCCTTCCAATGGCTAGAACAATACCCCAAAAAATCAGCATTTCCATAACTAGCTAGAGTCCGTAAGAATAAAGATATTGAGATGCTTATAAAACTCAAGATTTCTAGAGCATAAAAGAATGTCGTAATGGAAATTTTCAAGAACATGTTCTAAGGAGAAAAAATTAGTTCCATTTGTTTCCTGCTCCAAATGCAGTCAGAGAGCGATAAAGCTTTTATCACAGTTTATCCAATTTCAAACATAAAAACAAAAAATTCACCAATTTCACAAAAAAAAAAAAGGAGACATGGTAGATCGATAGCTACAGGAAAAAGAGTAAATAGATGAGTTACTGAACACTCACATAATGGCAGCTATCAGTTTTCACCATAGTGAGTGGTCCCTGAGAAAAAAAAAAAGATGAATGAGGTATTACGTCCTAGAAACTGCTAAATGCTAATATCAATTCCAATTTATCAGCTCAAGTAAAATGTCTGATATAAAAATCCTTACATCAATTTTATTTTTCTGGCAGATAACAGAAACTGAAAGTGAGCAATTTTGGTTCCCACTTCCACCTGACATTTTAACAATGACGCCTTTGCCAGGATCCTCTTTATCTACCGTATTCAAAAACAACATCTCTCAGACAGCATCGTCACATTATTATAGCATAAATTTTTTGCTGAAAACAACATAAGAATTTTAGCTTTGTCCCAACTTAGAACACACATAGTGCCAAGATTCTATCACTACAAGGGAGTAGAAGAAAATAGTCTCTGTTTTCACACAAACGTATCTTAAGCCTTACCAATCATATCGACTTTTTTGCTTGAGGCATGACCTATAGAAGTGCATACATCATACCCTGCAAATGATATATCTTTCAGTTGCTTTAACTTTTTATCAGCTCACATCATCACATACAAATTTTATGGAGGAAACAATAAAATGGCTACACTTTATGCCATTATATGCAATATCTGCTGCACCTTATCCATTTTCTACTCAACCTCATAAAATGATAAAATAAATTTTGCCAAGAGTGAGATTTTTGTACCTCTTACATTTTCCGACACAAGTGCACTGCATGATGTTCCACAGTGTGATGCACCTCCGCAATCCTAAGTAAATAAAAAGAAAGTCACAGAGATTGGTTGAGATTTTCAAAGTTCAAAATAGAAACTCTCTCTTTCTGTTGAAGGATAGATTAAGACAAACGGAAGTAGCCAAAAAAAATCTTACTTCGCAACCAACACATCGAGGAGGTTCGTGATTGAAAATCAACAAGTCACAAAGCTGCTCCACATGACGGTTAACAAAAAAAAAAAAAAAAAAAAAAAAAAAAATCATTAATCACACTGGTCTAGAAAGGGCACTATAAGTCTATAACTATCAGGCAAACGTAGTAATTCGTAAACCTTCAACTCAAAACGTTTCTTATCAAAGATTTGTATCTTTCTTCTTTTAAAGTTCCATTAACCTATCTCTATTCCGTTTCCTTATGACTAATTAGAGCAGGCACGAAAAGGAAGATACATGATAGCACATATCCAAGATCAGTGTAACAGAGAAAAATACAGAAACAAAGTGTAACCTGATTTAGAAGACAACCTGAAACCATAGCACGGTGCTGTTCGCTTCCACTCTATAAAACCTGATTATCCAAATTACGTGAATTTTAGTAAAATAGAATCAGCAAACATCATTATAACTTAACACCTAATGCGATTTTTCTACTTATCTACAGAATGTGTGTGTGTGTGTGTGTGTGTGTGTGTGTGTGTGAATGTTCTCCGGAGATCGAGAAGAAGGTCAAATCGTAAACTGAATCAATTTATTAAGGCACCACAAACGCGAAATTCAAGCAGATAAGAAAAGGGAATCTGAGAAAAGAAGGGAATAGAGAAAGTACCCATCTTCGCTGAGGGCACCGTGAGGGGAATTCCAAATCGGAGATGCTAAATTGAAATGAAAGGCCTTGTTCCGTCGTGTGAAACTGAATTCACACTGAGAGTTAGCTCGCAGGCTAACAAGCACGAGAGTGATGAGAAGAAATCTCGGAATCCAAAGTCTCCCAGACATTTCTCTTTCCTCCTCGCTCTTCGATTCCCGCTTTCAGTTTTCAAGATCTCATAACCATGTCCGAGGATCTCAACGGGGATGGCGAGGGAGAGAGAGAAGAAGAAGAGATGAGTGCTTGGCACGGCTGCACTCGGGGGCTCGCTGATCCAATCGTTTTACATCCGCCGTCGAGTCGATTCGACCGAGATTGCATTAGTACCCTCAAACTTTGTAATTCTTACGAATAAGCCACATAACTTTTTTTATCTATCAATGGGCTCTCTTACTATAAAATTGTTTGGGTCTTGATTTTAATATTCAGTAATGGGCTTTGTATCAATGCCAACTCAAAAACAGAACAAAGTATCTTTATTCAGTAATGGACTTTGTATCAATGTGGTTCAATTAGGTTTTGTTTATATATATTTTTTACTTTCAGATCTTGAATCCTTCTCTATTTCTTTTCACACAGACGGCGGCGTTCTTCTCCTCCAAATAATGTCTCCAATAGCCAATAACTCGAAATCTCTCTGCACAGGTCTCCTCTCTTCTTTGTGTTTCTGAATTTTCTTTTGTTTCTCTGTTCTGTTTCTAGAATTCTAGTCTAGAACCTTTTCTAGGTATGTTATGCTCTGTATATTACTGAATATTGTCTTCTCGCCAGAATATATTTTAGTGCTCGTTTTAGGCCGTGTTCAGTATGATTTGTAAAGTGACCTAAAATAACAAGTTTGATTTGTAAAGATGTCCAGTATTTATGAGATTTTTTTTTGTATGTGTTTAGTTGATCTAATATTTTTTTTTCTTAGATAGAAGATGTTGATGTAAAAAATATTATTTACAGGAAAATTAAATAAATATATATGTATGGAAAATAAATGTTATCGGTGGGTTATTGGGGAAATGAACAAATTAGATTAGGTCACTCTTATTAGTCTATTTGACTTTCTTATTTGTTTAAAATCTCTAGAGATATGAACAAATTAGATTAGGTCACTCTTATTAGATGTATACCTTATGAATCTACGCTAGTGCAAATTAGAGATATATTGTTGCTGAAAGAATATATAATATTATGTTTTTCAGAGAGTATGGTGAAAGAAGCAGATAACAAGATGGAATTCTTTGAGGGAATTATGAACGCCTTTAAAGAACAAAGACAAGTCGATATATGGCTCAAAGCAGGAGACCAAACCGATCCAATCCCCGCCCACAAACTTATCTTGGTATCTCTTTTCTTCTTATATATCTAACTTGAGAAGGTCTTTTAATTAAGAATTTCACATTTATTTCTAACTTGAGATTGATTAAGGTGGCAAGATCGAAGATATTTAGAAACATATTGGAATCAAATGATTGCAAAGTTTCTTCAAAAGAGACAATCACTCTCTCAGAGATGACACGAGATGAGCTAGAGACTTTTCTTGAATTCATGTACAATGGTTGTCTTCCCCGTACAAAGTTGGTGAAACACGTCAATGGACTCTACATAGCTGCAGACAAGTACGAGATTTTGTACCTCCAAGATATTTGCAGAAACGAGCTCGTTAGCTCATTGGACCCATCAAATGTAATTGATGTCCTCGAGCTTGCAAAGATTCACTCGGACAGTATCCTCGAAGATGTTGCCGTCAAGTTTTGCATATCACGCATGAACGAAATTTCGTTCACGGATAAGTTCATGTCGTTTGTGGAGAGTAATCCGGCTCTTACTGTCCAAATGATAAGGGGCTATGTGAATACACTTCAGAATACTTCAACTGTCGACGGCGTCAAAGGGGCTGGGGCTGGGGCTGGGGCTGGGGCTGTGGATGTGGATGTGGATGTGGATGTGGATGTGGATGTGGATGTGGCTGGGGATGGGGATGGGGATGGGGATGGGGTTATGGATCAATATTTCGAAAGATTGTTAGATATAGTGGATCAATATTTCGAAAGAAAAAATCGCTGCTTCCCAAACAGATATGACGTATACCTCCCAAACAGAAACAGATAAGACGTACTCTTCGACGAGTAGATTATATGGACATAGCTTTATTGTTTCATATTTGTTACTAGGTTGGCAGGTTGTGGGAGGTTGGTGGGGAATATGGTCATGTGGAATTTTTAAAATATTGGTTTTGACTCTATCTATTGCTCTTGCATCTGCTGTTCCAAAAATTCTAGTGTGTATTTATAATTTTTTTTTTTTGGTATAATAAAAAGAAATTTACATTAAGAGGGACCATTTGACTTTCTATAGAGGAATTTTGAATTTGTGATGCATTTTCACCATATGAAAAGATTATATTATCCTATTTTGTTTATCTCAATTTTTTTACTTTTTATCCAAATGACTTGTAAGTTTACTCCGTCAAAATTTAGTGCTCTAGGTGATTTTGAGTTTCAACTTACAGAAAGAGTGACATTTTGATTTAGGTGCACTTTTTTTTTTGTTCTGTAGTGAAGTGAAAAATCTCTTTTACCCTTAATGAAGAGATGAATGTTTGGGTAAAAAATTAACCCCCTATTCAGCTAATTTTCTTTTCTTCTTCTTTCGTCTTCTTCGGTTCTTCTTTAGCCGCCATTAACAAAGAATCCAATCAAAAACCAACTTTTTTCCATTTTTCTTCTTTTGCATTATGCATCCATTTCTTATCCACATAAAACCAAATTGAGTGAATCTCTAGCCACTCTTCTACATAGTGTGTGGATATATCTATATGGATATAAAATAGTGGATGATTTGATAGTGAGAAACAGAAAGTTTATGATTTTTGGTAGGCAAAATTTTCTTTTCTATTGAGGCTTTATGGATTTGGATCTGCGAATTTATTTGGGTATGTGGATTGTTTTTGTACAATTTACTGCGTGGATGGCACGTTGTGGACAACTCTTTAAGCAGTACATTTTAGATGGAACCCATCTTCTGTGTACAATGTACTTTGGATCATCTAACAAATTATTTGGTCTATAAAATGTAGAAAATGGATAAGGAAAGTGGATCTATAATGGTGGACAGACATGTGTGGACGAAATCTGCCCAATTTAC
This sequence comes from Erythrophleum ivorense, assembly GCA_026724425.1. NCBI lineage: Eukaryota > Viridiplantae > Streptophyta > Magnoliopsida > Fabales > Fabaceae > Erythrophleum > Erythrophleum ivorense. Next base: position 87,499 of record JAIUCV010000772.1, on the reverse strand, counting down.
TAACTCATAAAAACGTTTTCAATTGATTGGTATCCATATGGAACTATCCATGAGAATTTCATCCACAAACATTTGTCCACAAACACACTAACATATCGAAAACCCAGATTCCAAAATGCCATCTCGTGAATAAATGGAACATGGGTTCTCCAATTTCAATTTCGACCATAAAATTAAAAGCCAACACAAATTTAATATCTTTATAGAGAAAGACTGATTCATTGATACGAAACCTAAATTTTCTGGGATGCACGAAGGAGAAGACAAATAATTACAATAAGAGGAAGAGTTGGATTATCAAATCTAAAACCCAATTTCAGCTTTTGAGTATTAATTAAGTCGATTCTTTAATTGGAATAATCAAATTTAGTTGGATAGTCATATGAAACTTGGAACCATAGCATAACGAAGCAGTCGATTGGATAAGGAAAAAGTACTTTCCATGGTGGTTCGATTGTATTGTGGAGAGAAGGAAAAATCAATTGTATATTTTGAGATTGCTCGTGACATGACAGGATCGGAGAAGTGTATATAGCAGAGTTTGCAGAAATGGGTATGTATTTGTTGGAAGGGAAGAAGGTAAAAGAGGAGAGAGGTCAAGGTAAAAAAAAAAGGGAGAATTAAGTGAATATCGTCGGATGAATGCAAATCGAAGAATACAGCAATAATACTTGATATTTAGATCGGTACAAATGTCAGAAGAAAATTCTTCCGTAATTGCCCCTATAGGCGACAGCGCGTGCGTTAAACGCAGTTTAACTCGAGGAGACAACGCATTAAATGGGCGGATACTCGGGAGATACTAAAGAAATTTTGAAAATTTGGTGATGTGATGAATTGTTATCTGCACAATAATCGACGAAGCTGCTTCAGGGGGCAACCATAGGAAGCCGACAGGTGTTACACGAAGTTTTTGTTGCAGAGATAGCGAAGTATATGAGCCCCAGATAACGAATAGGAACCGGTTGCTAACAAATTTATTAACAACAAAATGCAAAGAATATGTCACGATCCTTGTTACCAAGGTAATATATTCTTTGTTAACAAGATAATGTGATGTTTGTTTGTTTTGCGTACCCAAAAAAAAAAATGAGATGTTTGTTAGGTGTTTGTTAGCAAGGTGACGTAACATGTATTACCATGCCATGTTAGCGTGGCAGCGTGTTGCTAAGCCATCGTGCGTTACCGTGACAACACAGTGTTTTCAAAAGTTCCCCGACACCGAACCAGGCCTTCCATGGTTAGTACGATAAAATATGTACGATAACAGTGACAAAACCCTATAGCCTAAACCCTAACCACCACCACCCCCAAAAAAGTAAACCCTAAACCCTAAACCCTAAACCCTGAACCCCCCCCAAAACTAAACCCTAAATCCTATAGCCTAAACCTTAAACCCTGAACCCCCCCTCCCCCCTCAAAAAAACTAAACCCTAACTCATATAGCCTAAACCCTATCCACTCTCCGCCTACACTAAACCCTAAACCCCAAAGCCTCAACCCAAACATGTATTACAACAGCAGTTAACATGTCGTCATATAGTTATCATGCTAATGTAGATGTATTACAACAGCAGTTAACATGTCATGATATAATTATCATGCTAATGTAGATGATGCTAACTTTGGTAACACGCCAAATACAACTACTGAGTTCTGTATTGAATCTCGGATACATAGTTTTCTAAGACTTGGTTTACACTTGGCCATTACTCGTAAGTTACAGTAGTAATCCTGTGGTTATCATGCTAATGTAGATGTATTACAGTTAACATGTCATGATAAAATTATCATGCTAATTCAGATGTTGCTAACTTTGGCAACACGCCAAATACATGCACTGAGTTATGTGTTAAATCTCGGATACAGTTTTGTAAGACTTGGTTTACACTTGACCATTACTCGTAAGTTACCATGATAATTCGTTGTTGGTAACATGTATTACCATGCTATGTTAGCGTGGTAGCGTGTTCAGGAAAATATCTCCTCACACACGTTATCTATTGTCCACTAAGCAATACTTACTCTCACTAAGAAATTGGTTCCTACACGCGCTGTGGGTATAGGGATTATAGAGTAATTTCTTTGACTTCTGCCATTGTCAGAAACACTACTTTCCTGTCTACTAATTTTGCGGTTATCCATGTATAGACAATGCAATTACTCAAAAAAAAATTGATCGCAAGAAAATAAGGACAGTAGTGTAAACTCACAATGTGAAAGTCCACATTTGACAGAAAGTCACTCTTTCTGTAAATTATAAGTGAGAAAGTCACTCTGAGTGTAAATTTCTCGTGAATTGATAATATAATATTTTCTCATAGAACTGACTGTATCATGATATAAAAATGTTTATCAACTTTGCTTCTCATAAACAAACCCATCAACAATAAAATTTAAACCAGCCTCAAGAAACCGCGACAACAATTTCTAAAGAACAATCACTGGAAAATTGGGAAAGGCTGCAGATCGCAATGGCTTAACATTGTTTCTATCAAATGAACTAAGATTCTTTTGTTTTCTTAAGAGATCTATGACATGACAAGATTAAAAGGTGAGACACCTTTTTATATAACTTGCAGCAATATAAACGCCTCGGCAATCTGGTTGCACGAATCAAGGCAAGGAAAGGGATTTGTCGATTTGTCTCCAGACCACGGATCAGAGAAGGATACTGTGACTACTCAAAAGTTGACTGAGAATATGAGGTTCGTTGACCACGACTAAGACCCCCCGAATCTCTGGAACAGTGAACCAAAACAGCTCTACAAGATGAAGAGAAACAAAAGAAAACCCCATTTAAATTAATTCTTAGACACAAATCCACAAGGAGACAATGTACAAAACAGAAAACAATACCTGTGTTCTGTGAGGTACAGTGGCCCAGAAATCCAAATTTGGGATTACCTATAAACAAGGGTGTGTGAGAGAATCAGAACATGAGAAAAAACTTTGCTTATATGAAGAAAGATGGTGAAACAAACATACATCTGTGCCACGAACTCCAAGGGAGAAATACCGATATAATCCACCACCAAGTAGATAAGCTCCAAATAAGCATAAGATACTGAAAAAGATCAGAACATTTTACATACATCAAATTCCTACCACACCTAAACATATTCCCGGATCAAAAAGAATGATGTGCTCACATGATTAGTAAGGTACTAAACCAGCCCCATCCACTACCATGGCCGGATATAGCTACTGCACAACCAGAAGGATGTCTTAGCTCAGTAGCCTGCAAGTGAAACAAGATTCTCAGTTTAAGTCGAATGGATGAGAAAGACAGGACAATCTCCTCAATTTCACAATTATACAATTCTGAGTTAATGAACACTCACATAGTGGCAGGTATCAGATTTCACCATAGTGAATGGTCCCTGAGAGAAAAAAATGGTGAATATTGTTAAGTCCTAGAAACTGCTAAAATCAATTTCAGTTTATTAGCTCAAGAAAAATGTCTGATATAAAAATCCTTACATCGATTTTATTTTTCTGGCAGATAACAGAAACTGAAAGTGAGCAATTCTGGTTCCTACTTCCACCTGACATCTTAACAATGACGCCTTTGCCAGGATCCTCTTTATCTGCCATATTCAAAAACAAAAATCTCTCAGACGACATTGCCACATTATTATTGCATAAAAAGATGGCAAAACACAACATAAGAATTTTAGCTTTTTCACAACTTAGAACGCACATAGTGCCAATATTCTATCACTACAAGGGAGCAGAAGAAAATAGTCTCTGTTTTCACACAAACGTATCTTAAGCCTTACCAATCATATCGACTTTTGTGCTTGAGGCATGACCTATAGAAGTGCATACATCATACCCTGCAAATGATAGATCATTCAGTTGCTTTAACTTTTTATCAGCTCACATCATCACATACAAAATTTTTATGGAGGAAACAATAAAATGGCTACACTTTATGCCATTATATGCAATATCTGCTGCACCTTATCCATTTTCTACTCAACCTCATAAAATGATAAAATAAATTTTGCCAAGAGTGAGATTTTTGTACCTCTTACATTTTCCGACACAAGTGCACTGCATGATGTTCCACAGTGTGATGCACCTCCGCAATCCTAAGTAAATAAAAAGAAAGTCACAGAGATTGGTTGAGATTTTCAAAGTTCAAAATAGAAACTCTCTTTCTGTTGAAGGATAGATTAAGACAAACGGAAGTAGCCAAAAAAAATCTTACTTCGCAACCAACACATCGAGGAGGTTCGTGATTGAAAATCAACAAGTCACAAAGCTGCTCCACATGACGGTTAACAAAAAAAAAAAAAAAAAAAATTCTTACGAATAAGCCACATAACTTTTTTTATCTATCAATGGGCTCTCTTACTATAAAATTGTTTGGGTCTTGATTTTAATATTCAGTAATGGGCTTTGTATCAACAGTGCCAACTCAAAAACAAAACAAAATATCTTTATTCTCCATATAATAACGTATTAAGAATATGATAATGTATTAAGAATTTAGAAAAATACTTATTTGTTAATATGATATGCATAAAATTGAAATTATGATTAAGATTTTTAGATATCGTAATAAAACATTTATTATTAGCTTATTTGAATATATTTATATAAAGTTTGATGCACGAATAATTATTGTGTTTATAAAATATTTCACAATTTTATATGCATATAAAAAAAGTTAGAGGTAAACTTAAATTTATAGTTTAATAAACTTTCTTTAGCATATATGTATAGTTTTATATAATTATTACTTTAACTTATTATTGGGTTTATACTTTTACATAGGAGTTTCAAAAATATTATTATCTTATCATCTTATCGCATATTGCTTATTTTTACACTGGCCCAAGTTGGGACCTGAGAAATTTATTATCTTATAGAGATTATTACTTTATCGAGTATTACTTTATAGAGGTTCTACTGTATATGCAAAAAAACTGAATAAATTTATAGTATTTTTCAAAGAGAAATAGCAACAAACCAAGTATTGGTTTGCCTTAAAAAAAATTCTTTTTGAAATCCACTTATACCCTTTTGGTTTCCAGATGGACCGGACTGCTAACCCACGACTCAGCTATTAATCAGGCCCACGTCTAATGCTGAAATCTGGTAATTAGAAAAAGGAAAAAAGGGAAAAATTGTGGTTCAATTAGGTTTTGTTTATATATATTTTTTACTTTCAGATCTTGAATCCTTCTCTATTTCTTTTCACACAGACGGCGGCGTTCTTCTCCTCCAAATAATGTCTCCAATAGCCAATAACTCGAAATCTCTCTGCACAGGTCTCCTCTCTTCTTTGTGTTTCTGAATTTTCTTTTGTTTCTCTGTTCTGTTTCTAGAATTCTAGTCTAGAACCTTTTCTAGGTATGTTATGCTCTGTATATTACTGAATATTGTCTTCTCGCCAGAATATATTTTAGTGCTCGTTTTAGGCCGTGTTCAGTATGATTTGTAAAGTGACCTAAAATAACAAGTTTGATTTGTAAAGATGTCCAGTATTTATGAGATTTTTTTTTGTATGTGTTTAGTTGATCTAATATTTTTTTTTCTTAGATAGAAGATGTTGATGTAAAAAATATTATTTACAGGAAAATTAAATAAATATATATGTATGGAAAATAAATGTTATCGGTGGGTTATTGGGGAAATGAACAAATTAGATTAGGTCACTCTTATTAGTCTATTTGACTTTCTTATTTGTTTAAAATCTCTAGAGATATGAACAAATTAGATTAGGTCACTCTTATTAGATGTATACCTTATGAATCTACGCTAGTGCAAATTAGAGATATATTGTTGCTGAAAGAATATATAATATTATGTTTTTCAGAGAGTATGGTGAAAGAAGCAGATAACAAGATGGAATTCTTTGAGGGAATTATGAACGCCTTTAAAGAACAAAGACAAGTCGATATATGGCTCAAAGCAGGAGACCAAACCGATCCAATCCCCGCCCACAAACTTATCTTGGTATCTTCTTTTCTTCTTATATATCTAACTTGAGAAGGTCTTTTAATTAAGAATTTCACATTTATTTCTAACTTGAGATTGATTAAGGTGGCAAGATCGAAGATATTTAGAAACATATTGGAATCAAATGATTGCAAAGTTTCTTCAAAAGAGACAATCACTCTCTCAGAGATGACACGAGATGAGCTAGAGACTTTTCTTGAATTCATGTACAATGGTTGTCTTCCCCGTACAAAGTTGGTGAAACACGTCAATGGACTCTACATAGCTGCAGACAAGTACGAGATTTTGTACCTCCAAGATATTTGCAGAAACGAGCTCGTTAGCTCATTGGACCCATCAAATGTAATTGATGTCCTCGAGCTTGCAAAGATTCACTCGGACAGTATCCTCGAAGATGTTGCCGTCAAGTTTTGCATATCACGCATGAACGAAATTTCGTTCACGGATAAGTTCATGTCGTTTGTGGAGAGTAATCCGGCTCTTACTGTCCAAATGATAAGGGGCTATGTGAATACACTTCAGAATACTTCAACTGTCGACGGCGTCAAAGGGGCTGGGGCTGGGGCTGGGGCTGGGGCTGTGGATGTGGATGTGGATGTGGATGTGGATGTGGATGTGGATGTGGATGTGGCTGGGGATGGGGATGGGGATGGGGATGGGGTTATGGATCAATATTTCGAAAGATTGTTAGATATAGTGGATCAATATTTCGAAAGAAAAAATCGCTGCTTCCCAAACAGATATGACGTATACCTCCCAAACAGAAACAGATAAGACGTACTCTTCGACGAGTAGATTATATGGACATAGCTTTATTGTTTCATATTTGTTACTAGGTTGGCAGGTTGTGGGAGGTTGGTGGGGAATATGGTCATGTGGAATTTTTAAAATATTGGTTTTGACTCTATCTATTGCTATTGCATCTGCTGTTCCAAATAAATTTTGCCATGAGTGAGATTTTTGTACCTCTTACATTTTCCGACACAAGTGCACTGCATGATGTTCCACAGTGTGATGCACCTCCGCAATCCTAAGTAAATAAAAAGAAAGTCACAGAGATTGGTTGAGATTTTCAAAGTTCAAAATAGAAACTCTCTTTCTGTTGAAGGATAGATTAAGACAAACGGAAGTAGCCAAAAAAAATCTTACTTCGCAACCAACACATCGAGGAGGTTCGTGATTGAAAATCAACAAGTCACAATGCTGCTCCACATGACGGTTAACAAAAAAAAAAAAAAAAAAAAAAAAAAAAAAAAATCATTAATCACACTGGTCTAGAAAGGGCACTATAAGTCTATAACTATCAGGCAAACGTAGTAATTCGTAAACCTTCAACTCAAAACGTTTCTTATCAAAGATTTGTATCTTTCTTCTTTTAAAGTTCCATTAACCTATCTCTATTCCGTTTCCTTATGACTAATTAGAGCAGGCACGAAAAGGAAGATACATGATAGCACATATCCAAGATCAGTGTAACAGAGAAAAATACAGAAACAAAGTGTAACCTGATTTAGAAGACAACCTGAAACCATAGCACGGTGCTGTTCGCTTCCACTCTATAAAACCTGATTATCCAAATTACGTGAATTTTAGTAAAATAGAATCAGCAAACATCATTATAACTTAACACCTAATGCGATTTTTCTACTTATCTACAGAATGTGTGTGTGTGTGTGTGTGTGTGTGTGTGAATGTTCTCCGGAGATCGAGAAGAAGGTCAAATCGTAAACTGAATCAATTTATTAAGGCACCACAAACGCGAAATTCAAGCAGATAAGAAAAGGGAATCTGAGAAAAGAAGGGAATAGAGAAAGTACCCATCTTCGCTGAGGGCACCGTGAGGGGAATTCCAAATCGGAGATGCTAAATTGAAATGAAAGGCCTTGTTCCGTCGTGTGAAACTGAATTCACACTGAGAGTTAGCTCGCAGGCTAACAAGCACGAGAGTGATGAGAAGAAATCTCGGAATCCAAAGTCTCCCAGACATTTCTCTTTCCTCCTCGCTCTTCGATTCCCGCTTTCAGTTTTCAAGATCTCATAACCATGTCCGAGGATCTCAACGGGGATGGCGAGGGAGAGAGAGAAGAAGAAGAGATGAGTGCTTGGCACGGCTGCACTCGGGGGTCGCTGATCCAATCGTTTTACATCCGCCGTCGAGTCGATTCGACCGAGATTGCATTAGTACCCTCAAACTTTGTAATTCTTACGAATAAGCCACATAACTTTTTTTATCTATCAATGGGCTCTCTTACTATAAAATTGTTTGGGTCTTGATTTTAATATTCAGTAATGGGCTTTGTATCAACAGTGCCAACTCAAAAACAGAACAAAATATCTTTATTCGTAACATTTTTAATTCGACCGAGATTGCATTAGTACCCTCAAACTTTGTAATTCTTACGAATAAGCCACATAACTTTTTTTATCTATCAATGGGCTCTCTTACTATAAAATTGTTTGGGTCTTGATTTTAATATTCAGTAATGGGCTTTGTATCAATGCCAACTCAAAAACAAATCAAAGTATCTTTATTCGTAACATTTTTACAAACTACGTACCAAAAAAAAAAAGCAGCCATACATATATGTTTTAGACATTTATACAAATGATAATATCAAATACAAGATACGGTCATTGCGCCGACTATCCAATCAAGCCAGGCAATGCTGAGGAACCATCTTACCACGAGCAGAACCGTCAACATTCTCGCACACGGCAGTGGAAGGACCACCCTCGACTCCGTTATGCTCTAGGTTAATGTCAATTAGCTCAACATTCTTGCAAGGAAAGCTCTTGCTACATTGTAGATTCACTGCCAGTTTGTTCTTCGACGTCCCATATATGTTTCTATACTTAATGTCTTTTATCTGAACGTGAGATGCTCCCTGAAACAATAACAAACACACAAATTGCCTTCTTTAATTATTACTAGGGGTTATCCCGCGCTACGCGCGGGACATATGTTATAATTTTTTTAATTTAGATATAAGTTGTTACTAATTATTATTATTTACAAATGTTGATGTTTGATGTTAATTTTAATCAGTAAATCACTCGGCATATACCATACTCAGAGCAATTTCATAATTTTTATAAATTGGTTTTGAAATTATTATTTTGCGACATTTTAACAAAAAAATATTTATGTAAATATGATTAAAAACAATTGTGTTTACTAAATATGTATATGGAAGAAATAAATAGCGGTTTTGAATAAGCATTTGAAAGTGAAGACTATTGTTAAAAACTTCAACATGAATTTGTTTTTTCATGCAGTTTTGGTAAGAAGAAGAAAATAATGTTTATGAGAGTGAATAATTATTATTTGATTTAAGAGTGTATTCTTTGTATTGTATTGTTGACATAAAAAATAGAGATAAATTTTAAGAGTAAATATTTTATTTATAATATCATAAATGTGAATTTGTAAATACTCCCTCCATTTCTTAAAGATATATTTTATAGTATTTTCACACATATTAAGAAAAAAATAGATTTCAATCATTACTGCATAGGTTTGTGCAATAAAACAATTTTTATAATTTTAAACCAATAAAAATCAAACAAATATAATTAATGTTTCTTGAAATCTGAAAAAGTGCATCAAAAAGCTAGAACATTTATCTTTATGAAAAAATAAATAAGGTGTAGAATTCATTATTAAAATTTTGTAAACGGAATAATATGACGTGTTAAGAACTTAATAAAATTTTCATTTTTTCTTCGCCTTAGAATCTTATTGTTCCATTAAATTTTTTTTTATCCACAGCTCATAAACTATATTCATCGAATAAAGCGTACATGGAAAGCATATAAGCAGTTTTTGAGTTTCTCTTATAAATTCGTCCTCTAATAATACCATTTTATTAACATGATCTTTTCATAATTGTTGGCACAATGCTTTGCTAAATTGCCACAGCTTACTCCCAATATGATGGAAGAGTTTAGGAAAATCAATATAATTAGTAAACTATAACTTTCTGGTGAAAGCCGAGAGATACTGTAGAAGATAATATATATATAGGATACGTTGTCACATGTTATTGACTAAACTAATTTTTCTGTAAATGATTTTTCAGATATGTTTGTGTTGTAATTTTTTTTTTTTTTTTAGTAAAAACTTAAGTATTGCATTAATAAAGGTTCATTTGGGGAGATTTCGAATAAACAATTAATAAAGGTTCAATAGTACACATTACTTTCAAGCTAATTTGGTTGGCGATCAATGTGTCAAAATAAAATACACAAGAGAGGGAAATGTTCATGAGCACTGCAAGAAATGTAGAAAAAGAAAACACATTAATCAAACCCACACCTGCGAGCTTATAAACATAATCAGAAAGAAAAAAACTGATTTAGACAAATTAAAACTTCTTTTCTCTGTTGACACCATCAGTTCTTATAATTCTATTAATCAAGAAACAAAGCAATCACATCCTTGGATGGAATAAAGGAAAAAAGGAAAAGTTTCAGAAAAAGGAAAAGAAAGTTGCAAAGGAAGAAAGATCTTCACAATCCAAACTTCTTTTGGATTTGCACTTTTTTCAGGAAAGTGAAGAAACATAAAAACATAGAACACTTAGAATAAGGAAATCAAATCTCAGCGGCGGTTTGAAATATTGGTGGAAGGTTAGTGGTTTTCAAGGAAGCCTTTGTCTTGTAAATAAGAGATAACTTCCTCAGCCATAGCTACAGGGGAAGGACACCCTCCTGCTTTCTCTTTCAGCTCTATCTGTTATGTTTCCAAACACACATAGACAAAAAATAGCGGAGAAATATTTAGTATTCGATATTCTTGAAGAAAAATCATATTATTACATGGATCATACCTCACAGTTCAAGGGAGATTCATAAGGGTCATCAATTCCTGTGAAATCTGAACAAAAAGGTATCAAAGGGTGAAAACAAAACCTTCTTTTAACTAATCAAATGATATGGAACCAACTTGCTATAATCTTCTGTTTATGTAGAAGCTTATGTTATCTCACCTTTGATCTTTCCTGCACGTGCAAGCTTGTAGAGGCCTTTAGGGTCTCTTGCTTCACAAAGTTGTAGAGACATGTTCATGTAAACCTGAAGAATTTATGCGACAACACATCAAAACTTATGATTTCAAGCTTAAACCAAATCAAAATGGAGGCTAGAAACTGGAAAGGCCTGGTTTTATATTAGCTTGCCTTGACAAAAGACGAATCCTGCATCATTTCCCTGCAGGCGTCACGGTCTTTTCTGTAAGGCGATATGAGGCTGACGATACAGATCAAACCAGCATCCGCAAAGAGTTTGCCTACTTCTCATGCGTTTACAGAACAAACACTGATGGTTTTCTTTTAACATTGCCTTTTTGAGAAGTCAAAAGATCATATTGAACTATGTACTTACCGACTCATCATCTTCCTCGTCATCATCTCCGCATCAATACAGAAAGAAGGTAAGAAAGAAAAACCAATGTAATAGAATGAAAATGATGTAAAAAACAGGAGGGGGTTACCTCCTATGGTACCAACGTCGACTCCCTTGACTTCCCTGTCACTTCCTCTATCTGGAACTACCACCAGTATGGTCTAAATCGTTCAGTTATGATTGATTGGAATCCTTCTCCCAAAACTGAAGAAGAAACTGGAAGCAAAACTTGAAAACTGAATTTTTTCTGGAAACAGAAAACATGGCTTGTTCGTAAACTTTCGAGCTGATTTACGGATGCAATATACCTCTGATTTGACAACGAAAGAAACATCTGGAAAATTGGGTTTGAGATCTTCAAAACCGTATGTAGATCGACTCCTGGTGACTTACAGATCGTCGGGAAATTGCTTCACAAAACCTCAGCTAGAATCTGGAAAATAACTCTGAAATCTTAAAACAGATTTGATGTCTCAAAAAGAAATTACCATAACTCTCTGAAAATAACTCCGAATACCGTGATCTCGGATGTTTTGGAAAGCTAAGAAGACCATCTTTCTGATGGTACCAAAATAAGCTTCTGAGACCTTACGAAACGTCTGGAAATCGCCCCGAAATATTCGTATGTAATTCTGGTTTACTCCCCCTTCCTCACTTCTCCACATGTTTTGTGTCTTCTCCAATAACAAACCTGTGTCGATCCGCAATAGAGGTTGCAGCAAACAGATCGAAGGACAGAGTGTTCCTCCACCTGTTAATGCAAGAGTAAGTGCTCAATCTATAGCGGTCTGTATCTTTGCGTTTTCGTTAACATGTTCCAAAAAGAAAGAAATCAAGGAGGGATAATAATCATCTAAATATGTATAAAGTCCAATGGAATTTCAATGTTCTTTTGGTCAGAAAAGGTACCTTTTTCGATCCGGAACTCGTACCTTCATCGCCTTCAAGATCGCCGAATCTTCTTTTAATACCTGAAAATATACGGATGAAAGTGAGAAAAGGATCACTTCAATCAACTAAAAACCATCAATGTGAGGTATCCATTTTTTATGCGAGACCTGAAGCTCTGGTGGCAAATTCACCCAACGAAAACCTGAGATTTCTGCGGGGATTATGATGGTGGAGTGATAAGATCGACGGCAATTGGAAATTTAGGGGCAAATTCACCCAACGAAAACCTGAGATTTCTGCATAGATTATGATGGTGGAGTGATAAGGTCGACGGCAATTGGGATATTCTAAAAATGGAGGCAATTCCAGTGCCCGAATAAAGAAAGAGAGCTTGAAGATTGAAGATTCTAAATAAGAGTAGGGGAGAATGGAAATCTGATATTTACGGAGAGAGGAAATCACACTTACCAAATAGAGAAACAGAGGTTGACGATTGAGGATTGACTTCACGCTCTGAAATTGGTGGGTGATGATTCGCTCGGCTGTAGATTGGAACGATGGAGAAGAGATGGGGCGATTCGTGAGATGAAGTTAAGCCGGGGAGAGGAGAAGGTCTGGGAGGGTTTTCGACGGAGATGGAGAGGACGCTGTAGGGTTTTCGATCAAGGAGGAGGCGATATCGGGAGAAGATGTGTTATTTCGATTGCAGGAAGATGGAGTGCCCACCGGATCCTGATATCATCGATATCGTTGCCATGAAGATGAACACAATCGCTAGAAAAATGAGTAAGAACACTGCATTTCGGTGAGGAAGAAGACTTATTTGTGTGTTTTCTTTTAGGTTAGATGGAACAGAAATTAGGAAAATTGATGCGTTGAAGTGATTGAATAGGTAATAGATGAAACGTATAATTGTAGGAAGAGTGATCGACATTGTTAAGGGGAAGAATCTGGAAGGAGGCCAAGTGAATGGCTTAGGCCACGTGGAAGCGTGAAAGAGCAGATTTTTCTTTGAAGGAGGTTGAAGTTGACGTGGCAGCTTTAGGAAAGAAGCTAAATTGCTGAGGTGGATGGCTTTAGAAGCCCCAAAAAGCTATTTTAATGTATTATAGATTTCGTGTTATGGACGAAAATAAAAAGAGACTTTATTTCTTGTGTAGAAATCTAACCGTCTTTTCACAAGGTGGGTAAGGACAATACTTCTGGTCGATGTTGATTGGTTTTCCAACATTAATCATCTGAATATTCTCGAACACAAAGTTAGAAGCGACGATCTTCGCAGCCGCAGATTCCCAAGTCTTGATTCGAATACCATCGCTTGTGCCGTTAAAGACCGTGTCACGTACTGTTATGCCGTTAACGTCTTTCTCGTCTTTGTTCTTCCCTAAGCTTCCGACACTAATCCCATGTCCCGGACCACACTTGACGTTAGAGATATCCATGTTAGATGTTCCAGAAAGAATGGCGATGCAGTCGTCTCCGGTACCGATGTTTGTGTTAGAGATGTGAATGTTGCTACAGAAACCGAACTTGATACCGTCGGTGTTTGGGCTATCGCCGAGAGCTGTTACGGTGACGCCAGTAATGTTGAAGTGATGGACGGAGAAGAAGGTTAAGTGTCCCATTTTGCTGTTGAGTGATGTTATCCCATCGATTCTTGAATTGTTCACGAATGCAAATCCCATGCTCTATTAGAAAAAACCAAGTTTATTACAAGATTAGCTAGCTAGACTTGAATATAACAAATCACATGGTCAATTATGTTATACAGTTTAAATGCAAATAAATAATCATATTAAATAAATATATAAATAGAAAGGATTAAGAAATGGTACCATAGCTAGTTTAGGACAATTGGTGTTTTTGTGGCAGTCATTGAGTGGCCAAGACTGCTTCCCTTGACCATCGAGTGTACCGGTACCGGAGATATAGAGATTGTTGATGTACCTGAAGTTGATCCATGTGTCCTGCTTAATATCTCTAGGGTTTGAAGGAGCCAATAAAGTTCCATCGATGACGAATTCAATCTGATTTTTGCATGGCCCCACGAACTCTACACCACCGAGATAGAATGTTCCTTTTGGTACGTAGATTTTACTACTTCCACCTCTTGCGCATGCGCTTTTCCATACATTTGTGAACGCCTAAAACATCGTATATATGCATCAAGAGCGAGACTCGAAATAGGTTAGTTATTAAACAAAAGTGGGTTGAGATTAACTTTAAGTATGTGGAAACAAATATATAATCAACAAAACTATATTAAATAATAAATATTGGAAAATTGTCATGTACATACATTGGCGTTATCAGTTTTTCCGTCAGATTTAGCACCATAGCGTCGGACGTTGAAAACCTTTGGCGTGACGGTAGGACGACTTGCAACGGCGACGAACAAGAGAGACAGACACAAAGCCTTAAACGCAGAAGCAATGGCCATATTTTTAATTTGTTTAGGGTATGTGGCAAAGAGCAAAGTGTGTTATTTGTAAATACTTTGTTCTAAGACACAATGAGAAGTGTTGGCCATTTTATCTGCTTATATAGAGCTACGTTCCCATGAACTGTTAGAAGGAATCTAAATAACAAGAAATTGATTTTTGTTACCATTTATCGGCTAAGATTGGGTTGTTTCTTTTGTAATAAATTTGAATGGTTAACATATATCTTGTTGTATATGGGTATTTTTCGAATGTATATTGTTTCTTTTTTGCTCTTTCTTTTAAACAAAATCTTAATTTGGTGAAATGCCAATTAGATTTATTACGAGCAAAAAAAACTCGTTTCGGTTACTGCTTTGTTTTAAAAAACAACTTCATTTAATATAATATGTAAACAACGCTACATCATTGGCCAGTCAAAATTAAATGTAATTTTGTTTTAGTTGTGTTAAGGTTGTTTATGTAATAACGAAGAACCCTATTCATGCCACCATATACGTAGTTGGCTAGTTGCTATTATTGCATTCTTTTGGACAACTCGTGTAACGACAAACCCAAAGATACAACCCAAATTAACATAATAAAATCAGTAATTAGAGGTTTAGAGAGTAGCTAGAGTAGTCAAGAAAGAGCCTGAGAGAAAGATATAAATATAATACAACACTCCGCCTAATTAACCGTGATATATCCCATTCCAAGGGCTAAAGTTGCATCATTTTGTTCTTCTCCGCTTTGATGATTTTGACGGACAAGAGATCAATCATTACATGAGAAATTGCACTAGATGGCAATAGCGAAGAGATATGACTAAGAAAATGGCAATACAATACACTTTTTTATAGTAAGCAAAATGAATTATGATATTTTTTTGAATATTAGGGGATGCATGATTTTTTCCCCTAACATGTTATCTTTTTTTATAAGCATCCAGTTTATCAAATGTATTTTCGTTTTCATTATATAAATGTATAACCTAGCTATTCTTTTATATATTTTGTTACAAAAAAAAAGCCATTCTTTTATGAATTTATTGGAAGACACAATCAACAAATAAAACGATAAGCCTTGTTCAAAAAAAAAAAAAAAAAAAACCTTAAATTTATCTCAAAGTTAAACTTTTGTCACTGAACTTTCTATCATTTGCTAATAGACTAAAAGCTTGACATTTAGCAAATTGCGCCTTACTAAAACGAATGAAACATGTCTTCATCACATAAACCAAAACTATCCAATCCTCAAAACAAATAGGGCCAAGAAATTCAATTATTTCACGGGATATTGAAGATGATGAGGATTAACAAAATTCCAGCTACGCAGTAGAACCACAAGCTTGCCACGCGCCTTCACCTATCTATCATTACTGTACGTCCACGTGTCTTCCATCCAGGGCCTCATCATCAACCCATCACTATCTCGGTCTCCTTCTCCTCACAAAAATCTTCTGCATCACTCCAATTTTCTCGCTGAGAAAAAACTTTACACTGTTTTCTATCTCAACAGTCAAAATGCTCCTCAAGATGGTTTCCTCTTCTTCTGCTTTATCGTTTGTGAATTTCCATGGCGGGGTTAGAGATGCTTCTCCTTTGTTATCCTCCGTTTCGTCTCCCGTCTGTTTCTCCTCGAATCTTCGAGCTTCTTCTGGAAAATCGGGAAGCTTATCCGTCTCCGTTGGCGCATCCAAAAAGTCAACCACTGATGCGCTAAGCGGCGTCGTTTTCGAGCCGTTCGAGGAGGTGAAGAAGGAGCTCGATCTCGTCCCAACCAGCTCTCATCTCTCACTCGCTCGACAGAAATACTCAGACGAGTGCGAAGCCGCCATTAACGAGCAGATCAAGTAGGTTTTCTCTTAATAGGAATTGAGAGATTCGGCATTCTGATCTGGTTGATTAGCTTTAAGATTTAGTAGTACTTAAAACCTCATGTCGATTCTGCTTACGATATATCCTGTGGATTCTTTGAAATTCTTCAACGATTGTTTTGGCCGCAGTGTGGAATACAATCTGTCGTATGTGTATCACGCTATGTATGCTTACTTCGATCGGGATAACATCGCGCTCAAGGGTTTTGCCAAGTGAGTCTCCGGTGATTCAAGAGTGTTGATTGTTGCCATTTTCGGATCTGTGTGTTTATCCCTAGTCAATCTTTGGTTTCTTGGTATCAGATTCTTTAAGGAATCGAGTGTGGAAGAAAGAGAGCACGCTGAGAAGTTAATGGAGTATCAGGTCCATTTTCCCTATAAATCATAAGCCATATATTGGAGCTTATTTGGTTCTAACATGTTTCTTGGTTTCCATGAATTGCAGAACAAACGTGGTGGGAGGGTCAAGTTACAGTCGATTGTAATGCCTCTCACAGAGTTTGAACACGTTGACAAGGGAGATGCTTTGTATGGTAAGCTATTACTTTGATCTATTGATGCTTTATCTTCGCTTATGGGTTTGTACACGTTGACAATCTCAAGTGAAAATTATCTTTAGTTTCGTATCTTTATCACAGAGTCATAAAATTTGGAGAAATTAGAAGTTGACCAATATTATCTTGGCTTTGTAGAGATTGAAGTTATTATTATCATCAAGAACTGAATAGTACCACACAACTCTGTTATTTGTTGTTGTAGGCATGGAGCTGGCTTTGTCTCTGGAGAAACTAGTTAACGAGAAGCTCTTAAACCTACACAGTGTAAAGACCATATCTCCTTGAGTTTATTCTACATTTGTGAAATTCCTATTTGAAAATTAATTTTCTAATCTTTACTCTCTAAGATTTTACTCTCATTCTTGTAATAATTTGTTCAACAGGTTGCTTCCAAGAACGGAGATGTCCACTTGGCAGATTTTCTTGAGAGCGAGTTCCTGAACGAGCAGGTAAATTATTTGGTGTTGTATGTTAGTGGCAAAAGAATGTTTTGGTTTCTAAGCTGTCAAAGAAAAACCATTTCTCAGGTGGAAGCAATCAAGAAAATCTCAGAATACGTAGCTCAACTACGAAGAGTTGGAAAAGGACACGGTACATAATAATCTATATCCCAACTTGGTTTTAATCTATAAAGAGATAAAACAAGTATATGAATCAATTATACATACTCCACAACGTGCTTCAGACTTTGTTTTAATTCGTTGTTTGTGGTGATCTTCAGGAACATGGCATTTCGATCAGATGCTACTGGAAGGTTAAAGCTGCTTCTCAAGGGATTAAGGTCTTTGTACTCGTGTGTCTAGTGTTTACTCTATGAAGCTCTCTAATGATGTATGGAACTAGTTTGTATTTTAGTTCTTCAGCTTCTGCAATTTTATGAGGTAGATGTTTTTTTTCTTTGTTTTTTTTTTTGGTTAAGAGACAAATAAATGACTATATTCTGGTCTGAGTTCGTTGAACCACCCACCTGGTGACTGATTCTACATTTTACAGTCTAGTTCGATCCAAGAAGTCCCAAAGAGCCCCCCAAATATATTGATTCAGAGACCGGTACATCTGAAAATTTGTTGGACTGCCAATCGTTGATTCGAGTCCAGTCATATTGGTTAGTCTAGTGCTGATTTAAACGCAATTCATGAACAAACAAAAAAGATTGGGGAACAAACTCCATTATAATGGTCCGAAAATGTCAAGCCGTGCTAAATGGGCCATCAGAATTTGGGCCCAATTGAAACCTAATTGTTTTCGCTTTGTTCTCCTACCGGCTTCAACAAAACCAAAACAACGGCGGCGTTTTAAGTATGCATCTCTGACTAATTCCCGTTTTGTGTTTCTAGCTCGTTTCTCTTATCCCTAGCCAAAAGAATCTGCGTGATTTGCTTCCGTCGCTCAAAAACCCTAATTTTCTCCGCCTCAAAGCTTTTCCGATTCAGCAAAGAGTAAATTCGCGTGAGCTTTAGCTGTATAATCGAGATCTTTCAATCATGGCGAGTCAAACGCCGAATCTCGAGTGCCGGATGTACGAGGCCAAGTATCCAGAGGTGGATATGGCGGTGATGATCCAGGTGAAGAACATCGCAGACATGGGAGCCTACGTTTCACTGCTCGAGTACAACAATATCGAAGGCATGATCCTCTTCTCCGAGCTCTCCCGCCGTCGGATCCGAAGTGTTAACAGTTTGATTAAGGTTGGAAGAATCGAGCCAGTCATGGTTCTGCGTGTGGACAAAGAGAAGGGATACATTGATCTGAGCAAGCGTAGAGTCAGTGAAGAGGATATTCAGACTTGTGAAGAGAGGTATAACAAGAGCAAGCTCGTCCACTCTATCATGCGCCATGTCGCTGAGACTCTCTCTATCGATTTGGAGGTAAAAATCTCCAAAACTCTTTTCAGAATTTTCGGATTGTCCGCTGGATTTTGGGATTTACGATTATTGTTCATCTGATTTTCTGGATTTGAAACTGTTTGGTTGAATCTCTTGATAATAAATTGAACAAGTTTTCGTATTGCAGGAGTTGTATGAGACCATTGGATGGCCTTTGTACCGGAAACATGGCCATGCTTTTGAAGTAAGAAAGTTTGTGAATTGAGCTCACATTGTATTTCCCGTTATAGATGTTTGTTTCTCAAAAATATTATTTTTTTGTTGTTGTTCAGGCCTTCAAGATCTTAGTGACTGATCCTGATTCTGTGTTGAGTCATCTCACCCGTGAGATCAAAGAAGTTGGTCCTGATGGACAAGAGGTCTTATTTTGTTCTCTGGATTTTGTTTTAGTTGTTGACACAAACTTCTCTTTGGTGCTAATCTTACGATTTTTCTGCTTGTAGGTGACTAAGGTTGTACCTGCTGTTACAGAAGAAGTGAAAGATGCACTTGTGAAGAACATTAGGAGGAGAATGACACCACAGCCAATGAAAATCCGGGCTGATATCGAATTGAAATGTTTTCAGTTTGATGGTGTTGTTCACATTAAGGTCATCATAACTTAACTCCTATCGGATTATGTATAAGTTGTGAGAAAGAATACATTATGATTTTCTCACACGTGCTTGCATTTTTTCAGGAGGCCATGAAAAAGGCTGAAGCCGCTGGAAACGATGACTGTCCTGTTAAGATTAAGCTGGTTGCTCCACCTCTGTATGTCCTTACTACTCAGACACTTGACAAGGTTAGGCAATCTTCGATCTTGAGCTATGATTGACACGATTGGCCGTATAACATAAATCCTCCCCTCCTTATTGTTAAGAGGTTTATGATCTATATCAAGATTGTATATCCATTAGAGCAACTTGCCAGAATTTGATACCAATAGGTGAACAAATTTAGTTTGTATGAGAAGCAGATGCTAATGTTGTCCCAAAACTGGCCATTGCAACTTTATTAGCTAAGCATGTAGCTCTGCGAATTTGTCTTCACTTGAACCATCAATTGTTTTATTTACCCATTTACCTGAACAGATATGTGTGTGTGAATGCAATGTGTTGTCCCATTTCTCTTAATCTTCTTTTTTTTGTCTCAATAACATGTTTAACAGGACCAAGGGATTGAAATACTAAACAAAGCAATAGAAGCTTGCACTGAGGCCATTGATATACACAAAGGCAAGCTCGTCGTCAAGGAAGGAGCTAGAGCTGTGAGTTTTTTTTTATCTTGTTTACTGTTGAACCATCCCAAGCTGCATGTCACAAGAAGTAGCTATCTTCCATTATGAGAGATTTTTATATCATCAATCTATGTTTTGACAGGTGAGCGAACGAGATGATAAGATGCTGACAGAACACATGGCTAAGCTAAGACTTGACAACGAAGAAATTAGTGGCGATGAAGAAAGCGGAGACGAAGAAGAGGACACCGGAATGGGTGAAGTGGATATCGATGGTGGCGCCGGAATCATTGAGTAAGATTTTCCGGTTTTATGGTTTTTAGATTAATTTTCTCTCAATTGGATTTACCTCAATTTCAGCAGTTGAGTTTTGTTTTACTAAGCTTGAAAGGCAGTAGTAGAAACCCTCCGAGAGGATTTGTTTGTTGTGTTTTTCAGACATGCTATTTCCCCCACCCATTGATGGGTTACGGTTACATATGAATCAATACATTCATAAGTTTATTAAGATTGATTCTTTTGCTTAAGCCATTGTTGCTCTACCCACATATCACTCATTATTACGACCATACGAAGCTAATTTGATACTTTTTGAAGAAAGTAACCTAAGTTTAGCTGAATATGTTTTAAATATTCTATAGCTTCCTCAAGCTTTGAAATATTCGACAGTGTAATAACCCTTTCTGTCAATCAACGAGCACCAAAGTAAAAATAAAGAAGAATATATGACATTATTTGCATTATGGATCAGACTCTGCGAAGCTTATATAGATCACCAATGAAATGTGATGAATAGGTATGTGTAGTACCAAAGTAATGAAACAGGAAAGTTGTCATTTTTCTCTTTAATCAAAAAAATATTTTCGGACACAAACTCTTTTTTACTGTGTCGGCGCGTGAATAACTTTTACTGGCGAAACAAAAAAATAATATTGGTTTTTGCTCTGCCAAAATCGAAATCGTAATGTGAAAGATCGGACTTTTTTGAGCTCATCACCTTCTTCCCTGAAAACGCGGTCTCGTACTACTACTGTCTCTAATGATCCTTCTTCAATGGCGATATCCGTACAAAACGTCGTAGTTTTACTCCTCTCCACTCTCCTCATCGCCATCACCGTCTTCCTCTTCACTTCCGATAACGCCAGATTCCCTTTCCCTTCTCTCTCCACTGATTACACACCAAACCCCAAATCCTCAATTCCTCAAAACGTCGACAACATTTCATCCGATCCAACTCCACAGAACAAGAAGCTAAAAGCCTCACGAGATAACGAACTGAAATGGGATCTCTGTGAAGGCGCAGGATCTGTTGATTACATACCTTGTCTTGACAATTACGTTGCAATCAAGCAGCTCAAATCCAGACGGCATATGGAACACCGAGAACGACACTGCCCCGAACCAACCCCGAAATGTCTCGTACCCTTGCCGGATAACTACAAGCCGCCGGTTCCGTGGCCCAAGAGCCGGGATATGGTGAGAGACAGATCCTGATTTTTGTTTTTGGTAAGATTTGGTTGCTGTGATTCGTATTGATATTTAAAGATGCTAGCTTTTGGATCAGCTTGATCTTAGTCCTCTCCATTTAAGTATATATTCAGTTTAGTGTTTCAGAGTCTAATAGATTCAAAGTGTAAGGCTTTATCACCTGAAATGCTGAGAAAAAGTTGTATTAGAACATATTTTTGATTGTCTTCTCATTGATGTGTAGGTTTGGTATGACAATGTTCCTCACCCCAAGCTTGTTGAGTACAAGAAAGAACAAAACTGGGTTAACAAAACCGGTGAATTTCTAGTTTTTCCTGGAGGAGGTACTCAATTCAAATTCGGTGTTACTCATTACGTTGAGTTTATCGAAAAGGTTAGCACTTTTTTTTTGTTTTCTCTTTGCTGTTTCACATTTCACATATGTCTTTGTGTTAAATTTCATTTCACATTTCATGTCACAGGCTTTACCGGTTATCAAATGGGGGAAAAACATTAGAGTTGTGTTAGATGTTGGTTGTGGCGTCGCTAGCTTTGGTGGATATTTGTTAGATAAAGATGTGATTACAATGTCATTTGCACCTAAAGATGAGCATGAAGCTCAGATTCAGTTTGCGTTAGAACGAGGAATACCTGCAACGCTTTCTGTTATCGGAACGCAACAGCTTACGTTCCCGAGCAATGCGTTCGATCTTATCCATTGTGCACGTTGCAGAGTCCATTGGGATGCTGATGGTATTTTTGTCCACCCCTTTTTTTTTATCCCTCTTTGCACTTAAGCTTCAAGGTTTCATGAAATTTTGGTTTGATTTGTTTAGGAGGGAAACCGTTGTTGGAGCTCAATAGGGTACTCAGGCCAGGAGGTTTCTTCATATGGTCTGCAACACCGGTCTATCGAGAAAATGACAGAGATAGCAAAATTTGGGAAGGTTCGCAACAAAATCATCTTCTTGATTTGGTTCTTGATCTGTATGGTTTTTAAATTGTGACAACATCTATTTTTGCAGCAATGGTTTCTCTGACTAAGTCCATTTGCTGGAAGGTCGTGGCGAAGACGGTTGATTCCTCGGGAATCGGACTCGTGATCTACCAAAAGCCAACTTCAGAAGCCTGCTATAAGAAGCGGACCACGCAAGAGCCACCTCTATGCGTTAAAGAGGAAGCAAATGCGTCATGGTATGCTCCTCTCCGCAGATGCATTTCCAAATTACCGAGCGGAAACGTCAAGAGTTGGCCTGAACAATGGCCGAAACGGCTTCTTGCGAGTGTTAAATCTTCTTCGGTCGAAGCGAAAACATTCAAGAAAGATACAGAGGAATGGTCAGCGACTGTATCTGATGTCTATCTTCAACGTCTAGCTGTAGTAAACTGGTCAAGCGTAAGGAATGTGATGGACATGAATGCTGGTTTTGGCGGGTAATTTCTGAAACTTTAACCGGAATCCGGTTTACTCCGAAATGGAAACTTTGACACCGTTTTTCTTTCATTGCTGATAGATTCGCTGCTGCACTTATAAATAAACCTCTGTGGGTGATGAATGTTGTTCCTGTGGAGAAGCCTGACACTCTCTCCGTCGTTTATGATCGAGGCTTGATCGGAGTTTACCATGATTGGTGCGAGTCCTTGAACACTTACCCTAGAACATACGATCTTCTACATTCCAGTTTTTACTTGGGAGATCTCTCACAAAGGTAAAAACAACAGATCGTTTGTCACTCTCTCGAGTTTTCAATTGCGGCTAGTGTGGTTAACCTAATACAGACCTTTTTGTGGTGATTTTGGGGTTAATTTTCAGGTGTGATGTTGTACAAGTGGCAGCTGAGATTGATCGGATAGTGAGACCAGGTGGATACCTTGTTGTACAAGACACCACGGAGACCATAAATAAGCTTGAATCCATATTCGGTTCGCTTCATTGGTCAACCAAACTATACCAGGATCGGTTTTTGATTGGTGTGAAGGGATTTTGGCGTCCAGCTAAACCGGAGCTCTGATAGACAGGAAAAAAAAACTAGCAAAGTAATTTTATTTTGTACACTATCAATATCAAAGTAGACCATACACACTATGAACGAACTTCGTTAAAGGAAATTTTGTCTTGGATTTTTGATTGTGTCGATAAGAAAAACTGAACGAATGTTTGCGTTATGAATTCTGATTGCATACGTGATGATGCAAGCACTTTATTCGTCGAATTTTATAACGTGCTAAAAACATTGTAGGAAAACACCAAGAAACTGAAGATAGGAACCGTTTCCTAAGGCACAAGTCTTTTTCGACGGTCGCTGGCTAATTGGGAGCCTTTTCTTTTTACCCTTAAGCACTTCTGTCACCATTTTTGTATATAAAAATCAGATTTTGTTTTTAGTAGGTAAATTATTTTATATAAAGTCGATATTAACCTCTATTATCTCCTATTATCCACGTTTTTTCGCCTATACAATTATTTTCAATTTTCAAACATATAGAAAAATAAGGAAATGCCGATATTAGTTTTCAGGCTAGTTTTCTCGAAGTGTTTTACAAACAGCATATTGAAAATGTATTAGTTTACATAGTAAACGAAAGTATTAGTTTGATTAACAATATAAAATTTTCTATCTAAATGATTAATTCAAAAAAAAAAAAGGATTGGAAATTTTATATAAACCCCCTTAATTCCTTTGTTCACTCTTTGTTGACCCCCAAAAAACAAGAGAGAGATTCCTTAGTTTAGTTTTCATTATCGGCCAAAAAACGGCACACGTGCTTTCAAATCTAAAATATATGAAAAAGTTTTATTTTCTAGATTAGAGTTTTTTTCTCGTAATATTGTGTCCTGATACATCTTTCACAAACACAATTTATGCCGAAAAGACATAAACTACAATTATTGCAAAAAAACAGCCAAACACATGAGATATCAAGGAGACAACAACCGCCAAAATCTCATCTCCAACACCAAAGTCGTGGCCTATGCCCTTCAGTTTGACAAAAGATATCACATGCATGTAGGACATAAAGAATGAACAACTAGTTAATCAATTTGTTCAGACATTTTCTCTTCAATTTTGATAGTTATGTAATTCATTATTGTTTGTAGAACCCACTATAAATTAGCTTTCATAGCAAGAGTCATAAGAGTCATTTCTATGGCTAGGTAAAAGGATTTTAAATTGGCCTATGAAGAAATACATCATGAAATACATCATGAAGTAGAATAAAAATACAGCGGCTCCAACATACTTCAGTTTTCCCAAACTAGCTTCACCACTAATCTTTGACATCCAAAAGCAAATAACTCCTAACACATATTGTAAAAAATTTCCATATGTCAATGTACATATATAGTGCAAACTTTGGTGATTGCATCGCTCTTAAAAATACGATCTTCAATGGCAGTCGCTCTCAGCCCCGGCTTCAGTTTTCCGGTAAGTGTTTGATCACCATAAAGATCATTCTTCTCATACGACTGCATAACCAATTTA
The DNA here is from genome assembly GCA_026724425.1 of Erythrophleum ivorense. NCBI lineage: Eukaryota > Viridiplantae > Streptophyta > Magnoliopsida > Fabales > Fabaceae > Erythrophleum > Erythrophleum ivorense. The sequence goes on along the minus strand of JAIUCV010000772.1, from coordinate 62,319 downwards.
GTTGGGTCGAATTATCCGTTTTGTTTCTGGAAAAATTGAAATGTTTTTTCATTTCTCTAGAGATTTGGAACAAGGTTCTTTGATAAGAAAAAGATGTTGCAGCGTCGGAGATCACGGTAGCAGGAAGTTGTTTCGGATCTCCCACCATGATACACTTTCCACTCTGTTTCAATAATTTCAGGGCGATGAGAGTAGAGAGCTCCAAAGCCTGCGCTGCTTCATCAACTATTACCACATCAAACATATGGTCTTGAGATGTATGATCAAGTGTATCACCAAAGACTTTTTTCATCTGTGCACCACCACAACCACTTAATGTTGATACGACTATCTCTGTTTTTTGAAGACGGCGCTTCTCCAAGTCACTTTTGGATATGTTCTTATATTTTTTCTTATCCTCTGCAACAAGATCTTCAAGAGAGAATTGCAGTGATGTTGAATTCCTGCCAACCCTCACAAGAAGAGGTTCCTTCTTCTTCCCATCCTTTCCATAAATTTGAAACCTAGAAATTCTTGAGATGAAGTTTGTCAACAACAGATGAAGTTTGTCACTCTCTCAAGTTTTCAATTGCGGCTAGTGTGGTTAACCTAATACAGACCTTTTTGTGGTGATTTTGGGGTTAATTTTCAGGTGTGATATTGTACAAGTGGCAGCTGAGATTGATCGGATAGTGAGACCAGGTGGATACCTTGTTGTACAAGACACCACGGAAACAATAAATAAGCTTGAATCCATATTCGGTTCGCTTTCATTGGTCAACCAAAATATACCAGGATCGGTTTTTGGTTAATGTGAAGGGATTTTGGCGTCCAGCTAAACCGGAGCTCTGATAGACAGGAAAAGAAAACTAGCAAAGTAATTTTATTTTGTACACTATCAATATCAAAGTAGACCATACACACTATGAACGAACTTCGTTAAAGGAGATTTTGTCTTGGATTTTTTATTGTGTCGATGAGAAAAACTGAACGAATGTTTGCGTTATGAATTCTGATTGAATTCTTTTTGCATACGTGATGATGCAAGCACTTTATTCTTCGAATTTTTTAACGTGCTAAAACATTGTAGGAAAACACCAAGAAAATGAAGATAGGAACCATTTTCTAAGGCACAAGTCTTTTTCGACGGTCGCTGGCTAATTGGGAGCCTTTTCTTTTTACCCTTAAGCACTTCTGTCTAAATGATTAAGGGTGATTTTGGTGAATATTCATAGTGAATTTGGTAAACCCTAAACACTAAACCGTAACCACTGAACACTACACATTCACATACACTCAAATCTAAACCTAAACTCCAACCCCTGAATAATCTAAACCATTAACTATAATTCCATGCCCTAAACAGAAATCCTTAAGTCTAAACCATACAACTGAGTTACAATTATGGATGTTCCGGTCAATTTTTGTAATTATAGTATGGTGTTAACTACATTTCTTGCATACTATGTGTCAAATAATGTAATTGCTTCGTGGTTCTAATACTTTTATAGACAAAAACCATGTTACTCGTTTCATCATGTGATATGATTTATGAATCAAAATGAAGTCATGCTGTAAACCAGTTGTTTAACATTAAACCAGTTGTTCATCGAAACTTGCAACCCATTAAACCCGTAACCACATATATAATGCACCTCTTATTTCTCTTTCTTATGAGAGGGGACACTTTAGCCAATATTACATAAAATATAGGGAATACTCTAGCCAAAGAAAAATAATGGCTATTCCCTCTATTAAGGTTGCCAATATGATTATTGACTACATATTCCCTTGGAGAGATCTAGTTTTTTTTTTCAAAAATCAAACTTGAAAGTCGATAAATTCACTACGAAATGTCACAATAGTGACAATACTACTAGTCCATATATATCCATTCGCTAAGATAATGATTAGATGTGAGTGAGGATATAGCTCACGTAAAGGAACCAATCAATTATATCCAAAGCTCAAAGATCAAAACTTTACAAATGTAGACAAAAGTCAGAAACTTCCCATAACTCCAAAACTGAAACTTCATACGTATCCAAACTCTGAAACTTGTTTGTATGCATGTATTCACAAGAAAGGAGGAAGATGGAATAATACTCGAACTTGTCCTACATTACCTAAACCATATTTACTATGCATCAAAACCATTAACATCAGTAGTTATCAGCAGCTTCAAGCTGGTAAGGCCTAGACCCGCCTCGGAGCATAATCAGTCATAAGAGTCGGAGATCTTATTTTGCACCGTGCACATCTTTTTCCACTCCTTCAAAATCCATGTTAAATTTAACAAATCGGGTTCAATTTCATTTTGTCACTATGTATCCTGAAATTGAGCCCGATTTGTTAAATTTTGTTCTAGGTCAATGCTATTTCGCCAATAATTGGCTTTACAAAAGTCACACGTCAAATTTCGCATGTTACGAGCTTTTTACGACGAGCCCGATTTCTAGATCTACAATTCCGGCGCCGTTGTTCGTTTACATCGTCCCATTCGTAGTTATCTGAATAACGTGCTCGGGCAAACAGAAACAGACCTTAGATGATCGGCGCCGGGCCTGGAACTACGTTTGAGATCGGCAATTCTTGGAGAAGGTGTGTTGAAAACTAAACTTGATTTTGGATCAAGATTCTTCATTTGGGCTAAAACCCATATACTTAGCCCAAACTCTATCAAGTTTTCCACCTCCTTAACTAGTTCTAGAATTCTCTTGGAAAATATCAACATCTCCACCTCCTCTTTGATGTTCTAGAGAGTTTTAGAGAAGTGATGTCTAGATTTCTCTATAGATATTTGTAGTAGAATTAGCTAGATAGTTAACTAGAACTCTCTAGATTTAGGATTAAAATATGTAAGATATTTTGTACCATGGAGGCTATAAATACCTCCCTCCCCCTTCTCATTGTGTAATAAAAAAAAGGAAGTTAAGAAATAAAAAGTTTCTAAGTAAAACTAAGCTCTTCTACAAAACACAAATCTTCTTCTTACTCTTCTAAATTTCTTAAACACTTTCTTCATCACCCTAAACACATCTTTTCTTCCAACAAAGTGGTATCAGAGCTAGAAGGTCCTTTAAAAGATGGCCAATAGCGGTGTTCCCTTCCTAGTCCCATTGCTTACAAAGAGCAACTATGACAATTGGAGTCTAAGAATGACGGCTATCCTAGGAGCACATGATGCGTGGGAGATAGTCGAAAAAGGCTATGTTGAACCGGTGAATGAAAGTAGTCTATCTCAAGCTCAAGAGAGTAGTTTGAGAGACTTGAGGAAGAGAGACAAGAAGGCTCTCTGTCTAATCTATCAAGGATTAGATGAAGAAACGTTCGAGAAGGTCGCGGGAGCAAAGACGGCCAAAGAAGCATGGGAGAAGCTTCGAACTTCTTACAAAGGAGCGGAGCAAGTAAAGAAGGTACGTCTTCAAACTCTAAGAGGAGAATTTGAAGCGTTGCAAATGAAGGAAGGAGAACTTGTCTCTGATTACTTCTCAAGAGTTTTGACGGTTACTAATAACCTCAAAAGAAATGGAGAGAAGTTAGAAGATGTGAGAATAATGGAGAAGGTTCTTAGATCGTTAGATCCAAAATTTGAGCATATTGTCACCGTCATAGAGGAGACAAAAGACTTGGAGGCTATGACGATAGAGCAACTTCTTGGATCTTTACAAGCTTATGAAGAAAAGAAGAAGAAGAAGGAAGATATCGCAGAACAAGTACTCAAGATGCGTATTGATAAGGAAGAAGGTGGTCAAAGCCATCCAAGACGAGGTGGCAGTCAAGCCCGAGGAAGAGGTCGTGGATATGGAAACGGACGAGGTTGGAGGCCCTATGAAGAACGCACCAACCAAAGAGGAGAAAACTCATCAAGAGGCCGTGGAAGAGGAAGTCCAAAATCAAGGTACGATAAATCAAGCGTTAAATGCTACAATTGTGGAAAGTTTGGACATTATGCTTCTGAATGTAGAGCCCCAAACAACAATAGAGTTGAAGAGAAGTCCAATTACGTAGAAGAAATACGTCAAGAAGGTGATATGCTTTTAATGGCGTATAAGAAGGATGAACCAGATGAAGTTCAGAAGTGGTACCTCGACAGCGGTGCAAGCAATCACATGTGCGGGAAAAGAAGCATGTTCGTGAAGCTTGATGAATCCGTAAAAGGAGATGTGGCTTTAGGAGATGAATCAAAGATGGAGGTGAAAGGTAAAGGAAACATTCTCATCCGATTGAAGAATGGAGATCATCAATTCATTTCCAACGTTTACTATATTCCCAATATGAAGACCAACATCTTGAGCCTTGGACAACTCTTAGAGAAAGGTTATGATATCCGACTAAAGGATAATCACCTTTCGATAAGAGACCATGAAAACAATCTCATTACCAAGGTGCCAATGTCAAAGAATAGAATGTTTGTCCTAAACATTCAAAGCGACATTGCAAAATGTCTCAAGATGTGCTACAAGGAGGAGTCTTGGCTTTGGCATCTTCGATTTGGGCATCTCAACTTTGGAGGGCTGGAGCTACTTTCCAAGAAAGAAATGGTGAGAGGATTGCCTAGCATCAACCATCCAAATCAAGTATGTGAAGGGTGCTTGCTTGGAAAACAATTCAAAATGAGTTTTCCAAAGGAGTCAGAGACAAGAGCTCGGAAGCCACTAGAACTCATACATACGGATGTATGCGGTCCGATCAAGCCAAGATCACTCGGTAAAAGTAACTACTTCCTTCTCTTTATTGATGATTTTTCAAGAAAAACATGGGTTTATTTTTTAAAGGAAAAGTCAGAAGTTTTTGAAAACTTTAAAAAGTTTAAAGCCCATGTTGAGAAGGAAAGTGGCCTTGTGATCAAAGCCATGAGATCCGATCGTGGAGGGGAGTTTATATCCAAAGAATTTTTGAAGTATTGTGAAGATAACGGCATTAGAAGACAGCTGACGGTGCCGAGAACCCCTCAACAAAATGGAGTAGCTGAAAGGAAGAATAGGACAATCCTTGAGATGGCGAGAAGCATGCTCAAAAGTAAAAAGCTACCAAAGGAGTTGTGGGCGGAAGCAGTTGCGTGCGCAGTGTATCTATCAAATCGATCCCCAACAAGAAGCGTTTCGGGAAAAACACCACAAGAAGCTTGGAGTGGAAGAAAGCCCGGTGTTTCACACCTACGAGTCTTTGGAAGTATTGCTCATGCTCATGTACCAGACGAGAAGCGGAGCAAGCTAGATGATAAAAGCGAGAAATACATCTTCATTGGATATGATGCCAACTCCAAAGGCTACAAGCTCTACAATCCTGAGACAAAGAAGACAATAATCAGTCGAAATGTCATCTTTGATGAAGAAGGAGAATGGGATTGGAGATCTAATGATGAAGACTATAACTTCTTTCCCCACATTGAAGAAGAGGATTTGGAGCAACCAGCAGAGGAGCCTATTGCGCCACCTACTCCACCGAGTCCACCTACTCCACCAACTCCACCGACCGCAAGTTCCCAAGGAGATGAAAGTTCAAGCGAAAGGACTCCGCGCTTTAGAAGCTTGCAAGAACTTTACGAGGTAACCGAAAATCAAGACAATCTTACCCTATTTTGTCTATTTGCGGAATGTGAGCCCATGAATTTCCAAGAAGCTATGGAGAAGGAAACATGGAGAAATGCAATGGATGAAGAAATTAAGTCAATAGAGAAAAATGAGACATGGGAGTTAGCTTCACTTCCAGACGGGCATAAGGCGATTGGAGTGAAGTGGGTTTACAAAGAAAAGAAGAACTCTCAAGGAGAAGTTGAGAGATACAAGGCAAGATTGGTCGCAAAAGGCTATAGTCAAAGAGCCGGAATCGACTATGATGAGGTATTCGCTCCTGTTGCTCGTCTAGAAACTGTTAGACTTATCATTTCATTGGCAGCCCAAAAGAGTTGGAGGATACATCAAATGGATGTCAAATCAGCCTTCCTAAATGGAGATCTTGAAGAAGAAGTTTACATTGAGCAACCACAAGGCTACATTGTCAAGGGTGAAGAAGACAAAGTCTTGAGGTTAAAGAAGGCGCTTTATGGGCTAAAACAAGCACCAAGAGCTTGGAATACTCGAATCGATAAGTATTTCAAGGAGAAAGATTTTATCAAGTGTCCATATGAGCATGCATTATATATCAAACTCCAAAACAACGATATATTAATTGCATGCTTGTATGTAGATGACTTGATATTCACAGGCAACAATCCAAGTATGTTCGAGGAATTCAAGAAGGAGATGACAAAGGAGTTCGAGATGACTGATATTGGATTGATGTCTTACTATCTTGGAATCGAAGTGAGACAAGAAGACACTGGAATCTTCATTACTCAAGAAGGCTATGCTAAAGAAGTATTGAAGAAGTTCAAGATGGATGACTAAAATCCAGTGTGCACGCCAATGGAATGTGGTGTCAAGTTTTCAAGACTAGAAGAAGGAGAGAGTGTGGACTCAACACTCTTCAAGAGCTTGGTTGGAAGCTTACGTTACTTAACGTGCACAAGACCCGACATCCTGTATGCAGTCGGAGTTGTAAGTCGATACATGGAGCATCCAACAACCACTCACTTCAAGGCAGCCAAGAGGATCCTTCGCTATATCAAAGGTACCATAAACTTTGGCTTGTACTATTCTGTTTCTGACGATTACAAGCTTGTTGGATATAGCGATAGCGATTGGGGCGGAGACAAAGATGATCGGAAAAGCACAAGTGGTTTTGTGTTTTTCATTGGAGATACCGCTTTCACATGGATGTCAAAGAAGCAACCAATTGTCACCCTATCCACTTGTGAAGCGGAGTATGTAGCGGCTACTTCATGTGTTTGCCATGCTATTTGGCTGCGGAACCTGTTAAAGGAGTTGAGCTTGCCACAAGAGGAGGCTACGAAAATCTTTGTGGACAACAAGTCAGCAATAGCATTGGCGAAAAACCCAGTCTTCCATAATCGAAGTAAGCATATTGACACTCATTATCACTATATTAGAGAGTGTGTTGCCAACAGGGATGTTCAGTTGGAGTATGTGAAGACGAATGATCAAGTAGTCGATATCTTCACCAAGCCACTTAAACGTGAAGATTTTATCAAGATGAGGAGTTTGCTTGGAATGGCAAAATCAAGTTTAAGAGGGGGTGTTGAAAACTAAACTTGATTTTGGATCAAGATTCTTAATTTGGGCTAAAACCCATATACTTAGCCCAAACTCTATCAAGTTTTCCACCTCCTTAACTAGTTCTAGAATTCTCTTGGAAAATATCAACATCTCCACCTCCTCTTTGATGTTCTAGAGAGTTTTAGAGAAGTGATGTCTAGATATCTCTATAGATATTTGTAGTAGAATTAGCTAGATAGTTAACTAGAACTCTCTAGATTTAGGATTAAAATATGTAAGATATTTTGTACCTTGGAGGCTATAAATACCTCCCTCCCCCTTCTCATTGTGTAATAAAAAAAAGGAAGTTAAGAAATAAAAAGTTTCTAAGTAAAACTAAGCTCTTCTACAAAACACAAATCTTCTTCTTACTCTTCTAAATTTCTTAAACACTTTCTTCATCACCCTAAACACATCTTTTCTTCCAACAAGGTGTCGGTTGTACAGCGCTAGTAACTCCTCTTTCTCTAACCAGTGTAAACCCGAGCAATCTAAGATCTGTATGATCTCATTATCCTGTTACGGGATTTCGCCTGTTACGAGCTTTTTACGACCAACCATATTGTAACATCCGTAAACCAATCTACCGCTTCTGAGGAGGGGTGTCGATCGACACCAGGGGAGTGTCGCTCGACACCAGCGGTTAAAACTCGATTTCGGTTCGATTTGAATTGTTCTGGTTTGGCTGGTTAAGGGTGTGGAAACCCTATTCACGAGAATAAAAGTGTGTGGCCGCTTTCTCTTGCAACTTTTCGTGAAAAAGAGAGAAAGAAAGAGAGAGGGGAGATTCTTGGTGTTGGTTTATGAGGCTGATTGTGGTGGTTGGTTGATGTTCATCTCCTTCTTCTTCTTCTCAATCCTTGTAAGGTGAGCGCATGACCGTAGGCTCGCATATAAGAGGATTTGTGGATTTGGATCATGATTTTGGTGGAGTTATGTGGTTTTTCGTGTTGATTATGTGATGATCGTGTCTTGAATCGTGGTGTTTGATGTTTGAGGTTGTTTTTCGTGTTTGTGTTGAAAAATCGAATTGGGCGTCGATCTCCTGGATCGGTGTCGGTCGACACCAATCGGGCGAGTGTCGAGCGACACAAGCGGTGTCGATCGACACTGGCCGGTTTAATCCGGTTATCTGGCAAATTAATGGAATTAATTGGATTAAGTGGTTTAATCCGGTTAACACGGTTTAATTGAAATTAAATGGTTTAATTCGGTAATTAATTATAAAATTGGTGAATTTAATTAATTAATTGATTTGAAAATAATTGTGGAAATTATTTAAGTGTTTTAAAAAATTATTATTTAATTGTGGTAATTATTTAATAATTAAAGCGAAGAATTTTAATAATTGTGGTAATTATTAATATTATTTAAAATTGGTAAAATTGTGTAATTGGCCTGTAGGCGGGGTGTTTGCCTCACTAAGTATTTATGAAATACTTATGCATCTCTTTTTCCTTAATGTGATGCAGGTAAAAAGAAAGTGTGATCGCGGAATCGGGCCAGAGAAAAGATGATAGGATTTTGTTGTTTTATCGTGTTTAGTTTGTGTTGTTCTTTGCAAATCTGGTGTTTAGGTTGCTAGTTATTTTTAATATTATTTTGTAATTGAATTTGGTTGTTTGAATTAATTATTTATTGAATTTTATTTTAATTGAGTTTTCCGCACTTATAATTAAAAAAAAAACTTGGTTGTTTCACATATAACCTATGATGAAGATGATGATGATCGTGAGGAGGTTCTGATTGGTCTCGCAATTGTTCATTACCGCCTTGTCAATGCGCCTCAAGTCCCAAACCAAGGTGTTAACGTAGACGACCAAAATCTTGAAGCAGGTAATGTGGCGAACGTGGCTAACGAAGAAGTGGCGAATGATGAACCTGAAACTGATTCAGAGGAGGAGGACAATGTTGATGCCGATCCAGACTATAACCCACGTTCAAGATCTCAGGTTTGTTGGTTTTAAATCTTCGGTAGAATTTAATCAATCCCTTTGAAAGAACTTAGGAGAAGTAGTGGAAACTGTTTGTTGAATATTCTTTCTTTCAAATGCAGGGTGCCGATTCAGTTTTTCCAAACTGGCTTCACCACTAATCTTTGACATCCAAAAGCAAATAACTCCAAACACATATAGTAAAAAATTTCCATATGTCAATGTACATATATAGTACAAACTTTGGTGATTTGATTTTCTTTTGCGTTGTGTCGAAGCTCTACAAGAAAAATGTGTATTATATCACTTAATTTGTATCACAAAACTGAGTGATAGTGTTTTACATCACTTATTTACAAATAAAACAAATATACATAGTTAAGTTAAGCATTAATTATAATAACTGATGTTGTAATTAATTAGTTTGGCATAAACTCAATTAAAATGATTCAATTTTTATTAGTTGGCATCTCTTTAACAAAAATAATATTAAAATGTAAACTTACATCAATTAGATAATCAATGTATTTTAATATTATTTGTTAACATCACTTACAAACATGATCTAAATTTTATATCAGTTAAAAATTATGCTAATTAAAATTATCCTAATAAATTTAAAACAATTATTTTAGGTAATTAGTTTCAACCCTAGCTTTAGTTTTAACGCCAACGCAGCACCTGATAGGCCTTGATTGTTTGTGGTTTTTGAAGTGGTTTCTAGTTTTAGTTTCTCCAAAAATCTGTTTTATAGCCATTCAAGATTCTGGAAAAAAAGTTTTCCTATAAAATAGAGAAACTAGTTTTTGAGTGTTTTAACCAATTTTCAAAGAAAAACCAAAATCCACATTTTTTGGGTTTTTCCATAAAATCTATGTTTTCTTTTTTATTTTTATTTTATATTGTGTTAGTTTTTTTAATAACAATAGATAGTCACTAAGATTTTATCTAAATTTCCTTTTTCAGTTAAACCCTTTTTCAACGGAAATCAAAAACCAAAAACTAAAATCACCATTCAAGTTTTTTGAAAACTAAATCTACTGCAAAATCAAAAATCAAAAACTAAAATCTAAAATCAAAAACCAAAAGCCAAAAACCAAAAACCACTCAAACACCTATATCTGATTCTTCTATTACGTATGATCTTAATTTTTTCATTATCAAATTCTTTTTTTTCGTTATCAAATTCTTCGAGTGGGAAAGAGAAGGTTTAGCTTCACTCCATCTTCTATTACCATCGACAAGTTCTTTAGTTTTACTCTATCTTCATCTTTTCTTTGGAAGAACAATTTCAGAGACTAAAAAAGTAAAAAGCAAAAATTATATACAATTAAGGTAACTTATAACTACTCAATCGTTTTGACATGAGAATAACTTCGTTCTATGTTTTAATGAATGAGATTGAAATCAAAACCTTAAACATATAGAGGGTAAAGAGTTTGATTATTATAATTAAAGCCATGCTATTATCATTGTATCTTATGAAACAATTGAAATTACGACCAAGCATTGACAATTAACGGGATTCAAATCCAAATCAAAGGTAGAACGTGGAGACATCTAATGAGTAAAGAGATACATTAGAATGACATCAATTTGATTTTTTCAAGGTTTTGATTTTAATGTTTGTTTTCTGAATTTCTGAAACTTACAGATTGTGAAATTTTTATTTTTTTAGGTTATGATGGATAAGTCATGGATAAACAAGTCACGTTTATCTCAAGATTACAAACTATGAGTGAATTTATTTATGAATTTATGCAATTTACTTTCCAATACATTAATTAGTAATTTATTGTTGGTTATTAATTACTGTTTAGTTAATTATTTTGTTTAAAATCGTTTCCTATTTTATTTTAAAATAAATATGCTAAATTGACGTAGAGATGATTTGAAATTATTTTTAATATTCTCATCAGTTTTTAAAAGTGACACAATTATTAGAAATTATTAATAACTGAAATAATTTTTACATCAATTATGTACAATGGATAGTAATAATTAAATCGATTATTGTAAATGATACAATTATTAAAATCACCAATAACAAGTGATGCTAATTATAGTATAGATTACTTATAAATGATATAAATAATTAGAATCGATTACTTTGACGACATTAATAATAACATCACTTTTTAAAAATGATGCAAAATTTAACATCATTTTTTAACAACTGATATATACTGAAATTGATTGCAAAAACTGATGCAAATATTATTTATTTTGCATCAGTTCTTAATAAATCGATGTAAATTATTTGCATCACCGCAATTACAGTCATTTGTATAAATGACATCATTTATAACTAATATAAATAAATAAAATAAATGATTTAAAACACTTTTTTGTAGTGTGTGAACACATTTTAAACTTGCAAATCATGTTTTAACTTTGAAAACTTTAAATAAAATAGATCAAATCTATATGTGAAAATTATATTGGTCATTGTCTTAAGAGAAATTTTATAAGAATATCAAAGAATACTATACACACTATGAACAAAATTCATTAAAGGGATTTTGTCGATAAGAAAAATTGAAGGAACTCGAGTCACTGAAATGAATACAACAGTCTACTTACAAAAAAAATACTAATTTATAGCAAGTATGTTTGCATTATGAATTCTTCTGTAAATGTAATTATGAAACGCAAATTAGCTCTTAAAGTTGTAACAACAACTACAACAACAACAAAAAAAAGTTTTATTTCACAATAAGACATAACACAAACATACAACCTATGAACAAAAAAAAAAACTGTCCAAATTATGTTTGGTCGCAATCTTTTCGGTATAGCGCAAAATTTAGTGTACACATTTTCAAACTAGCAAATCATGTTTTAACTCTGAAACTTTAAATCAAAATAGCTAAAATCTATATATGAAAATTGTGTTTGTCACTGTCTGATGAGAAATTTTGCAAGGATTACGGTTAAAGAAAGATATCTTAAAAATCAAATATACTAAATTATGATTGTCATTTTCTATTTTTTAATATAAAATATAGAATAAAGTTGTAAAATACTCTTTACCCTTTTGGGTTGGTGCATGAAGTCTAAGAATAAATTAAATGTTTAAATCCGTTTTGGGTAAGAAATATTTTCTAAATTTTTTTCTGATGGCGTTCTTATCCTAGTTTCTTTTCACTCTGTTAATATAAATAAATATAAATCTTATTCACTCACTCTTGACACTCTGTATTTTCTTTCAACTCTTTTCACGTTCCTCTAAATTCTTCTACCATTGATTTGCCGTCTTCCGTGATGTTCTCGAATTGGCTTCAACTCCCAAGAAGGCGTCTCGAAATCTCGCCGGAGTCGCCGAAATGGCCGAGACATTTCTCATGTTCGTCATTCAAAGACATTCAAGACCTCCTCTTCGCCGACGACCCTTCGCCGGAACTCTTTTCTCCGAGAAGTCAAATCATTCACCAGCCTCGAAGCCCCAAGATTCACGGCTGCGTCTCACCTCCTACTACCGTCCCGCCGACGAAGACGCTCTTCTCAGTCGTGGACATCCCCAACGCCGACCACCGAGGCGTGGTTCTCTACTACACCAGCCTCCGAATCGTGAGGAAGACATTCGAAGAATGCAGATCCGTCCGATCGATTCTCCATAGACTCCGAATCCCAATCGACGAACGAGATCTGTCGATGGATTCGAGGTTTCACGACGAGTTGCAGAAGATTTTCGGGATGAAGAAAGTGAGGTTGCCTAAGGTTTTCATCGGCGGGAGATACATCGGCGGGGTGGAAGAGATCAAGCAGTTGCAGGAGAGCGACGAGCTGAGGAAGATGATCGGCGCATTGCCACCGTCGGATGGGAAAGTCGGGGAGATCTGTGATTTGTGCAGAGGATGGAGATTCGTGCTGTGCGAGAGGTGTAACGGTAGCCACAAGATCTTCTCGGAGAAATCTGGTTTCACGACGTGTACGGCTTGCAATGTGCAAGGTTTGGTTAGGTGCTTGTCTTGTTTTCCGATGCACCGGCGACGGAACTCTGATTGCTACGGTGGACTGAAGTGAGAATTTGAAAACAAAAGCGTTTGGTATGCCCAATGTTTTTTTTTTTTTAAGGAAAAGACGCTTAAAAAGCATGTTTGCATTTAGAAATGTTTGACTTGGAAATAAAAAAATCTGATGTTTGACTACTAGCTTCCCTCCATCTGTCAATGTACACGTATCTTCTTCCCTTGGAGATAAATATGAAACTATTTTCTTCTCTGATTTAATATACCGTAATATTATTTGGTTAATCTCAAATCATTTTTCATATTTGAATAACACAAAACTCACAAATGCAAAATAACCCAAATTTTTATGTTTTTAGTTGCTATATAAAATAACACAAAACTTGAAGTCTTGAACTCAAACAAAGTGTTACCAAACTAGAGTTAAGATTTTTTTTTTTTACCGGGCCGTCTAGAACTGGAGACCATCTCATATTCTACACTAACATAAACGCATTTTGGTTGGTTATTTGCCCAATTGCCCGGACGTACATGCACCTATATTGAAATTTGTATTGTTTGGGTCAAAGTTCAAACCATTTTTAGAAGATCCTAGACTAAAGCCCAAAAGAAAAGCAAGTTGTTCAAATTAACAACAAAAGATTTTAAGGGGATGATATGCTTTGCTGAGCAGTGACCAACCAACCAGACCACGAGGATCCCAAAATGGGGACGAAGAAAGCAACCTCCACATTGAACTAGTCTCAGTCTCCTCTCCTCCACATACTTAATTAAGAATTTAAGATGACAATCATTCCTTCATCTTCAATCATTAACAATTAAGATAAGATATCACACCAAGCTTACGTGGCTCTTTTTAATTTTTCTTTTTGTTCGTTGAATATTATAACATGCTAAAACACTCTAGGAAAAAAAACCAAGAAAATGAAGATAGGAGCGAACCATTTCTTACGCCATAACTCATAAGTCTCTTTCGACGGTCGCTGGCTAATTGGGCAGCCTTTTCTTTTGAACCCTTTAGTACTTGTGCCACTACATTTTTGTACATTAGTCTTCTCGTAAGTGGTATATTGAAACTGTATTTGTTTATTTATTAAATGAAAGTATTAATTCTAAATTTTCTATCTAATGCGCATTGTCCACACTAGTTTGATTAGTTTCATAAAAGAAATACAAATTGAAATTTCACAGCACCCTTAATAATTCCTTGTTGACCCCCTTAAACAAAAACAAAGAGATTCCTTAGTTTTAGTTTCCATTATCGGCAAAAACACGGCTCACGCGCTTTCAAAATCGAAATATATGAAAAAGTCTAATCTTTCTCTCAACAAAAAATTCGTCAGTCTCTTTTCGTCTTCACCTTCTTCCAGGTCTTTGCCTCTCATCTGTAAAATCTTCGGATTCAGATCCGAAACTCCGATTTCCATCATAATCTCTCCGTCCAGCTCCTCCAGCTCTTCCATCTACTGTGTTTACAGTCTCTGACGAGAACCAGAGATCCACTCGATCGATCTCCAAAATGCGTTCTCTTGTAGCTTTTCTGCTCCTTCTCAGCTTTCGTTCGTGCTCTTCGCTGGAGGAAGAAGGTATAGCAGTTTCGCGTTTTCACTTCACTCGTTTTGCATGTTCGAAAACCTGAGAAATCTGTTTTCGCTCTTCGTTCTCAGGTGTAGATTTCCCCAACAGTTTCGAGAAATCTCTACCGTCAGATGGCGATTCCACAAACTCGTAAGCTTTATAAATCTTTTAATGAGTCTTTAGATTTGGATCACTGTTACTTGTCAGAGTTAAGTCCTGGATTAGATGTTAGACATTTTTGGTATAAAATCAACAGAAGCTTTTCTTCATTTTTGGATCTTTATATTTAATTCATGTTAATTTTGGTATACTTTTTGTAGGAAAGCTGTTGGATTTCACCGGAAAACACTTGTTCGTGCTCCACTACTAACATACAACAGTCTGCCCTCGAGAACGAGAAAAAACCGCCCGCCGGCGGCAACTATCACACCACCATCATCTCCGGTACCGTCTCCAAAACCCGTTTCAACTAAAACCTTAACAGTTCCTTCGCCGCCGCAAATGAAATCACCTATACAAGATGTTTCACCTCCACCACCATCTCCATCTGTGCCTGTTGCAAATCCTCCCACTCCAAGAAGCTCTGATTCTTCTTCTTCTTCTTCTTCTTCTTCTTCTTCTTCTTCAGCAATTGTTCCTATAATTGCCGGCTGCGTAGGCGGTGCTGTGTTCCTCCTCCTATTAGCCACCGGTGTGTTCTATCTCACAAGAAAAGCAGGAAAATCTGTGAATCCTTGGCGTACAGGTCTTAGTGGACAACTTCAGAAAGTCTTTGTAACTGGTAATTTTCCGTTTTCTCTCAACTTCGTAATGTTTTTTTTTCTTTTGGTTTCATATATATATATTGACAATGTGTGATTTGATTTGATACTACTACTTCAGGTGTTCCAACTCTCAAAAGATCTGAGATTGAAGCTGCGTGTGAAGATTTCAGCAACGTCATCGGATCGTGTCCCATTGGGAAGCTCTTCAAAGGGACTCTATCAAGTGGAGTGGAGATAGCTGTTGCTTCTATTGACACTACTTCTGCCAAAGACTGGAAGAGCAACACAGAGATTCAATTCAGGAAGAAGGTATTTGATTACTTAATGTTTTCATGTAACGGATTATTCTTGCTTTCTTTGACTTATCGTTTTCTTGTTTCTTGATTCTTGCAGATCGAAATGTTATCCAAGATAAACCACAAGAACTTCGTAAACCTTCTTGGGTTCTGCGAAGAAAACGAGCCTTTCACCAGGATCTTGATCTTTGAATATGCTCCAAACGGATCACTCTTTGAGCATTTACACGGTGAGTCCCTTATCCATAAGTCACAATGTCACATGTTGGCTCGTTTCCTTATTTTGTTGTTGTTGTTGTTGTAGATAAAGAATCAGAATATTTGGACTGGGGAATGAGGTTAAGAATTGCAATGGGATTAGCGTATTGCCTTGACCATATGCACCAACTCAATCCACCTGTAGCTCACACCAATCTCGTCTCATCATCACTTCACCTAACGGAGGATTACGCGGTCAAAGTCGCGGACTTCAGTTTTGGTCCGTCCGAGGAAGAAACGATCACCAACGCAGTCAGAGACACAGACGTGTCAGTCTTCAGCCAAGAAGACAACGTTTACAGCTTCGGTTTACTGTTATTCGAAATGATAACCGGAAAACTCCCGGAGTCGGTTAATAAACCCGACTCGGTGGATACCGCGCTGGTCGATTTCTTGAGAGGGGAGGCTCTTGCCAAGTTGGTGGATCCGGCACTGGAGTCTTACGATGAGAAGATTGAGAATATAGGTGAAGTGATCAAATCGTGCGTCAGGACTGATCCGAAAGAGAGACCTACGATGCGAGAAGTCACGGGATGGTTGAGGGAGATCACGGGAGTGTCGCCGAGCGATGCTACGCCGAAATTGTCACCGCTTTGGTGGGCTGAATTGGAGGTTTTGTCAGCGGCGTGAGAGAGAGAGAGAGACACGTTACACAAGAAAACCTGTAAGTATTTTGGAAGATGTGTGAGTTTTGTTTAAGTGTCTTTTGTAGTTATCCACTGAAAGTGAAGACAAAACTGAAGTTACTTGTTGCTTACTCTTCAAGTTATAAGTAAATCTTCTTTATACTTGTATAGATAAGGTAGTGTGTATATCGGAGAAAGTCTTGTAAAAGTTATATTCCTCTTGCTCTAGAGAGCATGAAGCTAGACTAGCTAGTCAAGCGAACTAGTCCACTGTTTGTCAAGTGAAATGAAGATTTTACGATTTTTTTCTTTTGCTAAAAACCGTCTGCGTGCATCATTTTATAGAACACTTTGATTTTAATCAGGATCAATACATAGAAAGAAGAAAGACCACAAAATATCAGACTACTGGTCGATCCAACATCTCGCTTCAAGGCACATGTGTCCTGTTCTTCCATCACTTGTTTTTCTTACTATGCCTCTGCACTCGGGACCTCCACGAACCTTGAAACTCAAGTAGAAGATTGCATTGCTGGACTTTAGCTTCATACTCGACTCTACACCTTTCTCTGTTTCCACCATTACTTTCTTCATCTCAAATGGCGTGTAACTAGTCTGCAAGAGCAAGACAGACAACATCAATCAAACAAAGCTTTGATGATAGGAGAAATAGAGTGTCCTACTGCTGACATATCTAAAGCTGACCATGTCACAGCGCCACTCAGAGAACAATGCAGCTTCAGCGTATAGAGAAAGCCATTCATTGTCTCGCAACTCTGATTCTTTCACCTACATACATGAATTAGTTGAGGAATCAGTAAAAAAAACTGAAGAAGAAGATGAGTCAAAACTAACACTTCACCTCATACAAGTCAGCTTTATGATTCGGTGGCCAATCCGGCATATCACCTTTGTAGAAGTCATCTACAGCGTTAGAGTCCCAAAAGACAGTTGCATCTCCAACTCCTATAAAGGAAACATTTTCCACAATCACGCCTAATGAGCAAATTCACAACACTGGTTTCAGAGAATAATACATACCTGGTACTTGAGGCTTAATCCTGCATATTTTAGTGATTAGTATCAAGCGTGCTTTGTTCTGCTTCACTGCATGCGTGACCATGGCTTGGAAAGTGTGCACTGTGTTGTCGACCGGATCAATCACCTCTGATGTTGAGTAGGAGTTGTAAAGTGAAGCGATTTCTGCGTTCACTTTCACTACACTCTTCAATTCTAACTTCTTTCCCTACACTTATCAATCACCACTTCACCACTAAGGAGGAGAGGGAGAGAGGGAGAGAGGGAGAGAGGAAGAGAGAGAGAGTAACCTTTTCAATATTGTAGCAATGGAGTCCTGCCTTGGCAAAGAGTGTGTCGTAATCATTACATCCACTCGGAACTATCCCATTACACGTATGTATGAAGGAATCAACATCGAATCCCTAAAGCAAAACCCCAAAAATACACTCTTTATCAATTCGATGCAGAATTTGGATAAAACGCCCAACGAATTTACTTACGCAAGACTCCACAACTTGCTTCCGGTACTTTTCCCTTTTGGCCGGATCCATTTCTTCTTCGTCGGAGAAATAATCGGCGTCTACGGGTGAATCAGGTGGAGATTCGACGGGGGCTTCGAGCTTTCGCTTACGGAAAGGAGGTTCGTCAACCCACAGACTCGCTTCATGCAACATCACATCGTACATGTTTCCGATTTCGCTCACCCTCTTCTTCTACTACAACGAAGAGAATTTCACAACTTCTCAAGTAAAATTAGGTTGTACGACGAGGGCTTTTCTAATTCCAACTTCTGTTATTTATATTTTCACCCTTTACTTTAGTTGTATTGTAAATAGACCCCTATTAATTTGGGGGTTGGGCTTTAAACACTAAATAACCGGATACCGAGATCTGGTCCAGTCCAGTCCAGTAGGAAAAATAAGGAATGTGGAGTATAACAAAAACTATGTTTAAGAACATTTTGAAAATCAATATGAGAAAAAAAATTATGCTCTTTTTCCTTTTTTTAAAAAAAAAAATATTTTCCTTGGGTTTTATGTTTCTGTAGTTTTGTATTCATATTTCAGTTATTTTTAACACATTCGATGGAATGGCGGATTAGCGGATTCAAATCCAAATTATTGGTTTTTGGATTCACCGGATTAGGTATCGGCCAGTCAATGTTTTTCCCTATTTCCAATTCCCAAATCAAGTAATTTCTTGCTAATATTAAATCTTACTCGTGTTGATTATTTTATTTGATTTTTAAACTTAATTGTCCGCTAAATCTGTGAAAGATTCTCTTGTAAATAATCTTATGCTGTTATCAATGTTTTTAAAACCGGACCGGAAGGCGAACCGAATAAGCATCCGGATTATGGTTTAATTTGGTTCGACCGGGTTGAATCCGGTTCAAAATAATTTACGTTTATTTATTTTTAAATATAAAAATTTTAAAATATATATTATAAATAGTTAAAAGTTAATATAAAAGTATAAATATAAATATAATAGTATTAATTAGAAAAATTAAACTAAACCTAATTTTGTGAAATAACTTCTAATCTAACATATAATTAGTTAATTGATCATATTAATTATTTATATACCATACCGGAAACCCAACCCGGTCACATATTCGGTTCACGGTCGAACCCAGTCCGACCACCGGATCGGTCCGGTTTTCAAAACAGTGGCTGTTATGCATTCCATATATGTCAATGGAGATCACTGCATGTTAATACACCTAAAAAATAGAATTTTAATTTTCACGCATCTACACATATGAAAAGAAATTCCCACTTTTCTAATTCGACAAGCAACCTACATTCCACGAAATTGCCCTGCCGAGACGAGGTCCAAACTTTATTCGTTTCTATAATTAAAAAAGTTTCAAACACGACTTTTGTCCTCATGGTAATATAATAATGTCAGACAAAAAACGATATAATAATTAATAATGACTGCGAATAATATAATTTTGCAATTTCAATACCTAAACTATTGGGCCATACTACACTACAAAAAAAAGTGTATATTGTATCACTTAATTTGAATCACAAAACTGAGTGATACTATTTTACATTACTTATTTACAAATGAAACAAATATATAATCTAGCATCGATGTTATAATTAATTAGTTTGGCATCAATTCAATTAAACTGATTCAATTTTTATTAGTTTGTATCACTTTAATAGAATTGATATTAAAATGTAAATTTACATCAATTAGATAATCAATGTATTTGTTACCATCACTTTAAAAATGATCTAAATTTTACATCAATTAAAAATTATGCTAATTCAACTTTTTAACATCAGGTATAATAATTGATGTTATTAGTAACTAATTTAATATCATTTAAACAAAATTGATGTAAAAATATTAATTTACATCGATTTATTTTTTCTACCAGTTTTTGAGGAATAAAAATATTTTTAAAGATATGGTAATCAATCAGCTGCAGTGACTATGCATGCAAACCCATGCATAATACGTACAAATCATATTATTATTGTATTCTTTTCTGCTCTCCCCCAACTTATTCTTTCCCATTAAAATAATTTTCGTTCACACATCTTTTTAATTAAAAATATAAATACATATATGACATCAAGTATGACCATCTGATATACTACTGGAATTTTCTTCGGTCTGGTGTACCGTATATTGTTTCTACCTATACAATTGTAAATCTCTATCTATACAATCTCAGATCTTAAGTTCAAACCCTATAATAGTATTATTCGAAATCTCGTAGGTAATGAAGTAGTTGAGAGAATCCACATACATTTGCAAGACACAAAACGCAAAGACTTTGGTCAACACTTAGAGTTTGATTGATTCATATATGTGTCAATGAGAATGAATTAGTGTAGTGGTCAATATTCAACGGATTATACTATGCTCTATATATAAGCCCAATGAATTAGCATTTGGTATTTGTTATACTATGCTCATGGGTTGTCTAAGGATGGAAGTAGCTAGGATTGTAGGGTAGATATCAAGAACGTCATTCTAACGTAAATGATTATTGTTGAAACTATAAAAGCAAAATACGACAATTTTAATTCTTACCCATAATTAATAACGACGACAAAAAGGTACGATTAGGGCTGGACATTGGGCTTCCAAAAAAGTTTTTGACATAAGAAAAAAAAAACGAAATGTCATATACCTAATTTATTTGACCGATGACTTCTACATAATACTGCTCACCATTCATCAAGTTTGACACAGTACTTGCATGTCGCTTACACGAAAAATTCGTCTGCTTATAGAGCAAGTAATATATTATGTAGTGATCGGAGAGAACCTAGCTACTTGAACATATTCATGCATCATTTTATCTGACTGCACCAACGCAGTCAGAGACACAGACGTCTCGGTCTTCAGCCAAGAAGACAACGTTTACAGCTTCGGTTTACTGTTATTCGAAATGATAACCGGAAAACTCCCGGAGTCGGTTAATAAACCCGACTCGGTGGATACCGCGCTGGTCGATTTCTTGAGAGGGGAGGCTCTTGCCAAGATGGTGGATCCGACGCTGGAGTCTTACGATGAGAAGATTGAGAATATAGGTGAAGTGATCAAATCGTGCGTCAGGACTGATCCGAAAGAGAGACCTACGATGCGAGAAGTCACGGGATGGTTGAGGGAGATCACGGGAGTGTCGCCGAGCGATGCTACGCCGAAACTGTCACCGCTTTGGTGGGCTGAATTGGAGGTTTTGTCAGCGGCGTGAGAGAGAGAGAGAGACACGTTACACAAGAAAACCTGTAAGTATTTTGGAAGATGTGTGAGTTTTGTTAAAGTGTCTTTTGTAGTTATCCACTGAAAGTGAAAAGACAAAACTGAAGTTACTTGTTGCTTACTCTTCAAGTTATAAGTAAATCTTCTATACACTTGTATAGATAAATTAGTGTATATATCGGAGAAAGTCTTGTAAAAGCTATATTCCTCTTGCTCTAGATGAATGCATTCCTTTGGTACATGTATATTTTTTCTTCAAGTCTAAGGAAGATTTTGTACCAAAATGGTCGAGGGAGAAATTACCAAATCATCAAGATTCTGAATATCAAACGGTGTTTGAATTTGGGGGAAAATGTCACAAGACATTTACCATGGCTCAGATTCTTCGAAATACTCAACATCAAATCTTCAAGCTCTTATTTTTGAATTTGGGGGAATATGTTTTAAATGATGTTCTCTTATTTTTGCCAATTTTTATTTTAAACTGATCAGGGTACAAATTAAACACCCTTAATTCAAATCAAATATAAAGGCAGTAATGCAAACAATAATCATACTCCAACTGTAGTATGTCGATGGTAATTGTTTAAAACTATACAAATAAGTATCATAACAATTTAACAATGCATGGAAAATCCTGGAAGAACGTGCCAAAAGGCTGAAGGAATTTGTATCCACGTACACATGAATATCTTTCCTATATTTTTTTTTTCTTGTCTAAAACATTACATTTTTCTTTTGATGTATTTATAACCTTCCAAAATTCTAAGAATAAGGGCTGGTACGATATTAAGTGTTGCAATTAATACAAAACGTTATTAACAAACCAGTAAAACTAATATGAAAATGTTTTGATACAAAGACAGTGTATAATTTATTCAGCAAATCTTAACCAAATAAAATTATTCAGCAAATCCAACGCGTATGACTGTTTTTATACTCGTGTAACTAGTTAAATTAAAATCATGTAATAGTTTTCATAATCCATTAAATGAAGAGAAATCATGTAGTAATATCTTTCATAGTTCAGAGCCCCGTGTTCATTAAATTAAGGATTTTTGGTATTTTCAATAGATAAGTCTACTTATTTAGTTGTGTAAAAACCGAATAATTTTCAATTTTGAATGTACTTCGCTTTTGGGTTTTGACAGTAAAATTAACTTGAAAGAAAGAAAAAAATAGATCCGTCCAAAGTTTATCTGAACTTGTAATGATCCATATAAATAATAGCTACTATTTTAATAATATAGTAACTGCGATCGGTCAAAAAGGTAAAAGTTGCTTCTGCAGTTTCTATATTTAGACAGCAGGGGATTCAGAAGTAAGACGATTAGAGATTGTATGTCTCTACTCATATTTGTGTTAACCAGTCACTTAATGTTTCGTGTTCAACGAGTGAAGAGAAGGTGAAATAGACTTTAAAGACCATTTGAAACTTTGCAACAACATCTTTCCACTTTATAGTTTTCTGTAGAAACATTACTTGTGTGTTCTTGTTTTACTATGAGGCTTCAGCCAGAGATTTTTTAAGACTATAAGACTTGTTCAAGAATTGAGAAATTTAAGTCACAAGATTTTGGTGCTCCTTGCTTGTAAGAAATTCCAACTTTTTATTTATATTTTATCAAAAAAACTTTTTATTTATATTTTGTTGGATCTATATATCTTTACAGTTTGAAGTCCATCGACAGTTTCTTGTAAGTAGAAATTTGTTGGTTTACGTGGTTTTTCATTTTAAAACCTACTCTGATAATTTAATTTTTGAAATTTATAGAGTTAGAAGGTTTTTCAGTTTTTTTTTTTTGTTATTTAAAAGATAGAAACATTACTTTGTAGAAAAATTTACATTTGTCATTTCTGTTTAGTTGTATCTATATAAGTAAAGAAAAATTTACATTTGTCATTTCTGTTTAGTTGTATCTATATTTACAAGTAACCTAGTGTTTGAAGTCCATCGAAGGTTTTTTTGAACTTGAAAGCTAATGGCTTATCTTTTAAAAACCTTAACAGATAATTTCCTTGTATAAAATTTAAGCAGGGCAAATTTTGGGGTTGAACTGAAAAAGAAAAGAAAATGTCACAAAGTGGAGAAAGCTCGGATACAAAACTTGCAGAAGTAAGTACATAATAAATGTGTTCTTGTGGTGTGCTTATTGATTTACCATTTTCAGTTTTGTAGTTAAGTTAAAAAAAAAAAGTGTAGTCTGTTTTGTTGATGTTGATTCTCTCAGAAATCATTATTGATTATTTCTTTCCTATCCTAAATATTGGTTTACGGTTGTTTTTCAGGTGCTTGCTGATGTCCCTGATGAGCTTCTACCCATAATTGATAAAATTGTTCAGCTGACTGACCCACAGTTTCAGCCAATAGTTGCTGATATTCTTCGTCTCGTTCCCCATGATCTCTTATTTGCAATAATGAGATCCAAACCCGATTCCAAAGTCAGAATCATAGAGTGCATTAACAATGCCGGTGGAACTAGGAAGCGTGTGAGATATGCGTCTTGGATCAGACGTGGGGTATGAGTTTATCTTACGTTAAAATTTGTTATACTAATGGAAAATTTTAAGTGATAATAATCGTCACTTGTTTTGAAGTACAGCTCATACCCAAATGCTTAGAGGGTGTGAATTGGTCAGCCATTATGGGGGCAGTGGCAAACCAACTAGATCACGGTCAGATGAAACATATATAGCAATTTTTCCCCTGGTTTTAGCATAGAATTTTGGTCAATGAACGTGTTTGTTTTCGTATGGTTTTCAGATATTTGCTGGGCTATTGTGGCGAGCGAGCTTATACGGGCCGTGAGACTGATAGATGGACGTGACATAGACCCTAACATAAGATATTCTTCTCAAGATTTGATTGATTTCACAGACCCGGTGGAGCGAGGAACGAGTAGGACAGACGGTCACTACTGCTACACCTCAAGTATCAACAGAGGCATGAGATATGTGATGAAAAATGGAATTCTGAGGGAAGAAGATAGACCATTTGTGGGATGTCCTCAAGAAATTCCTGATCGTGCCTTATCTCAATTTGGGTACATCAAAGACTTCAAGAGACTACATACAATGGAGGAAATGCTTCTCCAACTTGAGCACCAACCAATCGGAGCAGCTGTTGCAATGTTTTACCCAGAGTACAATGATATTGGGGACAAGGTAAGATAAGTAATGTGCCATTTGTTTTCAGTGTAAAAGTTTTTTTTTTTTATCTTGAAAGCTAACGAAAAGTTTGGTTTTTGTTTCAAGATATATCGAGGGCCTGTCCTTGAACGTTCTAGGCTCGTTGGACTACATGCGGTGTCACTGCTAAGAGTAGGTGAGGAGAACGGGGAAAGATACGTAGAAGCGAGATCAAGTCATGGTGATCAATATGGAGACAATGGCAACTTGAGGATCTCTTTAGATGTTCTGTTTCTCTACATACCCACTCCGGGTGAAGAGGTTGACGAAATGGCAAAGAAATACTTTTCTCAACCAAGTCCATTGATCTGCAGATTCAGCTATCCAAGATTACACACACGCCATGAGGAAGAGAGGCTGAAGGCAAAGCATGAAGCTAGACTGGCTAGGTTAGCTAGTCAAGCGAACTGAGTCACCGTTGGTCAAGTGAACTGAAGAGTTAAAGATTTTTGTTGCTTTCTTTTGCTAAAAACTGTTGGTCTGAATGCATCATTTACAAAACACTTTCATTTTATCAAAATGATATCATTCAAACACATGTTAAATAGAGTATTGATAGAAAAAGAAAGACCACCAAATATATCGGATTACTGGTCGATCCAACATCTGGCTTCGAGGCACATATGCCCTGTTCTTCCATCACTTGTTTTTCTTACTATGCCTCTGCACTCGGGACCTCCACGAACCTTGAAACTCATGTAGAATACTGCATTGCTCGACTTTAGCTCCATTTGCACATGTTCCTTTGTTTCCACCATTACTTTCTTCATCTCAAATGGCGTATAAGTAGTCTGCAAGAGCAAGACAGACAACATCAATCAAACAAAGCTAAAGCTTAGCTTTGTTGAGAGAAAAGCACGTATAGATAACTCTGCTCACCATGTCACATTGCCACTCAGAGAACAATGCAACTTCAGCATATAGAGACAACCACTCATTGTCTCGCAACTCTGATTCTTTCACCTCATACAAGTCAGCTTTGTTATTAGGTGGCCAATCCGGCATATCACCTTTATACAAGTCATCTACAGCATCAGAGTTCCAAAAGGTAGTTGCATCTCCAATTCCTATAAAGGAAACATGATTACCCTCCACAAGCACGCCGGATGCAAAATCCACAACATGTATTCACACAACAACATACCTGGTACTTGAGGCTTTATCCTGCATATTTTTGTGATTATAACCAAGCGTGCTTTCTTCTGCTTCACAGCATCCGTGACCATGGTTTGGAAAGTGTGCACTGAGTTGTCCACCGGATCAATCACCTCTAATGTTGCATAGCAGTTGTACATTGAAGCGATTTCTGCGTTCACTTTCACTACACTCTTCAGTTGTAACCTCTTCCCCTACACAAAAGAGTAATGAGTAGCACTTATCAATCACCATACAGTGTCCAAATTGCACAAGGAGAGAGAGAGAGAGAGAGAGAGAGAGAGAGAGTAACCTTTTCAATATTGTAGCAATGGAGTCCTGCCTTGGCGAATAGTAACTCGTAATCAGTCCAGCCAGTCGGAATTATCCCACCGAATGTGTGTATGAAGGAATCAACATCGAATCCCTAAAGCAAAACCCCAAAAATACACTCTTTTATCAATTCGATGCAGAATTTGGATAACGAATTTGGAAGATTTACTTACGCAAGACTCCACAACTTGCTTCCGGTACTTTTCCCTTTTGGCCGGATCCATTTCTTCTTCGTCGGAGAAATAATCGGCGTCTACGGGTGAATCAGGTGGAGTTTCGACGGGAGCTTCGAGCTTTCGCTTACGGAAAGGAGGTTCGTCAACCCACAGACTCGCTTCATGCAACATCACATCGTACATGTTTCCGATTTCGCTCACCCTCTTCTTCTACTACTCTCAGAACAATCGGAGACGAAGAGATTTTATACAAGTTCGGAGACGAGAGGGCCCTTTTTAATTCCAAGTTCTGTTTTTTTTTTTTTTTAACATATTTTTAGTCCTTTATTTTAGTTTTATTGTAAATAGACCCACATTTGGGTGTTGGGCTTAAAACACTAACTAGCGCCTAGCGGGACCGAGATCTGGTCCAGTCCAGTAGGAAAAATAGGGAATGTCGAGTATAATAAAAAATATTTTGAAAATCAATTTCAATTGTGTTATGCTCTTTTTTTTTTTTTTTTATGTTTCTGTAGTTTGGTATTCATATTTCAATTATTTTTAGTTATTTTGAATAGATATACTGGCGGATATTAGCAGATTAAATTATTGTTTTTCCGATCCGCCGGATTAGGTATCCGGTCTATGTTTTTCCCTATTTTCAACTCCTAGATCAATCATAATTTCTTGCTAATTAACATTAAAGCTTACTCGTGTTGGATTTTCTATTCGATTTTTAAACTCAGTTGTCCGCTAGATCTAAGAAATATGTGAAAGTTTCTCTGGAAAATAATCCTATGCCGTTATGCACTCCATTTGTCAATGGAGATCACTGCATGTTAATACTCCCAAAAATAGAATTTTATTTTTTAATTTTCACGCATCAACACATATGAAATGCAATTCCCATTTTTTCTAATTCGACAAGCAACCTATATTCCACGAAATTGCCTTGTCCGAGACGAGGTCCAAACTTTATTCGTTTCTATAATTTAAAAAAAAATCAAACACGACTTTTGTCCTCATGGTAATAATATAATAATGTCAGACCAAAAAACGATATAATAGTGACTGCAAATAATATAATTTTGCAATTGTGGTTTCAACACCTAAACTATTGGGCCATACTGATTGATCACTTAGCTGCAGTGGCTATGCATGCAAACCCATGCATAATACGTACAAATCTTATTATTATTCTATTCCTTTCTGCTCTCCCCCAACTTATTCTTTCCGATTAAAATAATTTTCGTTCACACATCTTTTTAATTAAAAATCTAAATACATACGTATGACATAAAGTATGATCATCTATATACTACTGGAGTTTTCTTTGGTCTACTGTACCGTATATTGTTTCTATCTATATAATTGTTAATTTCTATCCATACAATCTCAGATCTTAAGTTCAAAGCCCTGTATTAGTATTATTCAAAATCTCGTAGGGAATGAAAAAGTTGAGAGAATCCACATACATTTTCAAGACACAAAACGCAAAGACTTTGGTCAACGCTTAGAGTTTGATTGATTCATATATGTGTCAATGAGAATGAATTAGTGTAGTGGTCAATATTCAACGAATTATAAGTCTCTAACTTTAGAAATTAAAAGCCGTAATTGATACTTCTTAGCATTTGGTATTTGTTGGGTCGTATAATTTGCTCATGGGTTGTCTGAGGATGAGAGTAGCTAGGATTGTAGGGTAGATATCAAGAACGTCATTCTAACGTAAATAATTATTGTTGAAACTATAAAAGCAAAATACGCAATTTTAATTCTTACCCATAATTAATAACGACGACGAAAATATACGATTACGGCTGGACATTGGGCTTCCAAAAAAAGTTTTTGACAGAAGAAAAAAAACGAAATGTCATATACCTAATTTATTTGACCGATGACTTCTACATTATATATCTGGTCACCATTCATAAAATTGGACACAGTACTTGCATGTCGTTTACACGGAAAATTCTTCTGCTTATATGTTAGAGCAAGTTATATATTATGTAGTGATCGGAGAGAATCTAGCTAATTTAACACATCATTTTAAATTTTTCATTGTTAATATATTTATCTTAAAGTATGAAATGAGATTAAGTTTAGTATTTACTAGTAAGTCACGCTGTTTCGAACAAACTAATCACCCCCTAAGGAATTCCAAACTATACCAATTGGTTACGTACAATTTCTGGTTCAAATATAAAGTTTAATTCTGTGTATACGGGAGAATTCATGTGATTTATCAGCTTAAAATGTGATAGTATATATCCGAATATAAAAACTATTTGGGTTATATATGGAAAAGAGAGATGTACATTTTGCATGTATAGAGACACAGACGCATGTGTAGATAATTATAGATAATATGAAATAGTAAGAGTAGTGGAGATGGAGACAAACCCGTGATTGTCGTTGGTGACAGAAACAAGTAGCAATATTTTCTTCTCGTGTCTCTCAGTGAAGACAGCCCAGCCAAGCACCTTTTAACTTCTGTCTGATTCCTCTTTCTATGCTCTCTCTCTCTCTCTTTCTCTCTCTCTCCCACACACACACACACAAAGAACAAATTGTGCTTTTCGGTTTCTTCTTTTTTCGGGTTTCACAGCTTTGGCTTTGAAGTCACGAGCCCATCCTCCTAACCATCCCCTTTTATTTTTGTTACTTTTTTAGACAATTTAATTTATGAGTTGTAACGTGGAAGAAGTTTCATTTATCTAATTAATGTGCATGCCTCATTAATTGTTGCCTTCTTCCTATATTGCAAAAGCTAGTTCGAACGGAACAAGAACACGTATTAAATCCTATGAAAACATAGATCATTTTACTTATTGGTCAGATTTTTAAAAAATACAATCAATTCAATGAAAACATAGATCATTCAACTTATTATCAATTGGTTTTGAAATAAAAACTTGTGAACCTTACAGCATATACACGCCATCTTGAGCCTAGATAGTCATTAAAATATAGAATTTTGTATTTTTATCAGTTATCATGGAAATGAAAACATTATGAATATTTAGAAAAATTCTATCACAACAAAATTCAAAAGTTGAACGAGTTGAGTTAATTAATAATAAGTATCTCGAAAGTTATAATTAAAATATTTTGTTATGACTGAAGTGTAGTTACTAACGTTTAATGGAAGTAAAATTACCATTTTTTTTTTTTTTGTCATGAGGTGTAAATCTAGTAGATCTATCTTTCCCCAAGATATATAGAAAAACATTGTTTTGAAGAAAAAGCTATATATTAAATAGAATTTAGAATATCCGCTGTCATCATTTGCATATATATTTCAACATATATGTGGAGTTGGAGAGAGAGAGAGGGAGATAGAGGGAGAAAAAGGAATGATGGATACAAGCATCCAAAAAGTCACACACATAGACCTTCAAAAGTCTTCACCTTAAATTCCTAACACATATGTATGAGTGTGTGATCTTTGATTAAACTTTGTCCAAAGAACTCCAAGATAGACCAAAAAGGTTCCACCCCCGAAACAAACAACACAAAAGCAGCCAAATAGCTAGAAACCAAGATGAGATCAAGCAGCCAAAGTTCTGAAAACTCCAAGACTTGTCCACCTAACAACTTCAAGGCAACCACCAAGAACGAAGATGATAAAGATGAAGAAGATGATGAAGGAGAAGAGGATGAAGAAGAGAGATCAGGAGATCAGAGCCCATCTAGCAATAGCTATGTGGAAGAGAGTGGGAATCCCCATCATCACAATCATCATGATCAGATCAAGAAGAATGGTGGATCTGTGAGGCCGTACAACCGCTCCAAGACTCCGAGGCTGCGATGGACACCTGAGCTCCATCTTTGCTTTCTTCAAGCTGTGGAGAGATTGGGTGGACCAGATAGTTGAGTTTCAATTATATATGTGGATTAATATTCAAGATCTCTGCATATATGAAGAATCTATTATTTCTAGGGTTTTCTTATTGAATGGTTTTGTTGGAACAGGAGCAACACCTAAGCTTGTTCTTCAATTGATGAACGTCAAGGGACTAAGTATTGCCCATGTCAAGAGCCATCTTCAGGTTTTGCAAACATACACATACACATACTATATATTTATATATATCTAAATACATCACTGAGATTCCCATCTGACTCATATTTTTCCAGATGTATAGAAGCAAGAAGACCGATGACCCGAATCAAGGTAATTTTCTTCTTCTGTCTTATACTTAAGTTAGGGCTTATATGGATTTTGATCATAAATCTAACTGAATTCGAAGATAGGATATCTTGATTTATTTTCTCTTTTTTTTAAAAAAAAAAACTTTTTTTCTTGTAAGTTTAGGAGATCAAGGATTTTCTTTTGAACACGGAGCTGGTTACGCGTACAACCTTAGCCAACTTCCAATGCTACAAAGTTTTGATCAAAGGCCTTCTACTAGCTTAGGGTATCATCAAAATCTCCATCTTATTAATTTCTAACTATATTTTAAAATTAAGTGAGTTTAACCTGGACCGTGTTCAATAGATATGGTGGCAGTTCGTGGACCGACCATAGACGACAGATTTACCGTAGTCCTTGGAGAGGCTTAACAGCACGAGAAAATACAAGAGTAAGACAAACACCGTTTAGCTCACAGCCTGGCGAGAGATTTCATGGACTTAGCAATAACATTCTTGACGATAAGAGCAAAACTATTTCGTTTCGAATCAATTCTCATCAAGCGGTTCATGGGAAGAATGGAGTATCTGAAGTTGTTCCAAGAGTTCATAAAAGTTTTCTTGAAGGTGTGAAAACGTTTAACAAATCATGGGGACAGAGCTTCTCCTCCAATCCTAATTCTTCGACCGCAACAAGACCAGATCATATTGCTACGACAATAAGTTCTTATCAAAGGGACAATGCTCGAGAAGCTGAAGGATCAGAGAATGTTTTAAAGAGGAAAATATTATCGTTATCTGGTGACTGCAATAAGTCGGATCAAGATTTGGATCTAAGCTTGTCCCTTAAGGTACCTCGGACACACGACAACCTCGGAGAATGCTTGTTAGAAGATGAAGAAAAAGAACATGATGATCATGAAGATAGGAAGCGCCTGTCCCTTTCATTATCTTCGTCGAGTTTTGATAAACTCGATCGAACTATTAGGGAAGAAGATCAAAATAATCATAAGAAGAGAAAGATTTCCGTCTTGGCAAGTCCCCTTGATCTCACTTTGTGAATATATATAACAACATATATATATATATATACATATATTCTAAGTGAGATCTTGAGGTACTTGTTGATAAAAGACGGTTCTGTACTGTTTATCATTCGTTGCATACTGGTGACAAGACCCATAATTAAGGTAATAATAGAGACATTTTTTTAACGTTTATTGGTCCTCTCTTTTCCACATAATTTGTCTAGATGTTAATGCATATTGATCGAGTTGTGAGCAGAGATTTGTTTTCTTCTGAATAGTAACCACAAAAAATAAGATTAGCGAGTCTATGATTTTGAGAGTTACAAGACATTGCACGTTGTCTTGGTTGTGTCTTGTTGTGAGACGTTGCAAATGTGTGTGTAGTTCCCGTTTTCACTAACGCTCAAAAAACAAGTATCCTAAGCCATAAACAGAACTTGTCAACATAATTACTTTACGAATTAGTCCATTTAACTACAAAAGTAACAACACTTGTCAAATTTCCTTTCCGTTTCTCTTTCGTACCACTAATTTAGTATACATATTTTTGTACAATACTACTCTGTTAATAATACAACGAAAGTTCTTTACATTTTTGTCTTCGCCCATAAGACTTTCTTTAAGATAAAATTGGAGAGAAAGACAAGAAGACAGATGTACTCGACATAGAGATGTGTCTTGATTTCCTCGATACACAACAAACAATTTGTTATTCGCATATAATCGTTTTCTTATCATCTCGGGCCTTGAATAAGATTTGGCTATATCGTATTCTATATTTGAGAATATTTATCTATTTTTCAGAGAATCAAAACTATGGAAGGTTTTTGTTGTCTTGTGTCTACTTACATGTGTCTTTGTTGTATCATTCTTCCCAATCCTTAATAATTTGAACAAATATATATATTTCATTGTTAAGTCAAACATATTTGTAACGTGAGAGATCAATTTTTTATTATGTTTATACTTGACGACATGTAGAATTTGTATAATAATTCTTTTTAATCAACTTCTACTTAATTGCTTTTCTATTTTGCAGTTTCAGAAGCCAATTTGGTGGCAAAGAGAAATTGAATCGATATCCTTGACATTATTATACATCTTGGAGTAAATACAGCACACCAAACACTTATGTTTGAAGAGATGACTCTACTTGGGTAATATGATAACTTGTGGGTTCATTTAGATCATACTCATACGAGCCAAGAAAAAAAAAAAAAATTTAAACCTCACCTTCTTAAGCATGTGTATTTTTTCTAATCCGAACATTTTGGTCGGAATTCATACTATGAAACTTGTGAAAAAAAATTAGATAAGTATTTGCCATTCAAAGCATCTATATTGGCCAACAACCATGATTGAAATCACAGTTTAAAAAGACACAAAACTCTTTCCTTAATTTTAAAAGTGGATCCTAGAATCATTTGAGTCACCATGAGTTAGGTTTTTGTTCCACGAAAATGAATGAATATGCCATGTTATTTACAGACACTGTAAATAATGGTCCATGCCACAGCAGCATTTAACAACAATTAGGACAACAATAATGTTCAAAAAAAGCAAATAATTGCAAATAAAAATTATAAATTAGAGGAGAGGTACCAAATTTCGTAAAGCGAAATTAGCAATGACAGAGTAAGCCTTTTGAGAAGGATGCACAGAATCAAAGAACAAATACTTTGAAACATCTTCACAAGTCCGACACAATGGCTTGCATAGAGGTCCTGCCTCAAGCAAACCTGTCCCGCAACATCCTTTCAACGTTTCTTCCAATCCTACATCAATTACATCAACCGTCAAATTCAATTTTGTGTTCCAATAATTAACAAATCTTCGTACATAATTACTTAAATCGTTACCGTATTTATGAGGATGTTTAATCATGTCTGTTAACGGAGAGTAGATGTCAAGGTAAAGAACTTTTGAGCCTCGAAGCCTCTGATTGAGACGGAAGTTTAGCTTCTGTAGCTTTTGATTGTAAAACTGAGAATCAGCGTTCTGATGTTCTGTACATGCCCGATGATTGAAGATGCGAGGGAGTGGCAATGAAGTGAAAATACCAACTGTTACTTGCACTGGAAGGCATCCAATTGGTGGTAGACCAGCTACAGTAATCCTTCGAGCTCCTGCGTCGTGTAGTCTCTGCAAGCATTTTCGAGATTTAGATATATGTTAGAGATTTAGGTCTTGTAGACTTGTAAGTTGTAAGCTGTGATTTGGATATCTATCTTAGTGTCTTCTTCACTATGTCTAGGCCTGGGCACAAGTACCCGTTACTTGCTCAAAAACCCGTGACTTGCCTTGACCCGCCTTGTTTAAGCAAGTACTTGTTCGAAGCAAGGCGGGTCACAAATCGGAAAATTTTATTATTTGCAAGTACAAGGCAAGTCGCAAGTCGCATTATTTTTTCCGATACTTGCCCCGTTAATACTTGCCTTGTTAGTTTTAAAGGCTTATTTTCTTAGCAAATCAATATTCAATCTTGGACTTCCATTATTTCACACAAGCCATAAATGAGAAGAATCAAGCCCATTACTTCACACAAGTCACACAATCTTTTAGTTGAGCCCATTACTCCATTAGCTCAAACATATACAACACTACGGAGCAAGTACTTGATATTTGTTGTTATTTGCAGGTTACAAGGCAAGGCAAGTAACTTGCGGGTCGGCTAAATTTGGACAAGTACCCGTGACCTCAAGTACTTGTCAAATACAAGGCAAGTCGCGGGTCAATATTTGTGAATTATGAACGGGGCAAGGCGGGTCATAAGGCGGCCAGAAAATGCAAGTACTTGCCCCGTGCCCAGCCCTAACTATGTCTATGACTATGATATAGAGAGTCTAATTGGCAATTGCAAATGCAATATATGGGCCTTTACTATCAAAAATCCCAAGGAAAAATAATAGGAATACATATTCTGGGCTAAGGCCCATTATAAGCCTAAAAGTTCATAACATTTCGTTGAAAAAGAAATTTATAAATCATAACATCTCAACTTAAAATTTAGCATTTAAATTTGGATGTAGTTTTAAAAAATTATTTTATACATAAAAATCTCTGATTAATGCTAAGATAGTTCAAAAGTTGAAAAGGAGATATCATAAACAAAAAAAAAACAAAAAAGGAGAAAACGTCTTATCATTGTAATCTACATTTTTTAAAAATAAAATCGGAAAACATAAATTCAAAAAGAAGAGAGGGAAATATTGGAATAGATAGGGACAACACATGCAAATTATGTGATAATTAGATTAGCAGAACGCGCATAGCCGTGTAGGTCTTACTCAAGTAATTTAATGGGTGGGATCCATGCGAATAGGACACTTGATTAATTTTAATAGACACATAATTCTCTGTAGATTAGTTTATGGTTTTTTCCTTTCAAGACTTAGTTTATGATTTAAAAATAAATTAACAGAATTAAGAATTAAGAACTTAAAAGTTGAACGTAGCTGACCTGGACAAAAGCTTCGACTTTGCTGAGTAGAAAGTCTTGATAATCCGAAACGGAAATCAATCTCCCAAGAACATGATCATAAACATTATAGATCATATCATTAGTGCCCGCACTAATCACAAACAAAGCGTTTTTAATCACACGATTAGTCTCCGACTCTCCAGCCACACTCTTCATCTTGCGCACTGCCTCCTCAAAGCAACTTAATTGCTTGTCCATGGTCAAAGTCGACGATAACTTCGCCGTCCGATCATCTAAACCACCTCCGGCCGAGGCGAAACTAACGCCGGTCAAAAGGTCAACGGGTTTGACCGAAGGGTTTAGGTAAGCTGGTAAAGTGGGTTTGAGTCCTAGAGAGGAGGCTAAGAAGTCGGTGGCGAGTTTCCCGTCGGAGAATCTTCCGGTGGAGAGTTTGGCCGGAAAGGATTTGCCGTAGGGAGGATGGTTGCTCCGAAAAAGAGTGGGGATGTAGTTGTTGTTGCCGGAATCAACCGTGGAGTCGCCGAAAGCGTAAAGAGCTGTTACCGGTGGGGATGGTGATGCATTGATAGGGCTTGTAAGTTGGAGAACAAGAGTGAAGAATGTTAGTAGGATTGGTTTGTGAGGATTAGGGCTCATGGTTTGGTTAGTGGGGAATGGGGATGATGAAAAAGAGAATAACATGTATACATTTTCCAATTTTAGGGAGTTGCAAAAATATATAGACCTACAAAATGGGCCCAACGTGGAAAAGAAGTTGAATACAGCTTCAATTTCTCTAACAGTGAATGATTTAATTATGTAATATAATGAGAGATCTTAGTACATTGAGTCCCACAAAGATTGTCGTGTTTATTTCAATAACTTTTACAATAATGGTTTCTCTTATGGAGTAGTTTATAATCTTTAACAGAAGGTACTTATTCCAATCGAAATATGGAGTAGTTTATAATCTTTAACAGAAGGTACTTATTAACACAAAATACTATTTAGATCCCAAAAAAAAAACACGGTGTAAAGTTTCTTTATATATATGTGTGCATATTTCTTGATGTGGAGATGGTTATACAAAACATATACAATTTTTAATCAATCCACGTCAATCGTCAAGTTTTAATTCGAACCTTTCCACTAGTCAGTTGACTATACTGAATATTTTAAGTAACAGGAATATCAACTTATTCTGTAAAAACCTAACAGCTTTCCAGGAAATAGTTTACTTCTGGTACATGTCTTATGAGATATCCGATTATGTAAATTAAAAAAAAAAAGATTTAATAATGAGAATTCTAGCTACAATAACAGATCTTTCCTATATCTGCAGTTGACAAACAAATTATAACTGAATCAATTGTTTAAACTTTAAACTAAGAACCTTCATGTTTGTTGCATTTGAAGTCGTACGTAATTAGTTAATTTAAACAGCATATGCTATGCATATCATAATTATGCATGTGGCGAAAGCAGTATATGAATGGATGGTCACATGTATAAACAATTAAATGTGTTCACATAGACACATACTATTAGCATAAGTACATCACTTCACGTTTCAATAAATGAATGGAGCAAATTAGAAAGAGGGATTTGCCCATTATTAGGTCTTATAAAGAATATAAATAAACTGAAGATGACTCATATTAAATGGCGTGCAAATGTAGCTGACCATGAAAGCCATTAATGTGCGCATTAACCCATGCAACCAATATTTATTTATGATCTAATTCATACTTTATAGCGAATCAGAAACTAGATTTAAATAATTACTTTGTAATGTACGATAACATATTAGAACCGTGGAGTAGAGTAGTAGTTATGTCAATTTGTCGGTTTGCTACCCGAAAGCTTTTGTACCAATTGAATGGAATCGTATACAAATACACAAGTTTGGTAATATGATTCGTTTAGAGGATCGGGACTTGAGTTTTTTCTACAGCAGGGTGAACAAAAAAAGGAGTTTTTTTCCCAACAATTATAACTATGATTGATCACTATAAAACATTATATGAAGAAAATATCCGATCTTCCACGTTATATAACTAGTTATGTAGTAAAGGTGGCAGAAGAAGTTGGTCGACCCATTACTCCAATGGTAATTGTAAATTTGTAATGGAAGTGATACATGTGTGCTCTCAAAGTCAAAATTCAATATCTTCCCTCTCTCCGAGACGATTTTTTTTTTTCTGACTTGACGCAACACATATGAATACGACCGAATCATTTCAAATCTCAAATAATCTGCATCCTCGCTTTCCACGTTGTGATGCAAGCTATACTTGGGGAGATGCATTAAATTAACTAGCTAAATTAATTCAACATCAAAAATTAGGCAATTTTTATTTTTCGAGTGAAGCATAAAATGTAAGAAGACAAGCAAGTCATGTTATCCTTGTCTGTTTCATCTTTGATTAGAGGGACTGGCTCCAAATGGTGATGTTAACTGTGATGTAGGGTGCTTTAAATTTCAATGTTTCTTTGTCCCAAATCCTGCACGACTATCACACTCGTTTAACTAACAATCTCGTACCTCATGTCTAATGCCAAATGCCAATACCAAGCTGAAAATAATCCACATGTGGTAGTAAATCTGACAACAATCTATACTGAACTTGTACAATGAATAGCCTTGAGACTTATCCAAGTTATATTTGCATTGAAATGCTTCAAACTGAAACCAGCAATCCCACAAACAGAGAGAGAGAGAGAGAGAGAGAGAGAGAGAGAGAGAGAGAGATCTGCAGATGCAACAAAAGCAGAGATGCATATATGACAAATCTTCTTCGTTCCATGATCCTACCAAAACAAGACCTTATGGTTCCAAATGCCCAAAACCTTAAAATTCTATATACTCTCTCATATTGCTCTTGTTCTCTGTTTCTCTGCAATTGGAATCTTAAAGCTAGTTTTGTAACCCATTATGCTTATGCTCATAATCTCCAATTTGATCCTATGAAACGCAAAGAATCAACCATTTGAAACAACATAATCATGATGATGATCATCGTTTCTCACATAAAATTCCCTCAAATCATCTCCCATTCTCAATCCTCTATCAACCATCTCTTTCAAAACAATCTTCGCCTCCTCAAACCTCTTCCTCTTCACAAGCTTACCAGCCAGACACCCAAAACTCTCACCATCCAATCTCACGTCTTTTCCGGCGTACGCCATCACAAACTCCACACCAAGCGCATAATAGCCTTCCTTAACCATCTCCGCTATAACGTGCGCATGCGTCGAGTACAGCACATGTACGCCCTCGTCTTCCATCCTCCTCAGTATCGCCATAGCCGCCTCAACTTTCCCCGCCCTGCACGCGCCGAGCACGAGCGCGTCGTAGCTACGCGAGTCCGGAGAGATCCCGTCTTCTTCCTCTATCTTCCGCACCACCTCGCTCGCCGATTCCACGTCGCCGTCGTAGCAGTGTGAAGTTAGGAAGTAGTTGTAAGACGTCACGTCCACCGGAACCGATTTGGATCTCATCGATTCCACCACTCGCCAAGCCTCTTCGATTCTGTTCTTCCTCGTGAGCGCGCACAAGATCGGATGAAATGCCGACGGAGTCAGGCCGAATCTCCCGCTGGAGATGTCTCCGATCACGATCAGAGCGTCGTCGATGCGGCCGAGCTTGCAGAGGCGAGCGATTAGAATGTCGTAAGCGTTTTTCCGAGTGAAACCGCCGTCGATCTGGGGTAAAATGCGGCGGAGATCTTCGAAATCGGAGGAGTATGAAGCGGTGTTAGTGAGGAACTTGAAGGTATCGCTCGTGTTGAAACATCCGTGCACTATGCGGCTGTTTAGAAGACGGCGTACGGTCTCGAAATCGCCAGAGCTGCCAGCGTCGTAGATAAGTTTGTCGAATTCGGTGGTACTGCGACGACCTGTAGGAGGCTTCACGGTGGAGAACGATCGATCGGAGAGGATTTGAAGGAATATTCCGGAGTTAACTGATTGTTTCACGAGTAGTCGCCGGAGAAGAGACATTGAGTTCCACAAAATTGGTTTTCTAATTCGTTAGGGTTTAAGCCAAGTATACCGGGAAGATGGTTATTTCATAAAATGGGCTTTATTTCTAGTATTCGTGGCCCATTCTTAACATTCTGACCCATTAATTAATCAAAGTGGCACGAAAATGAACCCTTTTTAGTTTTTACAAACCCAAAGGACCAACCATTGATGATGACAAGGAGGATGATGAAACTAAATAAGGATTCAGAGAAACCTAAATTAATACCATCCTTTTAAGTACGTTAGTTAGTTGAAAAACAAACTCTTTAGTTTATGTTTCAAAATTTTAAAGTGTTTTGAATTTTAGTATTATTTATAGAAAAGCTAGTTATCAAGTTCTAATTTGATTTGGGAACCTTTTCCCACCATTGAAAGCAGTTTAGCTTGGAACTTAAAATGAACAGAAATTGACTTTTAGCGAAAGAAGAGAATCGCTTGTTCACGAAAAGTCGAAAACTCTGTGTTAGATGACTATATGAACGAAAGTAATAGAGTAATCACAGACAGATGAAGAAATGTAACAAATATCATAATATATATGATAATGAAGATATGTAAGATCATTAACACCAACAAACAAACAAAAATAACAAAGATATGATTTTGGGAATAAGATTCACTTTTGAAGAATATCTCTTCTTCTTCCTTTCTGTGAAAAGACGTGGATTCAATTGTTTGCGAGGAATCCTTTTGGTATAGTTGAAAATATAATTAAAGAAGTTGAGAAAGGAGATAACTAAAAGAGGGGTTGTGATAAAAAGAAGAAAGAAGAAGAAAACAATGCTTATCACATCAAGAGAAAAAAAAAATGTTGGGGTAAAGATGAAAATCATATCTAATCTAATCTCTAAGCTTATCCTCATAATAGCTTAGACTATATATTCTATGTTTAATTCGGTCGTCGACTACAATATCCGATACAAGCTAATTTATGCAACCTTCTACCTTTTAAGAAACTTACTTCTTTTTTTTTCCTTTTTTTTTAAAAAAAAGACACCTCTTCTATTTCTCTTCGAAGGGGACATCGTTTTGTGCTTACAAACAGACCGAGAGTCTAAGATTACGTAGAGATTACAAGCTACTAAATAATAGGTCAAAAGAGTTGAAACAACGCGTGGAACAGATGAGAACTTGCAAGCTTAAGAGACAAATTATGTTGGAGCCGTAGTCGAAGTCGGGAGAATGGGAGAATTGTATAAATCCAAACCAAGTGAAAACTTGCTTTTAATACTCTGGCTGGCACCGTTTCTAGCACATACAACCATGACTTTTATTTTCGTGCGACGGTCAATTTGAAAGACTTTTAATTTTAGCTATTTTGCTATTCATACAAATCATTACAAGCTATTTCTCAGTGTTTTCTCTTCATTCACTTCCTAAAAGATATCATTCATTGTTGAAGTAGGGAATAAAGAAAAAAATCATTCATCGTCAAATTGGTCATATATTCAAACACGTTTAGTTGTAAAGTTCTGTGATGGTAAAAATAATTAATATTTTCTAATAACTATAGATTTTTTATTTATAGTTACTATGTTCACCAATATTATTATTTAACAAAATATGTCCATGGGGACCATGATCTTCGAATTCAGTTAGATTACAAGCTATGATTACAACGACAAAAGCGTCTGTTGATAAAAAAAAAAAAAATATATATATATATATATATATATATATATATAGGAATTTGAAAAATAAAATTTAAAAAATTTACTCTTCCAAGTTTACATTATCACTAATTCACTATAAATTCTGATTGGTGTACATCATTTCACCAATAATGTTACGTAGATAGTTTCCAAGCATGGTAACTAGTGTCTCTGCATACCTATCGACATCGGATTTTCTTTCACCTTCAAATAGAATTGTCAACAATCTGTGTTCCTCGATTTTACACTAGATTGCGAATTCACTTGGTTAGCTAGCCATTGTCAAAGAATAATCGATAGTTGTTCACGTCTTGTTTGTATCTAAGATTTTTGTTTGTCTCAGAAAATTCCAAATTCATATTATAGAGTTGACAAAATTGGTAAAAGAATTACTGTTGATAGATTAATTACGAATTATAAGTTTGTCTCCATGCAAGTGAAAATGTCTCTGCCGACCAATCTTTGACCACATGAAAGCTTTTGCAAACATAAAGACAAATTCTCTCTTTTATAGATTGAACTTTACAACCACTCTTTGCATTAATTATGATCGCGAAACTCATTAAGAGGACGGTGACCGGCTTTTACATTTTAACACTCGAATCTTCCGATCTTCCTTGTTTGTATCTCTACTAGTAGCCGACCCATTTATGTTTTTTATTTTTTCAATTTAGTTTTGTTTTGATACCCAACCCAGTTAATTTACAGATTCGATTTCTGATTTGATTATGCAGGGTTACATTTTTATTTGTTTAGTTTAGTTTTATTTGATACCCGACCCGATCAATTAACTGATTTAATTTTTGATTTGACCGAATAATCTGCCGATTTATTTTAAGTTATTGTGAAGATCCGTGTCCAATACCCAAGCAATCCGAATCGGTTTTTTTTGTTTGTCCTCTCTTATTTTTGTATTCAAACAGTTTTTTTCTCTTATTCTTGTATCCAATCAGTTTCAATGTATTTTTTCAGTTTAGTTTTTTTTTTTGTACCCGACCAGATCAATTTAACAGATTCGATTTCTGGTTTGACTGAACTATCCGTCGGTTTGTTTTAAGTTATTATTCTTGTATCCAAACAATTTTTCGCTATTATTCTTATATCCAAAATAGTTTTTTTCTTACCCAAACATTACAATATACTTGTCAATTAATATTATAATAATAAAGATAATATTACAATATACTTGTCAATATACTTGTCAATCAATATACTTGTCAATTACTAATAAGTTGATTTATATATGTGTCTATGTTAGGGTTATGTGTGTATGTACAGATCTATATACGTATATCATCATCCTTTCGTGTCATTTTCAAAGGAGCCTTAGTTTGGTTTCACACATGATGTATGACAAAGGTGAAACAGTGTTGTTATTTTCATGTTGAATACGATAAATCATTTTCGTCCAACATATTTTTTTCAGCTATATAGATAAAAAGATGTTTGTTAGCAAATTTTTCAATTAAAGATCTTTAATTGCTTCCAGATACAGTTAAAAGATTATATATAGCCGAACTGACAAAGTGGTTAAATATGATTAAACAA
The DNA here is from genome assembly GCA_026724425.1 of Erythrophleum ivorense. NCBI lineage: Eukaryota > Viridiplantae > Streptophyta > Magnoliopsida > Fabales > Fabaceae > Erythrophleum > Erythrophleum ivorense. The sequence goes on along the minus strand of JAIUCV010000772.1, from coordinate 20,378 downwards.
TACAAACAATATTTATATAAGTACGAGAATAATGTATATAGAATAATCAAAAGGAAATGGATACGAACAAGTTGTGAAAGCAAATGTCGGAATTGGGAAGTATTACTCTATTTTTGTGAGAAGGTGATGGTGGCTACTTGCCCAGTGCTTAAGAAGCTGGGCCTACAAAGAACTTGTTGGATGGATAATATATGCATGTGGTGTTTCTTTGGGTACACCCAATTTATTTGTTTTTATTTCATGGATAAAAACCACGAAAATAGATATTGTGCGTTAGGAATAATGAAAAAAAAACATATATATGACGATTGACGATTATTTGTTTACCCCTTGGCTGGCCTACGCCTTTTTAAAAACCACGTACTGATGAATTGAAAATGAAAAAAAGAATAACTTAATGACAAGGGTTTTGTCGTTATTTTCATATGACTTTCGTCATATTAATTGGATCTTTTATCAAGTAAGTTCAAAAAACGGTTTTTGTATTTTCTTCTGTTCATCGGAGTACGATATTCTCTCCATGAGCTATGATGGCTATCTTGTTTATCGATGGTTCCTTTTATATAACATATTTAATACTTGGCAGCTATGAATATATATTTAAATTGAATTTAGTTACTATCTCCACAAGAATACTTCTATCCCTATGAACTTTATCTCGATAGTCAGAGTAAATCGTCTAGTCTTTTCATGAATTTGTTGTCTATATGGATATGAGAATCTGTAACTGTAAGTGATGGCAAATGCTCAAATGGTTTCGCTTTGGTATTTAGGAATGGATCACAAAAAGAAGAGATATGTAAATGTAACAATAGAGCTCGATCTATATATGTGTACAATGAGCTAAACATAAACGAGGGTGAGGGGTGTACACTGTGCAGTGTGTGTTATGAGTATGAAACTATGCTAATCTAAGCTATTTAAAATGTTAGTGTGAGGGAGCAAATGAGATACATGCTTCCGGATTTCAGGGACTAAATGTAACCGTCTTTGGAGATAATTAAGTAAAATTTTATAGAAAATGCGGTGTTAGATATCTATAGATAAGATCAATGATTTCGGGATCTTATCTATAGAAATTTTAAAATCTGGACATCTAGAGTTCTATTACCCAATTTCGGGATCTAGTTTTGAATTTTTTTTTTTTTTTTTTTTAGTAAGAAATTTAAAGCGGCTTTTTTTATATTTGATCATAAACCACCATTATGGTTTGTCAATGTTACCATTATCAGATCATCAACCACCATTCATAGACTTCTGTATATAACCTTGTCTGTGTTCTTGTCTTTGCAACAAAAATGAAACCACGGTATATTATAACTTCTGAAAGTACTACGTAGAGCGACGGCTTGTTGAAAGAACGTAGCAACTCTGAAAATACGAGAGCGATAACGGTATAACATAACTTTTACCTTTAATTTCTTTCAAATTCATAATTCAGCGTTAATTAACGTGTCCTTGCCGTCACCGACACGAACTATGCTTATATTACTGTATATGGAAAGTGCTTCTCACTTTTCACTTTCAGCATGCATCTACTCTATAGACTATAATATATACGACCAGAGAGTTTCGTAGATGACTTACTCTAGATTCCTTGAGTGACCAAAAAAAAAAAAAAAAACATGACCACCGTAACATGTGCATACCATATCAAGTCACCCTTTTAGTTTGTTCCCTATAAAGCAATCTTTCTCGCCTCTTTTTTTTCTTGGTACAAAATCTTCCCAAATCTTTCTTATTTCTTTTCATAAACAGAATCAAAACAATTCAAACCCATTTATTTGGATTACCGAATCATCTTCTTTAATCTTTTGTTTAATGGGAATGTGAAATGTATCCCACCATCTTAATTATTTCTTTCATTGATAAGAGTCTTCGGATATCTCTTGCAAATTAAATTAAAAAACTTCGGACATTATAATTTGATTATACATATACATATACATCACCATTGGATATCTGCTTTCAGTTCATCTCCTTCGTCGTATCAAAATTTGATCGATCCTTAAATCTCTCCGACTCTACTCATCACATTTTGGATTATTAATGACAAGAGGTAATATTTGTAGGGCCGAAGTATACTGTCCTATCATCATTGAAAAAAGAAGCTTTATATCAATATACCGAAAAAAAACAAGACATATAAAAGAGAAAGAAAAGTAAATCATATATGATATACGAGTGACCACGTTAAATATTTATGGGTCCATGCCAGAATTGACAAGACCACTACAGTAATTCAAGGAAGATTAAAGAAAAAAGTGGCATTGCTTTTGAATTATCTATAGTATGATTTCAATCAAAAGTTCACATATGGTTAATTTATTAATATTTGATTCGAATGGTAACCATTTGAGAAAACGAAAAGTGTTTGATGATCTTTCGGTATATATACATATAACCCATGGCTCATGGCTCATGGCTCATGGTAAAGAGTAAAGACTACATAATTAGCTTTTTTTCCTTATTTGTTAATCTCTCCATATTACTAGCTATATGGTAAAATAACTTACTTTAGAAGTCAGTATTACAAACAACACTTGAAACTAAAGTAGAAAAAGAAAAAAAAAACAACAACAATTGAAACTAAATATTATTCAACCTACAAGTAATGTTTTGAATATATGCTTTAATGTTTGAGTAATTGTCTCTTAAGGTTTTTGGGGTCCTAGTAATTGTATTTTCCTTTTTATCACATAAGAAATGTTAGTTATATGATGACTATAGTTAGAATATAAGGATAGAAATTGTGATATTTCTCTTTAGTTAGATTTTGCATATTTATGGAAGGGTATATATTTCATTTAATATTCTATGAGTATATATTTTTGTCTTTGTCCAATAAAGTTATTCCATGAGAATCTTGGCACCAAATCTTTCACTGTTTAAGACACATGCGCCAATGCCCAAACAACAAGGCACATCATATTGTAATCCGCCACCACAACCATTTTTATTCTCATTATTATTTCCCTCTATATACATCCAAATATTTATAAACAAGAAAGGTGTAATGTTTTTGGGTTGATTATAGACATTTGTTCCTTTTAAAACCCGTACAACTTTAAATTGTAATTTATTCATGGAGTAGACATTAGCCGAATAAGTCCCGTACTGTTTTCTCTTGCTTTTATGATATTTTTGTCGACTGTTTTGTGTTTGGATTAGGTTTAGACCGGTCCGTTATGATATTTGTTCGTTTCATCGGAAAATGCTTACCATTTTCAATAAGTAGTTCGGTTCCACGATATCATAATTTTGTTTGCAGACCTTAAATCGTATGTTATAATTTAATGGTAACAATATGTCATGCGTGCCAACGGATAATTTCTTAAATGTATATATGAACATCTTGTTTATCAAAAAAAAAAAAAAATATGAACATCTTTTATTGATAACTATGAAGAACATTACTATAAGTTGATGAGTTACTTGCACATATATGTTTTCCTACTTTAATTGTCAATCAATTTTTGTCTTTCATTTCACACCGTAACACATCAATTCAAAGACTTTTTCAGAATAAAAAACTGCAAAAGAATAATTTACTGCTAATACTAAGAAAATCGAGAAAATTGACTTAGTGACATCTTTAACATACTATTTGAAATATATTTTTATTTTAAAAACTTTTGCCAAATGGCATTTTTTTTCCTTCTTCTTTTCTCGACATTTTTGTCTTGAATTCTTATTCTACGGATTATTCGATCATGTAGAATCTGTGTGTTCGTAATCGTATGGACAATAAACAATTCTTTGGATAACCATATAAACTGTATGCATTTACATAGACTACATATATATATGTTCCTGTACGTTATGTTAATAGTAGTGTAGGTGTATAGATTGGTATCTCCTTAGTGGTTTGTCGTGTGGATGAGCAAATGGTATAGACGGTATAAATATGCATGATCATCCATGCACCTCCATCAATTATAATAGAGCAAAACTTCAACGGATATACCAATTTAACCAATATTCGTTAAAATATATTTTTTTTTTAAAAAAATATATATATATATATATATATATATATTTCCAATATCGAATAAGGTAGTTTAAGTCAAAGGTATAAATAATGGAGGATAATTATCGGTTATATATGCTCTCGAAATTTTTTAAAAAAATCTACGTATCCAAGAACTTGTAAAACTGTCGGACCAAGTGACTAACGGATCAAATTATTCCAAGTTTGAAGAACATTATGTCCAGTATTTATTAAGTTAAGTCCAATAGTTAACACTTAAATCAGTGTTACATAATACTAAACCTTTACATTGTTCCCAACTAATGTTTAAGGCTTATAAGTGATTAAGTTCCACTCTAAACTTATGATTTTGAAAAATTCAAAGTACACGATCCTAGAAAACAAATTATGACAATCGACTAAGTATATAATCTTTTCGTGATCGTAGATAAAAAAAAAAAAAATCATAGTTTTTCTCTCTCCAATTGTATTTTTTGTTTACTTAAAACCGTTGCAGCTAGCTAATACGGAGTATTTGAATTTCTGAGAATCTCTGCAAATCTTTTGACATGAGTACTTCCGTGTCCTCACGCCCTTTGCTTCTTGACACAGCATTTATTGCATCTTCTTATGCTTCCGGCTTCAGTAGTACAAGATCTGCATTTTGAGATATGGTTTGCTAATTCGAATTTAATCAATGAGAACTGAGAACACATTAAGTGAACATGTGTACACACAAGAGTACATATGCACGATACAACACACAAGACACACCATGTCGAAAAAGAAGACCCAAATTACAAAATTACCCTACTTGTCTCGATAGCTATCTCTACGTGAATATATATACAAGCGCATACATATGTAACCAAACAAAAAAACATACTTTATACAAATAATAACACACATAGCCGATGTATATATAATACACAGATATATAGCAGAGACCCACCTTCTTTATTTCAGAGGAAAAAAAGGAAAAGAAGAAGAAGAAAACAGAGCATCATAGAGAAAGTATGGGATCCTTGGTTCATGTGAAAGAAGCCACTGTTATTACTCCTTCCGACCAAACACCTTCTTCTGTTCTGTCTCTCTCCGCCTTAGATTCTCAGCTTTTCCTCCGATTCACCATCGAATACCTCCTCGTTTACCCAACCGTTTCTGACCCGAATTCTCTCTCGGATCGTCTCAAATCCGCACTCTCTCGCGCTCTCGTTCCTTACTTCCCTTTCTCCGGCCGCGTCCGTGAGAGACCCGACGGCGGCAGAGGTCTCGAGGTTAATTGCCGTGGCCAAGGTGCTCTGTTTCTCGAAGCCGTCTCTGACCACCTCACGTGCCTTGACTTCCAGAAAGCTCCCCGGCACGTGACTAGCTGGAGAAAGCTTCTCTCCCTCAACGTCATCGACGTCCTCTCTGGTGCCCCACCTCTCGTTGTTCAGCTCACGTGGCTCAGAGACGGCGGTGCTGCTTTAGCCGTCGGTGTTAACCACTGCCTCTCCGATGGTATCGGAAGCGCCGAATTTCTCACCTTGTTCGCCGAGTTATCGAGAGACTCGCTGAGTCAGACTGAGCTAAAGAGGAAACACCACTGGGATCGCCAATTGCTTAATCCGGTTCCGGTTCGCGACTCGTTGAGCCACCCCGAGTTTAAGCGAGTTCCCGATCTATGCGGATTCGTCAACCGATTCGACGCCGAGCGACTCGTCCCGACCTCGGTCGTGTTCGAGAGACAGAAACTAACGGAGCTCAAGAAACTCGCGAGTCGACTCGGTGAGTCCAATTCGCAACACACATCGTTTGAGGTGCTCTCTGCACACGTGTGGCGGACCTGGGCGAGATCACTGAACTTGCCATCGAACCAGATCCTCAAGCTTTTGTTCAGTATCAACATTCGAGACCGAGTCAAACCGAGTCTACCCAGTGGATTCTACGGGAACGCTTTCGTCGTCGGATGCGCGCAAACCACCGTGAAAGACTTGACGGAGAAAGGATTGAGCCACGCGACGATGCTCGTGAAACAAGCGAAGGAGCGAGTCGACGACGATTACGTCAGATCGGTGGTTGAAGCTGTGAGCAAGAAAGCGAGTCCTGACTCAGTTGGAGTACTGATACTGTCGCAGTGGTCACGCCTCGGTTTAGAGCGGCTTGATTTCGGTTTTGGTAATCCGGTTCATATAGGATCGGTTTGCTGTGACCGTTACTGTTTGTTGCTTCCGATTCCTGAGCGAAGTGACGCCGTTAAAGTAATGGTCGCCGTTCCGTCAAGTGCCGTTGACACCTATGAGAATCTTGTGATGAGTCCTAACGCTTAATTAGACAAAGGATAAAATTCTAAAATAAAATGTGAACTATCCCTCCGTTGACTTGTATAATATCGAGTTTTGACTTTATTCTATTTAAATACAGTTTTGGCTTTCTTTTATTTTGTTTACTTCCTACGCTCAACTCTCAATTTGTTTATTCATCCAACATAAATCACCATTAAAGATTTTTTTTCTTATTTTTTAATTCTTCGTCTCATGGCACGCCTATTGGCGATCCACTGTCAATTTATCGTTTAAAAAATATATAAATTAGGATCTTAGTAGCAATCGTAACCTAACAATGCACTTAAATTGACAAATAAGATCACAATAATGATAATTTTACATATAAATGTCTCGTACAAGATTGTTTAGACATTGTACAGTGCTTCACCGACTGTATTTGATCTGTTTTAATTTTATCATTTTATGGTTCAACAAGTGAACTGATGATAAATCAAACAGACACTTTAAACTTTAAAGATACAATTATACCTCAGCTGACAATCATGGACTTCATTAATAAGCCCATCATGTCGACTAAATAGTTAAAATTAAACTTAACAAGCCAGTAAATTTGTTACATCCGATACCAATAATTTTTGCAATCTTACATCAAAAAGGACATCAAAAAGGAAAACAAGTTTTTCTTTTTGCGATCCGTGATTTAGCCTTGGTGTTGCATTGGTCCCAAGAAGCGCGATTGATGCAATAGTATGTGTCGGCAAAACAATAACCATGATTTTTAGCAAAAAAAATAAAACAACAACCATGATTGGCTATTATTATGTTAAAAACCTTTTGTTCTCCGACTTAATAAGTTAATATATTACTTGAATGTACATAACATACCACCAAATTTGTATAATTGTATCTATCATCTAAGTCGGTGAAGTTACATAACAAGAAAAAGTCTGATTGTTTCAATACAGGAAATTTATCACTCTTAATTTATAAACCTGCTAATTTTCTATTTATTTTACCTTTAAGTGGTCATATAAGTTTCTACCTTTTTGGATGAATCTGTAAAATATTTGAAAATTAGTCTTGTCAAAGAATAATCGTATAATCTAGCGAAAGTGTTACTTTTAATATCTAATTCATTAAACTAACCTTATTTGATACAACACATTTGCAAATCTATTTTCAACAAATGTATCCATTGCCCCAAATATTAACCATATCCAAATATATTGTTTGTTTACATACTTTTAGTAGTACTTTGTTATTCAAGATTCTCAAAATATTAGTAAATCGTAGTGGCCAATGGGCATGAGAATCACAATTGGAACCGCCCCATTAAACATTGAAAATGGTTTGACTGAATTGTGATTAGTTAAGATGTTTATTTGCAGTGACGACGACGTGCGTTAATTATTTAAATAGAGGCTCCGAGTCAGACTGACATGTCGCAGCTTATATATGGTTCGAAGCTAATCAAAGAATCAAATACGTCTACTAACTGATCTTTCCAGAAGTAAGTTTGACACTTTTACCAAAAAAAGGAATTTTGACACTGCATAAGATGACTTTGTAAAATATTTGATGATAAATACGTTATCACTGATGACAAGAAAAAACAACTATTTTCTCATTTTTATTTTGTCAACGATAAATATGTTATCGTATAAGACATGAATCGGCTCATTTATATTTATTGTTGGAGAGAGTATTTCAATTATTAAAGATTTGGCACTAGTAAAAAGTCAGCTAGACCAAAGGGAACGAACTTTGCATAGATTATGAATATATTAATAATTGACTTTTAAATTACAATTTTGTTTTGTAGCCAGCATGGATGATGGAAGTGGAACTACCTAATAACCAACGTATTTATTACCAATATGTGGTGAATCAAGAGACGATAAAAGCAAGAAAGAATACGATTTGAGGCGAATATACCCGTTCTAGGGTTTCTTATTAACTCGTGTGATAAAGTAATTACAACCCTAATGAACCTTATATATAGGCCTCCCCGATAAACCGAAGTATACTGTATCACGGGGGGCTTCGTCCCTCGTACCCCCCAAAAACCCTGCGTAGCGAGTTACCAGTATTGACAGCCCATGCCCATTGCGTGCCCGTTTTAGGGTTGGCCATTTTTCAGCTGTATCTGATTATAAGTCACCAGGAATAACAAACTCCACCTTGACGAATAATCACCCCTGACTTAGCTTCTTCAAAACTCTTGGGAGGACCTCCTTCTTCCTTAGCATTGGAAGACTTTGAGAAGCTCTTTGCAGTGCTTGAACTTCTCCACAGTAACTGGCTTGGTCAACATATCAGCAGCATTTTCTGACGTATGCACCTTCTCCAGAATGATCTCACCAGAAGCAACCAACTCTCTGATCTTGTGAAACCTCACATGAATGTGCTTCGTCCTTGCATGATACACTTGATTCTTCGCCAGAAATATTGCACTCTGGCTATCACAGTGTAGCTGAACTCCACCTTGATCAATACCCAATTCAGTAACAAGTCCTTGAACCCATAATGCCTCCTTAGCTGCCTCTCCCATCGCCATGTATTCAGCCTCTGTAGTGGACATTGCAACAATCGTCTGCAGCACAGGTCTCCAACATATGGCTCCTCCAGCTAGTGTAAACACAAACCCTGTAGTAGACCTTCTGTTATCCAAATCTCCTGCATAATCCGAATCAACAAACCCCACAACTGAACCACACTCTTGGCCTCCAAACATAAGCCCATCCTCAGCTGTACCCTTCAAATACCTGAGAACCCACTTCACAGCATTCCAATGTTCTCTCCCAGGTTTAGACATGTACTTGCTGACCTGACTTATAGCTTGAGCCAAACCTGGTCTTGTACAGACCATGGCATACATGAGACACCCAACTGCACTAGCATAAGGAACTTGTTCCATATCCTTGATCTCTTCACCAGTCTTAGGAGACTGAGCTGTTTCAAGATTGAAATGATTCGCCAAAGCTGTAGAAACCGATTTAGCACCTGACATGTCAAACCTTTCTAGTACCTTCTGTATGTAGGCCTTTTGAGACAGCCATAATCTCTTAGAGCTCCTCTCTCTGCGAATCTCCATCCCAAGGATCTTCTTTGCAGCACCCAGATCCTTCATCTCAAACTCTCTACCCAGCAACCTCTTCAACTCAACAATATTATCCATATTGCTCCCAGCAATGAGCATATCATCAACATAAAGCAACAAGATAATAGGAGGATGACCATCACGGCATTGTACATAAACACAACAGTCATACTCACATCTTTGGTAACCAATCTTCAACATGTAGGAGTCAAACCGCTTGTACCATTGTCTTGGAGCCTGCTTCAACCCATACAGAGACTTCCTCAATCTGCATACAAGCTTCTCCTCACCTGGTTTCACAAGCCCTTCAGGCTGCTCCATGTAGATCTCTTCCTCCAAATCTCCATGGAGAAAGGCTGTCTTCACATCCATCTATTCAAGATGGAGATCCCAGCTAGCTACCAAACTTAGCACAATCCGAATGGAAGTGTGCATAACAACAGGAGAGAAAATCTCATCATAATCTACTCCCTTTCTCTGTGAGTACCCCTTTGCAACCAACCTTGCCTTGAACCTCAATAACTCCTTCTCAGACATCCCTGGTTTTCTAGTAAAAACCCACTTGCATCCAATCGCCCTCTTGTCCTTAGGTAGAAGGACAATATCCCTAAGTATGGTTCTTGCTCAGACTCTCATGCTCTTCCATCACAGCACCCATCCATTTCTCCTTATCCAGACTAGCAATAGCCTCTTTATAAGTCAATGGAACATCTGATTCAATAGAAAGAGCAAAACCGACCATGTCTTCAAAACCATATCTCACTGGCGGTTTAAGGATCCTCTTTGGTCTGCCTGCATTAACAATCTCCTCTGCTTCATCCTGCTCATTTCGCTGTTCATCAATCTGCTCTTCTTCTGCAGATTTCTCTGAATTTTCTGCTGCAGGCCTAGCTACACTAGGCTCCTCCTGAGTCTCCTTGGATTCCTCTTCAGTCTCAATAGTAATAGGCACCTGTTCTGACCTCGCCTGCTCTACCATGTACTGCTCATCGAACACCACATCTCTACTGAAAATTCTCTTCTTAGCCTCAGGTCCCATAACTTGAAGCCCTTAACACCTTTCTCAAAGCCTAGAAAAATGTTCTTCTTGGATTTCGAATCCAGCTTAGACCTTTCATCACTGGGTATAAGCATGTAAGCTGGACATCCAAAAATCCTCAAGTTAGATAGATCAATATCTACCCCAGTTCAAACCTCTTCTGCGACCTTCCCTTCAAGAGAGCTCCTTGGCGATCTATTGATGAGATAAACCGACATGTTTACTGCCTCTGCCCAGAACTGCTTTGGAAGCCCTGCATTCAATCTCAAACACCTAGCCTTCTCAGCGATAGTTCGGTTCATCCTCTCGCTAACCCCATTCTGCTGTGGCGTTTTCCTCACTGTATAGTGCCTCTGAATACCATGCTCCTCACAGAACTTGACAAACTTCCCATCAGTATACTCTGTGCCATTATCTGATCTCAGATACTTCACCTTCCTTTCTGTCTGGTTTTCCACTTCAGCCTTCCAAATCTTGAATTTCTCGAATACCTCAGATTTCTGCCGCATGAAGTACACCCAGACCTTCTTCGAGAAATCATCAATGAAGATGACAAAGTATCTAGATCCTCCCAATGACTGCTCTCAAGTTGGTCCCCACACATCAGAATGAACATAGTCTAAAAGACCCTTTGTCGTGTGTAGACCCGTCTTGAAAGACACTCTGGACTGCTTTCCCATCACACAGAACTTGCAAAAATCCATCTTGCAATTCTTCATACCCCCAGCAGACTCCTCTTGTGGAGCTCATTCAGACCATGCGTTCCAATGTGTCCCAAACGCATGTGCCATAGGGCTGTGCTGTCTGATTCAGAGACCGCAGCTGCAGCTCCACCTACAACCACATTCCCTACCAACCGATAGGTGCTTCCTCCTGTCATCACTCCCTTCATCATTACCATCGAACCCTTGCACACCTTCACTACGTCTTCACCTTCAACTGCATGATACCTGAATCCGTTTCTGTGAAGAGTACCCAGCGATATCAGATTCTTCTTGACCTCAGGAATATGTCTAACATCAGTAAGCGTCCTGATGACCCCGTCATGCATTCTGAACTTAATAGTTCCACTACCAACAATGCCACAGACCCTGTCATCTGCCAACTGAACAGATCCCATATTCCCTGCCTTGTACGTCTCGAACCACTCCCGGTTTGGAGTCATATGGAACGACGCACCTGTATCCATCACCCAAGGATCTGCATGATGACCTGACATGACAGCAAGCAAATCGCTATCCCCTGAATCACTATCATGCTGCGCTACGTTCGCAGTCTTCCCTTTGTTCTTGCCCTTATTTGGACAGTCACGCTTGTAGTGACCTTTGCCACCACAACCGTAGCAGATAGCCTTTGCTCGGTTCTTCGACTTTGACCTGCCACTGCTACCCCCATCCTGTTTGTTCAACTGTCTTCCTCTCTCCTGATTGTTCGCAAACAATCCATCACCCTGAGAACCTTCTGCTCCCGTCTTCTGTCTTCGCTCATAATGAGATTGGAGCGAAACAACAACCGTCTCCAAGGATATCGTCTCCTTGTTGCACGTAAGTGCTGTTAGCAGAGTCTCATAAGAAGAAGGCAATGAACACAACAAGATCATGGCTTTATCTTCGTCCTCAATCTTCACCCCTTCACAAGCCAAATCACCGACGATCTGATTGAAACAGTGTATATGCTGCATTAGATCTGATCCTTCTGACATCTTCAGCCCATACAGACGCTGCTTTAGATATAGCTTGCTCGACAGCGATTTCGACATATACAGATTCTCCAGTTTCTCCCAAATCTCTTTGCAGGTTGTGAGATCCTCCACCTGAAGCATCACATCGTCTGATAAACACAAACGAATTGTCGAAACCACCTGCTCCTGCATATCTGCCCATTCGTCATCATCAATCAGAGCCGGTTGCTCTTTCTCTAACGCCTTCCTGATCTTCTGCTGTGTTAGAAGATCCTTTATTCGTCCTTGCCAAAGACCAAAATTTCCCTTCCCATCGAATCGCGGAATCTTGAACTTAAGGGAACCACCAGTCATTGAATAACTTAGCTCTGATACCAGTTGTGGTGAATCAAGAGACGATAAAAGCAAGAAAGAATACGATTTGAGGCGAATACACCCGTTCTAGGGTTTCTTATTAACTCGTGTGATAAAGTAATTACAACCCTAATGAACCTTATATATAGGCCTCCCCGATAAACCGAAGTATACTGTACCACGGGGGCTTCGCCCGTTTGCCTCTTTGCCCGTTTTAGGGTTGGCCCTTTTTCAGCTGTATCTGATTATAAGTCACCAAAAATAACACAATAGATGATAAATATTTATATATTAAGCTCCACCATACGAACGTAGCCCTTTTTATTAATCGATGATCAAATCTTAATGCAAATCTATCTTTCTGATTCTTCTGCGTGTTGCTACTTGCAAATGCATCAAAACAGAAAAAGGGCTATGTTCGTACTGGCGGAAAATGTAATTCCAAGAGGGAATTAGTAACGTTTTACACAAAATACTATATATGAGGTATCAATGATAACTACAACGCTAATCTTGGTGTTTTGAAATGAAATATTTTTCTATATATAGTGAAAAACTAATTAGAAAATAGTATCTAGTATGGTGGTGTTTTGAAGATAGAAAATAGTACCCAGCTTAGCTGGGTTGGGCTCTGGATTCTGTCAAATAAGGCCGAAGGCCCGTTAACGTAAACAATGGAAAGACAACACGGAATGAACCAGAAATCAGACCCATAATGAACATTAATAGCGATTTGATGAGTGATGATTATATTAAAGTTCTTAACGACTTTAACCGTTTTGTATGTTCCAAACTTGGTGTTTTTCTTTGGGCATCAGCCCAGAAGAAAATAAAAAATATCCCGAATCTTCTCAAGAAAATTATTGCTTCGAGCTCGAGAAAGTTTGATTAAAATAGAAAGAAATGGACATTATATATAACGATATCATCATTTGTAAACTAAAACTGATGCAATCATGGAAAATGATTCCGAGAAAAAGAAAGTACATTATGTCAGGCATTAGAATCTTACACCGACGACTAATTAATGTGGATATTATATTAAGAGACTTATTGGTTTTTGGCAATCTCGTTAATTATTTTCTCAAATGATAGAGCCTTCATGATTAATTTAGTAAATCTCATCTAAGGGGTGATTGGTAAATGCTCTGAGTGCTCTGCATAGCTATATTTTTTTCTAGAGCACTAGTATTGAACCAATCAAGCTTTGGTTCTATTTTTAAATTTTAGAGCAATAATTTTAAATATGGAAATATTTTGGCTTTAGAAATCAAATTTTCCAGAGCACTGCTATAAGAATTCTCTTTATTTTCTTTCCTTATTTTTTTACTTAATATCCTTTTTTGTTTCTCTTATTTTCTATATCTATTTTTTCAAATTTAATGCTAAATATTTTTTATAATATGTATTAAATAAATAAAATATTTTTTAAAAAAAACTCTATAATAATAAATCTAAAGTTACAGCTTTTTTTTTACAGCAAAAAAATTAAAGCTACATCAACAACCAATCATGCCCCTAATATTCTATGTTTCGATGATACAAATCTAAACAAAAAATGGCAATTTTGGGACATGCTTTAAAGTAAGATAAAAGGTCCTTATCCAAACACAAACGTGCACATCTACCTCTATATGTTATAAAGAGACGCACACATAATGCTACTAGCTGTTTTTAGACTGCAGCCCACGGTTTGTGGGCATGCATGTGAACATTTTATCATCTTGCTCGACAATATTCCTTTCCCGTACCATTACCAACCATTACTTGCTTTCTTTTCTATGCAGCTTAAATTTCGTTTTGGGTTTATCATCTTATTTGATATGCTTACGACTTAGGTAGGCATTTTGTAACCCCCAAAAAACCTATGAACACTTTATAGCCTACGAGACATATATATTATATGTAGATCAGGCTTGATTTTGTTAACAGAACTGAAGAGAAGTATCAAAGCATTCAAATTCTTTGCCCTCTTTTATGGTCATCTTTTTAACTTAACTAGTAGTATCTGGAAATCGCCGAAGTGAAAAAAGCTCTCCAATATTCTCTGAATGTTATCAATTGTTCTAGTCATTGATAATTCAAGATTTCACGTTAATTATGAGATTGGAATAATCAAGCTATTGATATATAGTATATAAAATGGATAAATGTAAGGAAAGAAATGAATGTATGGCGCAACTAGTTGGGTTCTGCTGAGACTTAAAAAGGTGCGAGTTCCAAGGCAATTGGGCTGAGATCTCAGAAACCATAAAGCAAAAATCTTTGGTTCTTTTGCTGTCTTTGCTTCCTTCCTCGCCACCTCATCTCTCCCATGCAATATTCCCATTTTTTCTCTTTTTTATTTTTCATTTTGAAAATTAATAGTTTTGTGGACGACAAACAAAAACGTTCGTAAATCCCGTGGAAAGACGAAAAACTCTATTAGTATCAATGGCGCAACGTTTGTATTGTAACTAAACTTGTTAACTTACAAGTCATGTTTTTTTTTTTTTGCGAAAAGGGCTAACATGTCATGTTAATTGTATGATATATACTGTATGCTACCATTCGTAAGCTACTGTTTTTGTTTCTACAGTAGCCACCGTAAAACTGTTGTCTGTCTATCGTTGAATAAAACGGTTTATACTAATTTTTTTGTTACATGAAGCTTTTTCATTCATGGAAATGTAACTATTGTATTAAACAAATCGGTTGAGTTCAGCTCTAATTTGTTAAAGAAAAAAAGTCATGAAGGGTTGGAAAGAAAAAATAAAACAGAGAGAATAGTTTCATTACATTTTTAATATTTCTTACAGTCGAACCATACATAGTATCTACAATATAACGCTGTTTTAAATATATTTTAATGATTTTACATGGGAGAATTTTCAATATCTACATTTCTTGCTAAGATGAAAGGTGTAGGCCTAGGTGTAGGATCCAACATCTAGAATATTTTCGATTATTATAAATCGGACGAAGTATTTGACTGAAGCCAAGTCTTTTTCCAAGAATGGTATTAAGTAGACTGAATGAACACATATATCCATGCTTGTGTTAAATAAAAGCAGAAAAATAATTACTTCTGTCCTGTCTCTGCACCTGTATTTCCTCTGTCCCTGCAGTGGCTGCAGCAAAGCAATGTATCTGCAACACTCTCCGAGTGCGCAAATCTATTTATTTTTCTTCTCCAAGATTCAACAAATATAAAGTGATATATCTATACTGACTGTTCTACCAGATGTTTTCTTTCCTTACCTGTATGTTCATCTTTTTAAAAATAATACTCCACTACTCTGAACGACTTATGTGTGTGTAGTGTAAAGTGTAATACACCGTTGACTAGATTTTTAATATTGATTCTGATTTTAACATATGATATAACAAAACAAACTAAAAAGATTAGCTATTTATACTATAAATTCCAAGAAAATGTTATAACTAGAATTATTAGCTAGGTATATAACCCATCATTCAGAATCTATAAGATTGATACTCGTTTTAAATTTTGCTAGTTACTACATCTACAATTAACTCGGGGACCTGTAAATACGAACAGAGACAATTAAAATCTTATTCTACACTTTTTATATAGTGATAGAGAAAAGGCAATTACGAAACTATATGTTAAGTTTATCCAAAAATAATATATTTGGTACTAAGATAAAGAAGATTGACAAGGCCATTAGTAAAGTAATAAAACTCTGTTAAGTTTGCTAAATGAACGATATCTGGGCTCGTTTTGCGGAAATGACTTTCGACATCATATCATCAATCATCTTGACATGATCATCTTAGTTGTAACTTGTAAGATGAAAAAGCAAGCTCTATAATCCCCTTATTTCATTTCCCGAGCTTGCGTGGTGCATCGATGGATGCGGCTCTCGTACTTAACAGTTTCATGCAAGGATTGAAGAGAGAATGTCCCAAAAAGAATGACCAACATTCACGACAAAATTACTTGATGAATTGAAAAAAATTCGTGCTTTTTTTCTTTAGTTTCAAGCTGGTACATGAAGTTAAACTAAGAGATAGAATGGCAGACATCCTCGTTCGCGTATGCTCGTACTCATAACTGTGTTTAGGCGTTTTTGGGCCTTCTTAATTAGATATGTGGAAGCGACTGTTTTTTTATTTGATCAATATATAGAAGAAATATCATTTGTGACAATAACAAAAATGATAAAATCAGTACTAAAAGAATATAACTTGCTTGACTACGAAGTGTCGATCCTTTTTATAACGAAACTTCGTAACTTTTTTTTTTTTTTTTTTGGTTTTCGAAACTTCGTAACTTATATGGTAAGAGAAATACTATTCCGAAAAACTTCGTAATTAGTAAAAAGCAGTGTTCTAAAAGGCGGTCTAGGCGGCCGCCTAGGCAGTGCCTAGGCGCTAGGCGGTCATAAACTGTAGCGATTACCTTCTCGGCGCCTAGGTATTTATAAACCATGATTTGATCTAAATTTTTATTTATAGTTTAACAAAATTCATTTTTTTATGGATATATTATCTAATATGAAAATAATATACTTTTATAGTTTAGTTTTAATACTTTTTTAATTTTTGAGTGTATTTTGAACTTAATATATTTAAAATATGTATAATATATAAGTTTATTTCGTAAACTTTAAAAACGTCTAAAAATCGCCTAGGCTCCGATTAGGCGTTCTAGGCGCTAGGCACTGACCCACCGCCCGCTTAACGCCTAGCGCTTTCTTGAACACTGGTAAAAAGTCACAAAACTATATACCTCATCTCATTTGCTAGAATTTACTAATTTTAACTTAAAAATAAGTTCTTCACTTTTTATTTTAGAGATTCACAACAACAAAATTATCCTTGGAAGAAAGTAAAAGGGTAAGCAATAATAGAAAAAAGAAGATAAAAGAACAAAAAAAATGAAAGAAGTGAGAGTGAAGAGAGTGTAAGTATATAAATAAAAGACGAAGCACCGCCCTAATCCACCATTCACAACCGTGACATTCAAACACCCTTCAGTCTCCCTTTCTTCTTGATTCGTCCTCTCCATTTTTCCAATTTCTTTAATCTCTCTCTCTTCTTCGTCTTCTTCATCTATGGACCCTTTAGCTTCCCAACAACAACATAATCTTGACGATAACCAACAAACCCTATCCAACAATCCTCAATCCGATTCTACCACCACCACCACCACCGACTCAACCTCCTCCGCTCAACAACGCAAACGCAAAGGCAAAGGTGGTCCCGACAACTCCAAGTTCCGTTACCGTGGCGTCCGACAAAGAAGCTGGGGAAAATGGGTCGCCGAGATCCGTGAGCCACGTAAACGCACTCGCAAGTGGCTTGGTACTTTCGCCACCGCCGAAGACGCCGCACGTGCTTACGACCGAGCCGCCGTTTTCCTCTACGGGTCACGTGCTCAGCTCAACTTATCTCCTTCCTCTCCTTCCTCCGTCTCTTCCACTTCCTCATCCGTCACCGCCGCTTCCACTTCTCCTTCTTCCTCCTCTTCCTCCACTCAAACCCTAAGACCTCTCCTCCCTCGTCCCGCCGTCTCCGGAGCCTCCGCCTTTGGTCCGTACGGTGTGTCTTATAATAGCAACATCTTCCTTTCTGGTGGGCCCTCTATGATATGCCCTAGTTATGGTCTTTTCCCTCAACAACAACAACACAATCAGATGATGCAAGTGGGACAATTCCATCATCACCAACAGTATCAGAGTCTCCACTCTAGTAATAGCAATAGCAAGATCGGTGACGTGGAGCTCACTGATGTTCCGGTAACCATTTCGGCGTCGTATAATCATGAAGTTCCGTTACGGCAGGAAATACAAGGAGGAAGTGGTTGTAATAATTATAAAAATTCGATGGAGGGTTTAAACTCTCTAGCTGGTTCGGTGGGATCGAGTCTTTCGGTATCTACGGCGGTTGTTGATCCGGTTGGTTCTACGGGTATGGATCCGGGTTATAATATGGTTGGAGATGGATCTTCTACGGTTTGGCCTTATGGTGGAGAAGATGACTATAGTCATTGGGGGAATATTTGGGATAATTTTCTTGATCCCTTGCTTGACTTTTGATTCAAATTTACCTTTTTTTCCCCATGGGAATTCTATGGAGAGATCATATTATAAACGACGAGGAACCACCAAAGGTTCGGTTCAGAGCATTGGAGAATCTGAGGATTCATTGTTGAAATGAATCAAGGAGTTCACATTCGATGAGGAGCTTTGCATGCAAAATTTTGGAGGATTTTTTTTTACATATAGAGAGTATTTTATTATCTTTGAAGATTTTTTATTTATTTTCAGGGAATTCGTTAAGGAGATTACGGTTCCAATAAAAGTATATAGAGATGTGGAAGAGGAGGAGATGGTGGAAAGTTTTATGAGGATTTATTGGTTAAACACTCCATAGAGTGCCCTATAGGATGATAGTTTCGATGGTTTGAGTTTCAGAGGTTGTATCTCTTTTTTTCTCTCTCTTGAGAATAATTTTTATCTCTCTATCAAGATTGAATTATATAGAAATCAAGGTATATCTATATATATGAGAGAATACGTTTTCAAGAAGCGTTCATCACTGGATGCATATTGGTCGTCGTTGAGAAGATTATAATAATAAAAATTACATAGATGATTTCATTATAGTAAGAGTTAAGAGTTTGTCAATGATCATTTGATTCATATCGATGGAGGGTTTGTATCTTCTATATATATAGTTTTTACAAGGTCTAGTTCTCTGTAATATGTTGCTTTTAGTAAGAATCAGTCAAACAACATGTGTTACTTTTTGTAGCCTTGTTGTTCGGGGCTACGATTCATTGTAACCTGTTGATTTTCTCGTGTAACCTGTTGTATGAAGTTAAATTATCTAAGTTTTTTAGAAACTCTTATGACTAAATTGCTGTTTAAATTACGACTAGATGAGTACTCTTCATATCGGACACTACAAAAGTACAAATCATCTCTCGCGAACTAATTCCAACGGTTTGTAGTTTGTACCTTCATTAATGATCAGTATTGATAAATCATTAACGTTTTTGGACTTGATTTTGTAGTAACTGTCTTTTGATTACTATTTAATATTTATCTACTTTTTTTCAGTAGTATGCTTTTCGTTTCATACAATTTATAGTAACAAATCGTTATTTTTTCCCTTCTGGATGAACAAATTATAGTTTTTTTCCCGATTTATTTGTTACTTCCTAGAGCATGACTTGTTGGATATATTTTTGCGTGGGGAAAATGTGTCAAACAAATTTTATCTATTGTTGTCCATACCATAGGTAGCCAAAATCCTACGTCGGAGACTTATCGCTCTAAGCAATTTACTATGTTTTACTTTTCTTATACATCCGTATAAATGGATATACTAGAAGGTCTCTCACACAACTCTTCAATTTTACGAGTTTATGTATTGTACAAATTGCTTTGATTTTGAAGAACATTAACAAATTTATAACTTCAGAAATATTATTCTCCTCCTAATTAATTTATTGGAAAACAGAATAAGTGTAAAGGCCCAGAATATAATATGGGCGAAGGAAAAAGGCCCATATAAACCTCAAACCTAGGGTTTCCAGGGGTATATATTCGCAGTTACGCTTCCTTTCCTCTCTCTTGTTACCGTCACCGTCAAAATCGCCGATTAGGGTTTTGAGGAAAGGAAATTCTCCGCCATGAGAGCTAAGGTAATGTTCCTTTCGTATCTTGTCCAATACGTTTGTCAATTCTTCTTGTCATTCGGCTAAGTTTTCTGTTTGAATCGCGTATTGCAGTGGAAGAAGAAGCGTATGAGGAGGTTGAAGAGGAAGAGACGAAAGATGAGACAGCGATCCAAGTAGAGAGACTCCTCTTGACGGCTTCGCTTTTCCATCTGCTTCCCTGTTTTGCTTCCATTTCGCTTACCTCCTAAGTACTTTGTCAGATTTTGTTTCAGTTTTTTAAGTTTTCTGGGCTTCGTTTTTTGTTGGTTTGTATGGATCCTCAATTAATGTT